>JADLZN010001625.1:0-463780 GCA_018155175.1 Sinocyclocheilus anophthalmus
TATTTTTTTTTTTTGTTTTTTTGTTTTTACCCAGGTATACATTTGTAATGCCAGACTTCTGCTTCCTCCCATGTAAA
This sequence comes from Sinocyclocheilus anophthalmus, assembly GCA_018155175.1. Classification (NCBI taxonomy): domain Eukaryota; kingdom Metazoa; phylum Chordata; class Actinopteri; order Cypriniformes; family Cyprinidae; genus Sinocyclocheilus; species Sinocyclocheilus anophthalmus. The sequence continues at coordinate 78 of JADLZN010001625.1, forward strand.
TTTTTCAATTGTGCCTTTCTTTTTTCTTTCTTTCTTTTTTTCTAAAATATTCTATTACTCTATTATATATTCTATTATTATTGTTGTATAGAGAAACTGTTGGAATTATTCAGTTAATGAGTGAGCTGTCTGAATGATTCAAACTGAATCACAAACTATAATTTAGATCATTATGCAAATCAATTTGTTTAAAAGAGTCAACACAAAGTTATTACTATTATTCACTATTATTCAAAAATGAATTGGGCATTGCTAGTTCTTTTACAGAAAGTTATTCATATTATTCACAGTTATTCATAAATGAATTAGGCATTGCTAGTTCTTTTTTAGGCCTGGGGCAAAGCCAAGCAGTATATATATGCAAAAGTGTGTAAGACAGAATTCAATATACTATATTTACAAAACATTTTACATTTTGTTAGATATACTATAAAGATATACTCTGTTTGTGCCCTCTTGCAGGCAGTTACTCTTCCTCTTTCTCTGACGGACAGTAAATGGCACCACCTTTGTATAGCGTGGTCCACACGTGACGGTATGTGGGAGGCTTATCTGGACGGTGTGAAAAGGGGCTCTGGAGAGAATCTGTCCCCGTGGCATCCCATTAAACCAGGAGGAGTCTTCATCCTCGGACAGGAGCAGGTATGTCTCACAGAATCAAAATCATCATAATTAAAACACGTGCATGCTAACTTGCGACTCTCTTCTACCCAGGACACTCTGGGTGGCCGTTTCGATGCCACACAGTCTTTTGTGGGCGAGATGTCAGATCTGCAGCTGTGGTCGCGTGTGCTCACCTCCACCGAGATCTACAACCAAGCGTCCTGCTCCAGCCACCTCACCGGTGACGTCATCACCTGGAGCGAGTCCATGGTGGAACTTCACGGAGGTGTCACAAAGTATCCGTTCGACCCGTGTCATTAGGGATCTGACCAAACAGAGCCTGATTCTCCACACCTCTGCTTAACCTACAGCCGGAAAGGTGGAGAATTCTGAATCCAGATGGAAAGGCTGAGGAGAAGGCCTCGGACTGCAGCCGCTCCTTCAAGATAATAGGATTCCAAACAGGTCTACATAGGCCTCGGACATTTAACTAAGCACTTTATTAGTTTACGTGTCTAAGAGTTACATACTACATATCGATAAGCACTTAGGATGTCAACAGGCTGGTTGAACTCCGTTCCGTGTTTCTGAATCACTTTCAAACACTAATGGAAGAACTTTCAGTATGCTGAACGTGCAAAACACTCCACAACAACAATTAATAACAGTTGGCATGTACTATTAAAAAAAGGCGGGACAATGTGGTCTATTTTTATTAAGTGAAATACATTTTTTTTTTGGGTTGCTTTGACACATTTGTATTCACTCTAGGCAGCATGGGGGCAGCAGTGAGTTTTAAAGGCCTACTTCATTATTACATTTCATTTATGCTGCTTTTTTTAAGCCAGAACTTCAGTAGTTTATAACCTGAGGTGCTCTTTTAGTCTTGCAAATCAAGAATAAGTTATGCTGGAGAAGAAATAAAATTAATTTTTTAATGTATATAAATTTGTATTACAGAAAGCCAGAAAATGTGCATGCATCATGTTTGAGCATATAAAATGTGTATGATTGCAGTTTTGTATTGCATTAGAAGACTCGAAGTGTTGGAAAAGATGGAATTTTTTCATATGTATACAAGATGACAAGTGTTGTCTGTGGGAAGGCGGGCCGCTGTTATGGATTTATATACAGTACGCACATGCCAGAAAACTAGGAGCTAAACGAAAACAGTGAGGTGTCCATGGAAACAGCTTAAAAGGGGATTAAAGAGTCTATCTGTCTATCTCTCCCTCCTTTTGATAATACATAATGCACTTTTTTTGTGTTTAAACATGCACATATAGCTTAAGAAACTGTGTCTAGAGTACGTGTCACTGTGAATAACATTGCAAACGTTATTCCTTGAAATGTTTTGTAAATGGTTACATGCATGTGTTGTAGACATTTGTTTTGAGGGCAAGTGAAAACCAATGAGGAGACAATGAACAGATTTTTTGTTTGATTATGGAATGATTAACTTAAGTACAATATTGTTGTACGTATTTTAATTACAGTAACACTTACAGTATATACATTGTTTTGTGTCATGTGGGGCTATGAAAAAACATTATTTTAATTTATGCAGTTTTTCTGTTTACTAATTTTTTTTATGATAACTGCAATTTAATATAATTCAAAACCAACATGTCCTAAGAGGCGATTTAGTGAAAGGTGATAAAAGGGATAAAAATCATCTCATCTTTATAAATGTAGAGAGTTTTGGCCCTAACCAACCACAGCAGGACATTTTGTGGATTACATACTGTATGCAAGTTTCCTGCTTGCTGTGAAATTTCATTGGTCTAAAAACCATATCGCGTTCCTTTAGGACATGTGTTATTCTGGGCAAAAACTCTCAGAATTCATACCTCCAGCAGTTTATTAAAATGCTACTTCTTAGTGTTATGAATTTAACCTATAATCTGGAAGCATTTTTAGATTATGCATTTTCACTATTAAAACCCATTGATTGTTTTGTTGAACTTTTTGACTAGATGGCCAAATGTACACACAGAGATAGCCTGAATTGTTATGTTTTTTTCGTCTTCTTATCGAATGGACTCTTTACAGATTTACCAGTTAGATAATCTTCAAACCTGACTGGTCATATTTAGGTCATGCATGCTTTGTAGCTTTGGATATTAATGTGTTGAAGCAGATGTTTGTGAGCGTTTATATGGGCAGCGTGTTTCCATTGTTGTACTCTGTGGAGATGCCTGCTCCCTGCTGGGCAGATGAGGAAGTGGAATCTCAACGTGCTCGTATTATCTACAGCCCTTCCCAAAACCCCTCAGTGGAAACTCTGCTTTCCTCTCAATGTTCACATCAAGCCTTTGACATCACACAGGTCACCTATGACCTCATCAGCAGTGCCCAGCACTGAGTCTAGCGACTGACCTATCACATGGTCCTCCAAAAGTGTCCAAAAATGTTTGATTGTATTTTTTCATTCTTTTAAAAATGTATATTTAGATTCTAAACGTATAAATAAAACTGGTTAGTCTCTCATACCCTGCCCAGCAAGCTTATTCACAGTTATGCTGATGGGGAAATCATGCCATACTGTGCATACAGCATTTGTGCGTGTGATTGTGTTTGTAAAGCATCCCATGACCGCCCGGACCTTAAATAATGGTCTATTTTTAAAGGTCCCCTGAAATGCTTAGAAACACGCAGCGTTACTCTGTGTTGACGTCATTTTAACTGAAACAGGAAGACAGGGCGGGACATATCAAGCAGCTCCGCCCCTTTTTAAAATAGCCAATAGTGTTCATTTATATCACAGCTTGGGCTAGAGCCGTTCAAAGCTCAGAGCCGTTGAGCTCCGTAAAGCCACATTTGACAGGGTATGCCAGCCACAATCTCATCCATATTGCTATGAAATATAGCATTCTGTGTAGAATTCAAAAAGCTCCGATAAATTTTGTGGTCTGCGCCCGGGACGGAGTCCGCATGTGATCCGCTCCGTGCTATCGTGTCTCTGGACCGGAGCAGAGTGTGTGTGTGTGACACAGCGCGAAAACCAACTGTTTTTTTTTCCTCAATGGAAAGCATATTTACTCTGTTTGAACGTTCCCTGCCTCCTATTAGTGCACCTACGTGCCAATTACACTGTACATAAATACAATTCTTTGGAACAAGTGCCGATTCAGCCGGCGGCGTCAGCTCAGTTTATAGTGTAGGTGCGGGCCGTTCGTATTCTAGAAGGATCATTGATCGACAAGAAATTTTGAATGAGATGCTGAAGTGCGATGTGACCGTCAAAAAAAATCCGTTTCATACCAGTTTTGGCCGGAGTGCCCACTGCAAGCTTTGAATGCTTATATCTTCTAAATGTCACTGTTTTGGAGCACACTGCCTTATAGATAACCTTAAGACTAACATATTGATACTAACACCCAAAAAACTTTAATTTTGATTTCATGGGGACTTTAAGTACCACACCTCCTAAATACAACTCCTCTCTCTTTCTTTCTCTCATTTATTTTCTCACACAAACTCATAACTACATGGTTTAAGTACACACCTCTCTGTCTTTACTTACATCCTCCGCTATTTACGAACTTTCCACACCACTCCTTTAAAGCAAGTCGTACACTTAGAAAGCTGTTCCCATTCTTTCCGTGTCTGACACACCGCCTCGCCCAGCCATCCTGAGGTGTGGTGTAGTCAGATGCTTATAAAGATGCAGACATGAATCGGCATTAATTATTCTGAAGACAAATGTACAGTAGTATCGCTGATGTAAAGAGGTGTGATAACATGGCAACTAAATGTGTAATCTTCTTATACTGTATTATATATGCTAGCTGCTCACCCACAACATGTTTCTGTGCTGTAATCGCTGTATTGTGAATCACTAGTGCTGCAACCACAAAACTGTAGATACTGAGAGGATGCGTTCCCCCGCTATCCAAATAGTGGTTAATCAATATGGTTTACAAACTACTTCTTACAATCAGTAGCTAAACTACAGTCAAGCCACTAAAAGTAGCTAACTACATTGTACATACAAGATATTGTGAAGAAAGCAATCTCAGAAAGCACTGCAACAAGCTCTGAAAAAATTCATTCAAGATGGCAGATGAGGCAAGAGAAATGTGTTATATTCATTCAGTACTTCCAAGTATTGATAAAAATAGTTGTTTAACTAAAATTTGAGTATTTTACTCAATATTTATGTGGGACATGTTTTGTGTGGTTAGCTTAGCATCATGCTAATGTCTATCACCATGTCTATCCTTAAAGGAATAGTACACCCAAAAAAGAAAGAGCTGTCATCATTTACTCACCCTCATGTCATTCTAGCATAATTTTCTTTTTCTATAAAACAGCTAAAACAAAAATAGTTTTTTTGTGTGTGAGTAAATTATGAAAGAATTGTCATTTTGGGTGATCTATCTCTTCAAAAAAGCTTCTGACATTACATACCAGGACAAACAAGCATTTATATTTTCTGTTATATTCCATACACAATCTTAAATTGAAAATATGGATAAAAAACTTTATATAATATTACATTGTATAATTCATGATGCTAAAACAGTCTTTCTGTGTGTGTGCTGAAAAAAAAGGTTTGTGACCAGGAAAGTATTTTTCCCTGCTGGATTCTGTTTCCACACTCCCAGTGTTTACAGAGAAATAATAGAGAACTGGTCTGACAACATTCCATCTTTTAATATGAACCTGTTAGAATTCCACCCTATCTGTAAGCATAGAGTTTCTTCCCTGGCAGCTCAATGCTCATCCAGTTGTAACTGACCAACTAACAATTTAGTCTTCCATTCTTAGTTTTTAAGACAACATAAACAGAAAGCTTTTAATGAGTTGTCATATGATGAGTAAACTTCTTCAATACATTTTTTTTTTGGTGGGGGGAATGAGAGTATTTACGTGTGTCTCGGGCCTGTCTGAAGGGGTGGGATTCCAGACCGTTCGTATTTCACCACCACACAGGAAACCCGAGTTAGTAAAATGACACGCCCGGGTGACCTGCTGTTGTGGTGACAGAAAAGCATTGGAGCCCAAAGTCAACACACACACACACTGTCTGGACAGAGATGATAGATGTTTGGGATAATTATACGAGTTGAAATTGTGTAAAGTCACACCCTTAAGTATAATACAGTCTGTACTTGTATGTGTGTTCCTATGTGTTGATATTCACTCAGATCAAATTTGCTTTTAATTAAGCAGAAAATGTTCTAAATGTGCTTTCAGATGAAATCACATTTGGTCTATTATACCTAAAATCCCTGAAACTTTGTATAGGATACATGCGGAATTCCTTAACCCATAGCAAAATACATTATGGTGCATTTGCAGGCTCGATCTCCATAAAGCAGTCAAATTTGCTCAAGGTCACTGAGTTAATAGGTCATCCCTCATTGGGACTGAATCATTCACCTTGAGGCATCTTCTACTGTTTTCTAGGGCTGTTAATTTTTATTTAGCATAATTAACAATGTGTAAAATATTTTTTCCTTTATAAAATGGAAGCCAATTTATACATCAGAGAAAATAATAATAGTTATTGGACTTTGTTTCCTAATTGTAACCTAATTTCTTGTGATAGTGACTTATATACAGCCCAATGTACTGTAAATTTTAAGAAATTTTCTGGGTTGATGTTGCACAGCTGTTTTATAAAACGTTAGCCCATAGTTGGAATTATGCTGGCTTTGTATTTTATTTTAAGAGTTTTAGGAAATGTCTTAAGCACCTTTACAGAAAAGGATTAGTGTCCCTGTTAGACGTTATCTGCGCCAATATTATATATTTACTTTTAACATTTTGTTACCTATATAATTTTTTTACTTTTTTTATTTCACAATACTTATTTTTTTATGTAAACTCCTGCTTCCATATTATAAAAGAATAAAAAAAGGATACCATGGAGGAGATGCTGATAAAACGTGGAAAAAAGAAGCTGCAAGCAGAATAAAAGTGCGCTTGTATACTATCAATTCATCTTCCAAAGTAATGAGTACAAGATATCTTTCACAAATCATCCTGGCCCATCTATTGTAATTAATTTGATCATGTGTTTTAATCGATTTACCGGGACCTATTGTTTACATAGCAGTTAGGTGAACTGTTGCTACCAGAGAACAAAGAGAAAAACTATTGTTATAAATATTTCATGTTCATTGTTACTGAGGTACCAGATCAGAAGAAACCACCACCGTCATTGTTTGGACTGTTCAACACTGCGGGGAGTACGAGTGTATCCCAGAGGCAACCGTGGTGTGTATGTGTTGTTGTTCATCATACACCAATGACCACCAGCCACCAGACAAAGTCATTTCGCTGTAAGATCGATCTGTCCGATACACAACCTCTCACCCTGGGGAAAGAAGAGAGTGTGCGTTGTTGCAGACATCTCTCTCCGTCCCTAGTCAGCTGAGTAGATGGAATTGCAAAAGTGCAGTGAAACAATTATATGTACCATGCACACACACACACACACACAGGCCTGCTGCGGGATGGTTAACAGGCTCTGGTGTTAACTGAGCTCCCTGGATCTGATGGTTAAACATTGTTATTGTTTCCACATAGTAAATATTTCTATCTGGAACACAAGCACCTGAAGAGAGTTCATTTTATTTGTTAATTTTTTCAACTCACTCATGGGCTCCCACAAATGCACTGCTCCTAATGTGTTTTCCTCTGAGCAACAGTGTCATAAAATTCTGCTCATGCATTTTGAGTTAACTTTCAATTTAAAGTGCATTAAACAAATCTTTTTGAATATCCTTTATAGTTGCATAGTCAACCATTCAGATTAGACCTACACTGAGAATTTTTTTTTGCTGCTTGTTTAATTTACTTGATTAAAATGAGCCACAGAAACTCAGTTGCTATACATTTTGTCCTAATTTAATTTAATTGTATTCAATCCATTCAAATAAATGTAAAATTGAAGTTTACTTAAACCATTTGTGTTGGAACTACATTAATCATTTTTGTTGTATTAACTTAAACTGGTAGGTGCACTTTAGTTTCCAGCATGCTTTGCATAGGGCTTTCTTTAGGAGATTAAACGCTGAAGTGTTGTTATATGGGGTGTTTTTGAGTGAAGGGAAACATCTGTTTATGTTTAATGTTCAGTTATGTTTGACCTTTAAAAGAGTTTTTGTTGTGCTGTTCTAGCTGCAGAAGCAAAAAAGGAATGTCAAACACTAAGCTGTTATAACTGAGTAAAAAATAAATGTATGTTTAAAATTAAGGACAGAAGGTAATGTACCCTAAGTGGTTTAAATTGAAGGGTTTAGGTTCAGACTTTGCTGTTTGAGTTAGTATGCTCATATATTTTGAACACCATCTCAATCTGAACTTAGAAACTCATCCACATATGGATACATGATTTACAAATACACAAAGGTATGCAAATCTGCAAACTTACAGTCATACAAACATTTACTGCATGCACTTACATTACAGAAATAAATGATTCTGTCTGACTTTATGCAGAAAATAAACAACACAAGAGCTGTACCAACACAAATCAAGGAGTTTTTTTTTCTAATATGGCTCCCAACATTTTCCTGTATCAAGTCAAAACCACGTCTCACTTCCTGCAGTTGATGATGTTATCAATCTGGCTTTGCATTATGTCCCGCAGCAGCTGGACAGCTCTCACGCTTATATTATGTTTAGATACTTACACTATGCTTTCAATTTGTAAAAATATACAGATTTTATTTATTTGTTTTGAACTAGTTAAGCAAAATTTACTTGATAGTATATCTCTGCCAGTTTAAAAAACCTTGTGTATTATAAATGTGGATGTAAATTTAATACAAGAAGCCACCTCATTATCCCAAAGCGTGCTAATCTTACAATGTGCCTCTATGGCAGGATTTAGAGTTACTCTAAAATATACAGTGGTACGGAAAGTATTCAGACCCCCTTAAATTTTTCACTCTTTGTTATATTGCAGCCATTTGCTAAAATCATTTAAGTAATTGTTTTTTTCCTCATTAATGTACACACAGCACCCCTATTGACAGAAAAACACAGAATTTTTTGACATTTTTGCAGATTTATTACAAAGGAAAAACTGAAATATCACGTGGTCCTAAGTATTCAGATCCTTTGCGGTGACACTCATATATTTAACTCAGGTACTGTCCATTTCTTCTGATCATCCTTGAGATGGTTCTACACCTTCATTGAGTCCAGCTGTGTTTGATTATACTGATTTTACTTGATTAGGAAAGCCACACACCTGTCTATATAAACCCTTACAGCTCACAGTGCATGTCAGAGCAAAATGAGAATCATGAGGTCAAAGGAAATGCCTGAAGAGCTCAGAGACAGAATTGTGGCAAGGCACAGATCTGGCCAAGGTTACAAAAAAATTTCTGCTGCACTTAAGGTTTCCTAAGAGCACAGTGGCCTCCAGAATCCTTAAATGGAAGACGTTTGTGACGACCCAACCTTCCTATAGCTTGCCGTCGCCGGCCAACGACTATCTGGGAGAGCGTAATCGCTTGTGAAGAGTAAAAAAACCCAAATATCCTGTTGCTGAACTCCAGATATGCAGTGAGATTGAGAAAGTTGTAGAATTCCGACCATGCACTAGTGCATCCCTCCACTCTCGGGTCTTTAGGCAGAGTGGCGCCACGGATCACTCTCCTCAGTGCAAAAAGACAACATGAAATCCCCGCTGGTTGTGAAAGTGAGAGATCAGATTCTCTGGTCTGATGAGACCAAGATAGAACTTTTGGCCTTAATTCTAAGCAGTATGTGTGGAGAAAACCATTGCACTGCTCATCACCTGTCCAATACAACCCCAACAGTGAAGTATGTTGGTGGCAGCATCATGCTGTGGGGGATTTTTTCAGCTGCAGTGACAGGACGACTGGTTGCAATCGAGGAAAGATGAATGCGGCCAAGTACAGGGATATCCTGGACGAAAACCTTCTCCAGAGTGCTCAGGACCTCAGACTGGGCTGAGGGTTTACCTTCCAACAAGACAATGACCTAAGCACATCCAAAATAACGAGGAGTGGCTTCACAACAACTCTGTGAGTGTTCTTGAATGGCCCAGCCAGAGCCTTGACTTAAATCCAATTGAGCATCTCTGGAGAGACCTGAAAATGGCTGTTCACCAACGTTTACCATCCAACCTGACAGAACTGGAGATGATCTGCAAGGAGGAATGGCAGAGGATCCCTAAATCCAGGTGTGAAAAACTTGTTGTTTCTTTCCCAAAAAGACTCATGGCTGTAGTAGATCAAAAGGGTGCTTCTACTAAATGCTGAGCAAAGGGTCTGAATACTTAGACCATGTGATATTTCAGTTTTTCTTCTTTTTTTAATAAATCTTCAAAAATGTCAACAATTCTGTGTTTTTCTGTCAATATGGGGTGCTGTGTGTTACAGAAATGCGGGAAAAAAATTAACTTGAAAGATTTTAGCAAATGGCTGCAATATAACAAAGAGTGAAAGCATTTAAAGGGGTCTTAATACTTTCCGTACCCACGGTAATATTCGTTTTCTTGCTTTGCTGTATAGTCTTTTTGTCATATTAAAGCGCCCTCTTCACCCGTCATAAGCGGAAGATATATATATATATATATATTGAACAAAATTATAAACGCAACACTTGTGTTTTTGCCCCCATTTTTCATGAGCTGAACTCAAAGATCTGATACTTTTTCTATGTACACAAAGGCCTATTTCTCTCAAATATTGTAAATATATTTAGACAAATATAGTCTAAATCTGTGTTAGTGAGCACTTACACAGTGCCGAGATAATCCATCCACCTCACAGGTGGCATATCAAGATGCTGATTTAGACAGCATGATTATTGCACAGGTGCGCCTTAGCTTGTCCACAATAAAGGCTACTCTAAATGCCACAGATGTCGGAAATTTTGAGGGAGCGTGCAATTGCATGCTGACTGCAGGAATGTCCACCAGAGCTGTTGCCCGTGAATTGAGTGTTAATTTCTCTATCATAAGCCGTCTCTAAAGGCGTTTCAGATAATTTGGCAGTACATCCAACCGGCCTCACAACCGCAGACCATGTGTAACCACACCAGCCCAGGACCTCCACATCCAGCATCTTCACCTCCAAGATCGTCTGAGACCAGCCACCCGGACAGCTGCTGCAACAATCGGTTTGCATAACCAAAGAATTTCTACACAAACAGTCAGAAACCATCTCAGGGAAGCTAATCTGCATGCTCATCGTCCTCATCGGTGTCTCGATCTGACTGCAGTTCGTCGTCGTAACTGACTTGAGGGGGCAAATGCTCACATTCGATGGCGTCTTTCACTTTGGAGAGGTGTTCTCTTCACGTATGAATCCCGGTTTTCACTGTACAGGACAGATTGTAGACAGCGTGTATGGCGTCGTGTGGTGAGCGGTTTGCTGATATCAGCATTGTGGATCGAGTGGCCCATGGTGGCGGTGGGGTTATGGTATGGGCAGGCGTATGTTATGGACAATGAACACAGGTGCATTTTATTGATGGCATTTTGAATGCACAGAGATACCATGACGAGATCCTGAGGCCCATTGTTGTGCCATTAATCCAAGACCATCACCTCATGTTGCAGCATGATAATGCTGCAACATGAGTATGGTCGTGGATAATGCACGGCCCATGTTTCAAGGATCTGTACACAATTCTTGGAATCTGAAAATATCCCAGTTCTTGCATGGCCAGCATAAATATTCAGCAACTTTGCACAGCCATTGAAGAGGAGTGGACCAACATTCCACAGGTCACAATCAACAACCTGATCTACTCTATGCGAAGGAGATGTGTTGCACTGCGTGAGGCAAATGGTGGTCACACCAGATACTTACTGGTTTTCGGACCCCCCCCCCGGACCCCTCAATACAGTAAAACTGCACATTTTAGGCTGGGTTTTTATTGTGGCCAGCCTAAGGCACTTCTGTGCAATAATCATGCTGTCTAATCGGGATCTTGATATGCCACACCTGTGAGTTGGATGGATTATCTCGGCAAAGAAGAATGTGCTCATTAACACAGATTTAGACATATTTGTGAACAGTATTTGAGAGAAATAGTCCTTTTGTGTAGATAGAAAAAGTCTTAGATTTTTGAGTTCAGCTCATGAAAAATGGGGGCAAAAGCAAAAGTTTTGTGTTTATAATTTTGTTCAGTGTATGTGTTCATTTTAATATCTTTTTTCAGTTTGTTTGTTTTTCACCAGAAAAGGACATTGTAGAAATGCATTGAGGGAACACTTCATTTCTGAAGATTGCATTGTTGTAATTTATTGCTGAAGCATTCAGATTTTAGAGATTTTAAAATTTGTAATGCATTGAGGAAATGTTTATTTTCTGAGATCTAATCAGACCAGTTCTACAAAACACATGAATGTAGTCTGGGAAAGGAATATTTGAACAATTAGAAGTGCACATAATGCAGAAAACTGTCAGGGTTCTGTCACTTCGGTCTAGTGTAAGTCATGTTTGTGTGACAGATGCCCTGACACTCGTTTCATGTCATTGTTTCAATGTGGCGTACCGTTCGCTCTCGTCTGCGTGTACTGTTTCATGTTGGAGCGTGGTGTTCAGATCCTGGCACTCATGTCTTGAGTTTCGGTTTCGTGTCGGGGTCCAGACATTCGCGCTCCATGTTGTGTGAGCGTGCGGTCTCGAGTTCGCTCGGTCGTGCGCTCTTCTGTCCACGTGTGTTTTGTTTTGTGAAGCACGCGGTTTGTGTTCTGCCGCGTGCTTTTCTTGTTGTCTTGTTTGAACACGCGGCTTATGAGTTTTCTCTTTAGCTGCGTGTTCGTGTCTCTTGTTGTAGCACATGGCTTGTGATTTGTTTTGTTGGCCATGTGCTTGTGTTTTTGTTTTGGGTGAGCACATGGCTTTTTGTCTTTGACTCGGTGTGCCATGTGCTCATGTCAATTATCTTGACCCCTCCCATCTTGTTACCTAATTATTAGTTAATTTGCCCCACATGTGATCCCTCGTTACCCTCCTAATTTGCTCTCCATTTATTCTCCTTGTGTTTGCAGTCCTGCGTCATCTGTTCTTGTCATCCTCCCCCGTATGTGTAGTGGCGTGGCGTGGCGTGGCGTGTCGTGTCGTGTCGTGTCGTGTCGTGCCTTGCCTGCCTTGCCTTGTCAGCCTGTTTTTCCCCCACGGGGTAGCTTTTGTTGCTGTTTTGTTTATTTTTATTATTAATAAAAGCCCATGTCTCTGCAGTACTGAGTCCTCGCTCCATCCTCTAACCGAACCCTGACAGAAAACAGGATAGGGAGGGACGTTATAGATAAGGAAGAAGTTTAAAAGTCTCAGTTTATCTATCATCTCATATTTTTAACATTTCCTTTAGTACCACAGACACAACGGCTTCTTCAGTGAGCATGATGCCCAGTGGCAGTAAGATTTTCACCACCATGCCTGATATTCTCTTCATTCCAGAGTTTGTAAGTATGCAATCAGCAATATCAAATCATGCATTTCATTACTATATTAATAACCTAATTGAATTAATCCTGAGGGTCTCAAAGTTGGATGAGAGACAGAATAAAGCTCAGGGTTAAAAGAATAGTGTAACAAGTGTCTGGAACATTGGAGATGATGGAGATTTAACAACCAGGTTAAATGGTGTATGGTGAAACTGCTGTTTTTTTTTTTTTTTTTTTAGATTCCAGTTCATTTAATGTCAGTCAGATGAGTCAAGGCAGTTATTTCCTAAATGTTTTGGATTAACTTTTGTGTGACACACCTATTGACAATTATCTATTTTTTTTTTTTCTTGTAAATGTATTTAAATTAAGAGACTTACGAGAAATGGCATGTATTGTGTTTCTGACACTTGCTAAGGATTTGTCAAAGCTAAACTTTAGTTTCAAGAGCACTAAATCCATTCAGTTGCAAGATACAAAACAAGCTGTGAATACTGAGAAATAAATGAATTACAGTGAAATTAAATGAATAAAATGCTTTATTGGGGCAGGTTTTATTTAAGAGTCAACTTAGTCTGTTTATAGAGCCTACTGATTCATTACAGGGCTTCTCAACTGGTCTGTTGGTGCACCGCAGTGAAAACAATGTCAAATGCAAATAGACTGCCACTAACCTTATAACCGAACATAGTTATGATAGCAAAAAGGGAAGAGAAAACCCTTCCCATATCTTTTGTTATTGTCATTACAAACCATGTGTGCAATAAAACTCTACACTATTCTGTGGTATTTACATGTAAATTCTTTCATTTGGTAGAAGCTGATAAATGTCTATATGGACAGGTTACATGACAGTCTCTCATGAAACCATGAAACAACACAAGAGAAAGGCAATATGACTCTTTTAAAAATTCAAGAAGTATTTAGAAACCAGTAAGTCAAGACCAGAATAAATTATTTTAAGAAATTATTTGTACCAAAAACAATTTGGGATGGCTAACCACTTTTGATTTTTTTTTTTTTTTTTTTGTTTTTTTTTTTTGAATTCCTAGTGTTAATTTGAATGAAAGAAATAATAAAATATTACATAAACCAGTGTTTTTACAAGAAATTCAGCACTTTTTAAATTATTTAGTACAATCTCCATGTAGTTACACCACCTGTAAAAAAATCCTTAATTTAATGCAACAAACAAAAACTTGTTCATTAGAGCATCAAAGTCATTGTCATTTATGCATTTTTGAATAACCTGTCACATAACTGATCTACATATGGATGTAAAGGCAGAACATTTCCTCCAGTGAAAAGTGATCCATGCAGTGAAAAGCCCTTGCTGCCAGATCAGGTGGCATCATTTCATAAGTAATTCCTGCCACGCCCATTAAATTAGATAAACAGCAGCAGGACTCACAGAAATATCCTGCTTGAGCCTGATGATGAGGGCAGACACACTAGAATTTACATTTAATTAACACAAATACAGTATGCAAGCTGCTTTGTGAATGGGACAGTTTGAGATTCACATTTTTTATAAAATACTGTTGTCAATCCCATGAATGTAACCAGCTGTTTAATAATGTGAACCTAGCGAGTTTGTAGGTCTATATACAGTAAATGAAGTCATGTCTTTATGAGTAACTTTGTTCAGGTGTGCTGTGTGCGTTTTTTCCAGGTGTTTGGTGGATTGGTGTGGACACTAGTGGCCTCCACCAAAGTGGAACCAGCAAATCCTCAGGGCTGGGTCATGTTTGTGTCACTTTTCTGCTTCCTTATCACCACTCTCTGGTTCCTCATATTTATTACTGGCATAAATCAGAGCAGCATCTGGCCTAGCTTGGTAAGAAACATACGTTTGTGGTTTTACCATGTTTTTGGTCATAGGAGACAACCATTTTGGAGACAACATGGTAATAAATACTATGTTATTACCATGGTAGTCTCCAAATCCTATGAGTAAAAACCATGGTAAAGCCACAAACTTATGTTCCTTTTAAAGCAATTCACTGGGACATTACTACCTAGTACCACTACAGTACTTTTTTGCATGGGCTCCCATGTTCAATGTTTGGTTTCTCAGACCAACATTAAACCAGATGTAGACCTAGACTATAACATTTTAATGTTTTAATAAGGGTATTGCATTATGAAAACAACCCTGTACATGACATACACTTCCACTTCTGCTCTGTCTTTAGGATGTAGGATATCATGCATTCAGCCCATTCTTTTATCTGAGTGCTGCAGTGCTTTTGGCTAATGTCACTATCAGAAAACAAGGAGTGGATAAAGTGTACCAGCTAGACATTGCTGCTGTGGTAAGACTCTTTTATCATAGATAATGACATGTTTCCCGAAATACTTATTAAGAACAATTTACACTGATAATACACGAAAATGAAAATTTGCTGAAAATTTACTTAGAAAAAGCTTTATTGCCAAGCGTGAACAAGGAATTTTTCTTAGTAATGGAGGTTCCTGTGTGCACATAAATTAAAGAATGAAAAATAAAAGTACAAAGATAGTTAGGTGAAGCAGTGAGGTTAAGTCAGAAAATATTTAAGGATTATGATCCTGGAGCACTGATAATCCTCTCAGCAGTCCTGACTGTTCGTTGTAGTCTATTGATGTCTGATTTGGTAGCTAAACCAAACCAGATATTTATACAGTTATATACTCACACTCAGGCCTTCCAAGATGTAGCTGTTTCTTCATGGGACGAGATTTGGAGACATTTAGCATTACATAATCACTTGCTCACCAGTGGACCCTCTGCAAAACAGCTGATAAAACATCACAATAATGCACAAGACTACAGGCCAATCGATTTAGAGATGTGATTGTAAGAACCAATTCCACTATTAACGACATTTGTGACCCGAGACCAACAAAACAGTCATATGTAACACGCGGTAATATTTTTGAGCAATAGCCACAATACACTTATATGAGATCACATTAGTGATATTTCATTATGGCCAAATCAGTATATTTAAGTAAGTGATCACTGGTCCATGAGATAGTTGTGTAAATTTCCTATCATAAATATTCCACCTTAATTTGATTAGTACTATGCTTGCTTCAGAACTTTCATTGGACAACTTTATAGCTTTCTCAATATTTGATTTGTTTTGGGTGCACCCTCAATTCCAGATATTCAAAATAGGTTGTATCTCAGCCAAATTGTCCATATCTACAAACCATAATCATGGAAATGTAGCGTTCAGCTCATGTGAAATATGAATAATTAATCATAACTATTTATAATTAATTATGAATATTTAGATGCGCTGTAGATATTTACTTGATCTCTCAGGGTCAACTGTCTGTCAATTTTAAGAACGTTAATTTCCTGGTTAAGGGAATAACTTTCTTACGGTACAATTCTACAAAAGCTTGTAGCATAAATCCGCATGATTAAGTGACTCCAGTTATGAGCAACAATGAACCACGTCAAGTGTGATAAAAGTAAGGTTTTATTAACTACATAAAAACTTAAACTAGTCCAACATACTACATAAAAACATAAACTGGTCTAACACACACACAACCACTTCTAAACTGGCCTAAACATCCACACACACGCACTACCCAGGTTTTTCTATTAATTAATTAGAGAAGAGTCCATTTCTACTGTGCACTCTGTCTTTCCTTTGGAAATTGTAGTGAGAGGGGTAATTCTTAACATGCCATTAGGTCGTAAAATCTATTTGGTCTAGCAAAGGTGTCAGGGTTGCCATGGTCTTTGTTTTGGACTTAGTTTGTAGTTCTGTGTTTCATTGTTGCCTTGTTCCCCTCATGTTTCCCTGCTGCTCTGTCTGTTCCACTTGTATTTGTCATGGACAATCATTGAACCCCACCCATCTCCTTAGTTAGTTTCCATGGTTACTGATTAGTTAATTGCTTCTGCTCTGTGTACATGTTTCACTTGTCCTGTCAGTCATTGTCTCCTGTAATGCCCTTGTTCCTCGTGCTTTCCTTGTTCTTGTTTTATTTAATTTTTTAAAAACCCTGCATATAGATCCACGTTTCTGCCTGCACATTACAGAGTGTCACCTGGAATTTTTATCCAAACACATTGTGTTTGGATCAAACATAAGCCGTCAGATTATTCTAGGCCTAAATGTAAATATAATGATGGATGTGATTTAACTGGAGCATAGCATAAGGCTTGATTACGATTACGACACTCCTTCTCCTTATCAAAAACAGTTGGGCTAACAGTGTGGCAACATTGTAGGTGTCTATACACCTACAATGTTGCCACACTGTTAGCCCAACTGTTTTTGACCCAAACTTTATTCACTGGGCAAACATCTTTCCCTCCACAAACACTTGGTCAGTGGAGTGTGTCTGTGTATTTGCGAACACCTGAGCTGACTGACCTGTCCTGTCCTGTCCTGTCCTGTCCTTGTTGTGCCGGAACACTACGCAACCCATATAACCAAGCCCTTCTGTTCCTCAGCCCTCACATCCCGCTCAGTGACAGTTGTAGCGGCCCGTTGCTCTCCCCTCACGGATGGTGTGTCCATACGGAAGATTTATCAATGGAAGAGCAGGTTTTTCTGGTCTCCAGTGGACATTGAAAAGACGCGCCCGTGGCTCCGTTACTCCACTCATTCGTCTAGACTCTAGAGGATAGCGGGAGCACGACCATGGCAGCGGCCACGCAGCAGATGTCGAGTCTGCCCAGCGGACTCCGGGTCTGTTCCACTGTACCGGACATCCTCTACCTGCCAGAGCTGGTGCGTGAGCGGAATATTTCATGCTCAGAAATGACCATGGTTTATCATAGTCTTATCCGGTTATTGTAAAATATCAGATTATTTTGGACCTGTAAAACGCTTTCAGAATATTTTCTTAGCTTCGTCCATTTTTTCTAAACCATTTTCAATTTACTCTTTTTTTTTTTATTTGAAGTAAAAAAAATGTAAAATGTAAATAGGAGAAAAGCAACAACAACAAAAAAAAAAATCACTTGTTTCACCTTTACGGCTTCTTTAAACTGTATGTAAATTTGACCAACAAGGCTACTGTTATTTTATTAGAAAATGTCGTTTTTGGTGTAAATATAATTTCAACGACAAATATGATACGTTATATGTTTTTAAAACAGTATGTGTTTGTGTATATTATTGGTGGTTCCGACTCATTTAGTTTCGTCTATGTATTAAATAAGAGAGCCGGACGGTTGGAGAAAGCGTGGTTGTTTTACGCAAAAATATTTTACATTATTTGTAACTATTAGAATTGTATTTTTATTATATTATTTTTATATAGACCTGCACTTTTTTCTATTATTGAATGTAACTAACTGTGGGTTTCTAGTGGCAAGAGGTCTCAGTCCAGCACCTCCACAAGCATTTGACACCAAGGTTAATGAGGGACACATAGGCTACAGTTCACCTACACAACCCATACGCTTGAATTAACCTGTAATGATGGATCAAAGAATGGTGTTTGAACGAAAGAGTTTGTTTTGTGGTTCTGGTTCTTGTCTGAGCTCAGTGTAGGAGCTTTGAAGGGCATGAATGTGAGCTCAGGTCATGTATCAGTCAGTCATTCAAATGAAAGGCGAGATGAGTCTATGCGTGTTAGGAGGATTAGTGGAACAGACAGAGAAAACAGAAACGGTGTGCGAGTCTGCGTGCTTTTTTATCAGCTCCTCTCACTGTCTTTGTTCTAGTTCGCCATTTAGACGCAATATATTTGATAAACATGTATGTGATAATAATATGCCTCTATAAACACACCTGGTCTTTTAAGTCTGTCAGAAAAAAGTAGGCTAAGTGTAGCTGCACACTAGGCTATTGAGTGGGAAAGACGTTTATGAAATGTTTTCTTTGCTGGTTTATGCACTTGTGGCTACTGAAATATCATGATCTTTTAATAGTGCCCGTTTGTGTGCATTTGATTCTTGTCGTGAGAGTAAATTAATCCATGGGTGTGTAAGAGAGGGAGAAATGCTTGAATGTGTTATCGTAAGAGGAGAGTGATGTCGCATCGCATGCTGTTTAGGTTTGTGTCTGTGTTCAGAGTTGATAATGCACAGTTAGCCTGTCATAATCACGCCTATACATTATTTATTATTTAAAGAGATACAAAAGCAACGAAAACTAACTAACTAATCTAAGTAAATATTGTCATGATTGATGTAATTTCTCAAAGTGATTTTATAACTAGTCTATATTAATCTTAGTTCATATGATGCGATTTTCAAGTTTTCCTTTCTCTTTGGAGTGTTACAAGCTGGTTGTGCATAGATAATCCCTGAAGTTGCAAAGACTAAATTCTCAAACCAAAAGAGATATTCTTTATAAAATTAAGACTCTGCCACACCCCCCTAAAATGGCTTGTTCTAACACGCCCCCACATGTCTACGTCAATATGTGAAAATATTAGGATATTGCCGCCTAAATGTGCACGCAGAGAAAGAAGGCGTGGTGTCAGTAACCGCAGTTAGTGTTGAAGCCGCCATGTCAGGGAGATGCTGTGTGTTTCTAGGTGAAAGCAAAGCACTTTATTTGGCCTTCCGAAAGTAGATGCTTTTAGGAATCTTTAAGATTACTTACATTAGAACAGCAATGCATTTTATGGACGCCCGTTTCGTGAACCTATGAGAGGAGGTAATTCTGACTTTGCTATGACAATCTGGCGCTTCTGAATCAGCTACTGTTTTGTTATTAGTTTAAGTATTTGCTATTGACTGTTCAAATGCTGAGCTTTGCGCAGCAGAGTAACGCGTTGTGTGTGTGTGTGCGCGAGAGAGAGAGAGATAGAGGCGGGGGTCACATCAACAGTGGATCAAGCTGTCTTAACCTTGGCTGTGTACTGCAACCATACCACTTCATCACTGTGTCTGTCACGTGACTCTGTTCCCCTTTCTGGTTCTGTTTTTACATTTATTTTGAAAGATGAAGCTCGCGATTATGGTAAGGGGCGTTACATTTCCGACGAGTGCTTGCGGTGTTCGGCCAATCACAATGCACTGGGTCAGCTGGCCAATCAGAGCAGACTGCGCTTGTCGGAAGGAGGGACTTTGTAGAAAACGAAGCGTTTTGAGAGAGGCGGGGCATAGAGGACCTAATATAATGTACAGTATTTGAAAAAGAATTTTTTTTTTTGAACATTAAAGCATATCAACATATTATATACACAAAATAATGATCTTTAAAAAGCACAGATGACCTCTTTAATCTCCGCTGTAAAAAAAAAAAAATACAATTGCTAAACAATCCGCCTATAGCAACAATTCGACACTGCAACAGTATTATATTAAAGCTTACTACTGTATTATTATCGTCAGTGTGATACGATATTTAAGTCGCTAGCGGACCAGCGGTGTTCCTATGGACGACGTAAAAAAAGATCTAACCAACCACTGAATGCGCTCCGCTCCGTGACCAATCAGAATCGAGTATTCTATAGCGCTGTTTAATAAATTGACTGCTATATTTTGTTATTGTTTGTTTGAGGGGGGGGGGAGCTGTTTGAGTTATTATATAGATATACGCAACAGCTCCTCACATAAATCACACACAGGCTACTTGAAAACGTAGGATAGGCTATAACATTTCAGTCGCCCTTTGATTATCGTCTTGTGGGCTGGTCTGGTGCCGTACTTATCATGGAAGGGTTGTACTGTTACAGACACTTTAGGTGGAGTGAGTTTATCATTAACACCGTGTGTTATAAGAATGAATGCATAACACTACTTATCTAATCAAAGGTCTAGTCTGGTTTTTGGTGGTTTACTGTGCACAAATTGCTATCCTGAATTGCATGTGTGGTGTGTGGTGGTTTGTGTGTGTTGGGGCCCACATGTTTTGAAGGGCTGGTATGTATACTGGTGCATCTACACATGTTCAACGCAACCCTCTAGGATGGGTTGTTTGTATCGTCTTCTGCTTTCGTGATGACCTTCCCCTCTGGCTCGTCATCTCACCTTGGAGGGGCACAAAAACGCAGCGCCTGGGCTACAGCCGGTCGAGCAGAGACCAGATAATTTTTTCATACATTTTTTTACTATGGGTGCAGACAGCTTCAGTTCATTTTATACTATAGCAAAATAAAGTAAGCTGTGACAAATTATACCCAGAATTTCTTCATACAGTGAACTACCAGTAAAACTGATAAGAATTTGGGACCAAAAATTATTCAGACACTTTGACCTGGCCATGTTTTGACTTGGCGAAGTGTTTTTCTATAATTGCTAACGTGACCTTTTTACACCACAGACTGAAAAAAAATTAAGCATTGCTTGGTAATTGGCTGACCTAAATTGGTATTATCTAATTGTGTACTTACATTTACGGCTGACAGCTATTCACGAATCTTTGTGCAGACAGTCTCACAGAGGAGGCTTTATCAAGATGAGTTTGTTCTGACAGTTTAACTTTGAGTTCTTGTCATATTTTTTTTTTTTTACCATTTTCTAAACTATAGTGAATTAACTGTGATAATGTGAGAAATGTTGAGGGTGTCTGAATAAATTTGGGTTTGACTGTATAATGGATTGACTTACTATGATGTCTTCTGTGTGCAGGACTTTATTTATCACCTGATTGCTGTTGTGTTCTATCTGAGCGCCTCAGTGATCCTGGCCTATATGACCATCATCTTCAAATATGCAACTTCAGCACCATTCGACCAGTACTATAAAATTTACATTGCAGCTGTGGTAAGCACAAAATAAAGAATTTATAGGTGTCTGTTGATATTGAATTGTTAATTATTCATGCTTCTTTCCCTATTTTTATATTTAGGCTAGCTTAATTTTTAAAAAGACCTTTAATTTATAATAATCTTTAGCAAACCTAAAAATGAACTTCCATTTTTTAATTTTTTTTATAGCTGCTTAAAGTTCAAATGTATGGCTGAATTTTTACTGTCTCTCTCTCCCTTAGGTGTTCTCGTATGTTGCCACATTGCTTTACTTCATCCATTGCATCCTTTCTGCTGTGCGGTGGAAATCCTTCTAATCAAAGAATCTAAGGAAAAGAAAAATGTATCTGACATAAATGGTTTAATAAATATTAAATAAACACTGGAAAACCACTGGGGCTAAAAGACGAATGTCAGGGGTCAGTCCTGAGTGCCCTCTACTCAGAAACACAAAAGCAATCATGATGAATTAAACCCACTTATACTTTCCATAGATTATTCCAGCCTAATTACTTTTCTAATGATGATGCATTCTTATATTTGGGGGAAGGGAAACTTTTTGAAATGCTATCTGTACAATGACACTCAGTGTAGATGTGGATGACGAAATAATATGGGTTTTGTATACTTCTTGTACCTTTGTAACAGATAAATACATTTTTGTATATTTAGCTACTACACACCATGAACATATTATTTTAATAAAAGAATATGAACTGGACAGAATTCCCTATCTTCCCCTCCCACTCTTCATGTATTTCCTGTATAAATATGACTATTTAAATGATGCATTTTCATATAGGCAAATGTCAATCACAGTATTTACTGATGTTGAACGTTTCATATTGTGTAGATTCCAGTATTCTGGCTTTTAAATGCTTGTATATGAGAGACAAGCTTGTGACAGATAAATGACACTCTAGCACTCACATTTAGCTGAGCTATCTCTCTTTTAAAAAATAGATTAAAAAATATTACTAACACCAATGGAGATGTCAAATGGAGGTATGGATCTCACACAAATTTTAAATAAATACATAATTTAAAAAAATAAATATCAGCCCAATTTAACCAAACACTGATTTCACTCCAAACACTCCCCTGAACACTGGTGTTTTTAACCATATTTTGCATATGCAAATGAACCGATCAAATGAGCCGTACCAACTCTCTAAAATACAACATACCTACTACACAACTTTTGCATTTAATTAATATATCAGCTAACTCAATTATAAAGCGGTGTTTGCAAAACAACATTAAAAAAACAACATAAACAGTGATTAACTATATAAGGGGTCGTTCACACAGATTTTGCATTCAACTACATAGCTTTTCCTTTGTTTTTCTATGTAAACATGAGCTAGATGGACACGTTTGACCATTGCACTTGTGTGTTGCACATTACACAGTGTTATAAAAATGCAGTGCGTACATTTAAAAGAAGTTCCACTTAAAAAAAAAAAACTCTCTAGACTTGTGTAGGATACAACCGAATCAGACAATCTAAGATTTGGTCAAAACAGGGTTGAGGCACGAGGAGTCCAAATTCCACAAGAGGCCCAAGACAACAGGATGTCGTAAATCAGACCCTAGCCCCTCTGAAGCAAGCCTAAACCTAAACCACTCTGTCACAGAACAGCTTTCAACATTAAAACAAAATAACACTTATTGACAATTCAAAGGAGATTGTCAATTTTGGGGCAAGTTATCAAGAATAATGGTCCAAAGAGATGACCGCCTCTATCACGTGATAGTAACCACAATCACGAGCTCTTTGGATTGACTTCCCCCACCTCAACGACATAGAACAGACTGAGATTCCTTACAGACCTTCTAACCTCTGGTCTTCACAGAACATGTCCTTACATCCACAGAATGGCACAGAAACTGCATTTCCATGTGAATATGCATCTAAAGGACACTAAAAGGACTCGAGCAACTAACCATTGCTATATATCTAACCCCATATTTTGTATGTAACCCACATGTTTAACCATCATGTTTTAATCTTTTATTGTGTATGTATTGTTAATAACTATTTAATAGCTTAAGGGGTCATATTCATGCTTGGTATGTGTGTGTTTGAGAATTCATGCTTGAAACGTTTATTCCAATCACTTCGTTGTCAGATGTATCATATTCTTATTATAAGAAATTATGTCCAAAATGTATACTCTGCCAGAGCTGGAAAACGCGGACCATGTGACTGATAAGAGAGCATTTGATTTATGAATGAGGAGAAACATTGCAACACCCCAAGCTTCAATTGGTCGAGGCACCATTTGGGGTGTGTAAAACAGCCTGTTTTAAATACTCAGGACACCATCAAACCTTCTCTTTTTGCCCCTCTCTCTTCTCGCTTCTTTTCGTTTTTTTGGTCTTTTGCCTTTTGCCTTTTTACGGGTCTGACTTTTTGTGTCTAGCTTTAAGCCATGCGGCTTTTAGCTTTTCACTCCTATTCATGCTTCTTTAGTTTGAGCGTGCTCTGTCTTACACGCCAGCTCCTCCAAAACCACGAGGAGAAACACCACCTAGTCTCATCAAACTTTACATCTATTTCTATATCTTTAGTTTGTTTTATTTTCCGTTGAGAGTTTCTTGTTTTGAGTTAAGTTTGCCTAACGCCACATCTCAGAAAAGTGCTGTCTAAAACTTCAACTGCACACCACATCTCCGCGTCGCCAGCCAACGCCCAACCACTGGCTTCCCACGACTGAACCTCCAGCCAATCAGAAAAACGGGAAACCCCTTTCAGCAGACAAGGAATGGAACCCTGGACACAGGAAAGCAAGTACCCCAGATTATACTGAACTGGTGCCTTTAATATAAATTTTAACCTCATTGAGAAACTCAATGCGAGGGTTAATTAAGTGTTTGATGGTTCTTTCAGTTCTATGCAATTGACCATATGCTGGAAACTGTGGGTTTCACATTTTCATTCCTGAAATAGTTATTTCCTCACTTTCCTCTCTTTCGCACTTGTGTGTGCATTGCGTGTGTTAGATTATTTTTTATGTCTTAGATTTATCCAATAAAGCCTTATTTATATTGAAAAGAGAAGTATCTTGTGTTTTGTGCTCACAAGTTAATGTCTTAAACTGCCGATCTTGTTACTGTGCTAATTAATAGTGTTTTCACTATATTTTGGATATAATATCCATTGCAGAATTGCTGTCATACGGCTCGTTCACTGACTCGCTGGCTGTCTCAGTGATCTGCCGTAAAACAGTGATTCTGTCCTAAATGCCTTGCATATTAATGGTGGAGTTCCCGTTAAAATCTTAAATGATTCCCTTTGAACTAAATTATTGACCTGTTTCCCTTACACATTGCATTTTTTTTTCACGGCTGCAATCCAGTCATTGCTATTTTGCATGAGCTAAATTTGAAAGTGACCTCTGTGTGATACATCGCCACACCATTGATGATAAACAGCGGACCTTTTTGCTGCAACATTTTGAAATTAAGCTGAAATGTGACCATGCCTTTACAAAAAACATGAGCAAGATTGATGAGCTGACACTGGAAGTGGGTTTATTGTAGATTTATTTCCAGTTATAAGTCATGTGTAGGTAAGTGAGAACAAAGTCTCCCTTCATACATTCACTTCCACGCTTCTGTTTCATGGGCTAGCGACATATAAAGACTCATTTCTGGGGGTATGTAGCACTTCAGGACCTTTCACTATGTGGTGAAATGGTAGTTTAACAGCCTAGTTCCAATCCAAGCATGTGCCCCCAGCAAACGGTTGTCAGTTCTGCACTAGACACTCAACCTGCAATACGGATTGGCTGGACGTTACCGTTCAGATCACCAGATGGTCCTTTTAACCCCTGCCCACACTGATCTCTTAACACCCTGTGAGGCCTTCACATCAGCCCAGTGCAGACGTGTGTTGGGCACATCGTCCTCCACTTCAGGTTCCTTACGGGCACCGAGCTGCGGTCGCGCCACCACGATGGGCAGAGTGCCTTGCTCTGCCCTGAACTCCACCACATTCAGCTTCTTTTTATCAGCGAGATTCTGATGAGTCTCCTGTAGAACAACAGAGGAGAGGAAGTCAGTTATAAGCCCGAAAAAAAAATACAGTGGCACAGTTTAGAGGGTCCTTAGTTTACTGTGAACATGCATACTTACAGGAATAGTTCACCCAGAAATGAAAATTTACTCTCCCCCAGGCCATCTAAGATGTAAATGAGTTTGTTTTGAACAGATTTAGCTGTTTTACCATTACATTTCTCCAAATCTGTTCACTCATCTACATCTTGGATGGCCTTAAATTTTCAGCATATTTTCATTTTTGGGTGAACTATCCCTTTAAGGTCCTAGTGAACCATAGATTATTCTTTAGTGAAGCCAAACAGTGAGGATTCAGCAAACTGGAATGATACAGATTTAGCCTGAATTCTTTCCAATTGTTCCTTAAAGAAGTTCCTGGATGTTTAGCTTTATTGGTCTTGGGACAACATTCACGAAAACCATTAATCTGATTTTAGTATCAGAGTTAGGGATGGAGTATTGCACGAATTTCATTTATGAATATTCACATATTAGAGTTAAATCGGAGTAATCTGGATGATACTACCGCAAAAATATTATTGAATCCACTTGATTGAAACCGGTTAAATATTAACATCAATATTACCAATCACAACAATAGCATGTACTCTCCAAGTAATTTCAATAAGTAAACATTGCTGCAAGATATTGTTTAAGCAAATAACAATCAAAGAAATGGTTAAGACTTTTCATGTTATTATTGTTGTTTCATTAATACTAACAACATATAAACATTAATTAAGACATGTTTGACAGAAATGTGGTTCCAAGTGTAAGGATAAAAGAAACTCAGATACTTTGATCTTCTGAGACAGACAATACACACACAGTGCATTAACATACAGACATCTGTTTCCGCATCTCACTGAGAGAAAATGTGGGAAAACGTCTCTCTCACCTATGCACTAGTTCCTTCTCACCCCTTTCCTTCCCCTCACCCATCCTTCCCTTCATTCAGCTCACTCAGAATGGTCAATAGTAGAAAATAATGTTCTACATGAATGTAGGTGATATTTACAGTCATGTTTGGTATAATTTGAATAGTCTCAGGGTGAGTGGTAAAATGGTCTTAATCTTACAAAAGTAGATTAAAAGATAATACTGATCCTAAGAGTTAAGAGATACTTCGATTACCGTATAGGGTCATTCCATGCAAATTACCTTCTGTTCCAATTGAGGTGAAAATCACACAGGTCTGGGACCTGGGTTAATGTAATTCCAATTGTTTGTACGTGGCTCATTGGGAGTGTTTTTATCGTGTTTTTTGTATTTAAAGATTGGGCAGCAAAGGGTCGGGGAAAGGCGTTCTGTAGTCAGAGAGCCCGTGTATGGAATGTTTCCACACTAGGGATGGGCAGTCGCTTAAATTTCTTTTTCTTAGTCGATCGTCGGGAGAATTAACGATCGACTATCGATTAATCATTAATATTTTTATAATAAAATTAATTATTTAACTTTTATAATTCAAAAATGCAATGAATACAAAAATACAGCGTGTTTTTTCTCGATGAGACCTTTATTACAAGATCAACTTGTGGCAGACAGTTAAACTACGTTCAGTTAGGCAAACCGAACATATATGCGCGTGCTCTACAGCAGCGGAACCTGCAGCTGCGACCGGCGTTCTTAAACAGAGACTTCATTTGTTCCAAAATAATAATAAAAAAGAATCATGTTAAACAATAACTTAAACAAAAAACATAATAATACTTAGATCTGACAGGCTTTGTCAAAATGTAACTCAAAACTATCCAAGCCACCGCTGCTCCACCAGCCGATCAAACATCTCGCACGCGGAGTTCCACCGTGTTTTACACGACTGGGTAAGCCGGTGAGATGCGAGGCCCATTTGCTCCTGTTTCTTTTGCAGCGCTTTGGTTGCGGTAGTGCTGTGATTAAAGTGGCTAACGAGTTTACTAGCCGCTGATATTACCTGATAAAGATACAGTGCAAATCCGTCATTTATGGCCAACTGGAGGGTGTGTGCAAAGCAGGCAACGGAAATCCAGGGCACTCTGGTGGGACTGTTGGCAGCTACAATATTGGCCGCGTTGTCATGAACGCATGCAATAACTCGGCCTTTAAGTCCCCACTGCTCTACAGCTCCATTCATTTTCTCAGCGAGGTGGTCAGCTGTATGCCGGCCTGGCAGGCTTTCTGTGAGCAGGACCGCTGAGTTCATTTGCCAGTCATCACTGATGTAGTGGCAGGTTATGGTGATGTAGCTCTCAGCTGTTAAAGCGGTCCAGCAGTCTGTAGTTAGAGCAACTCTCTCAGCTTTGCTCAATTATTTTAACAGCTGCTGCTTTCGGTCTTCGTAGTGAGTTTCTATCAGTCTAGTGATGGTACGTCGTGATGGAATTTGATATGCTGGTTCCAATAAATGTACCAGTTCTCGAAAACCATTGCCCTCAACAATACTTAAGGGCAGAATATCCATCTCAATGAACTTGCAGATCCCTTGGGTAATGTTCTCTGCTCATTGTGCATCACAGCTCCGAGTCCGTGCTAACGTCGACTTGATGCTAGGTTGAGACTGAGAGCAGGATGCACCGCCACCGACATTAACCAGGGACGGGTGCACTTTGTTTAAGTGGTACATCATTTGAGTCGTGGCCGTGTTGTACTTATACACGGCATCGCAATGTTTGCAGTGAACTATTTCGCTTTTTAAATCAAAATGGTCCCACGCCACACTTTGCCGTGACCTCTTCATGATTATTCTTTTGAAATCAAAACGGAAGATCACAGATAACCGAGTATGGTGTCAAATATTGCACCCTGGTGGTAAAATGTTTAATTGCTGCCACACAGTGAAATTCATTTAATTGCGTCAAGACTCACACTACTCAACGCAACCTGCATTAGATTAAAAAAAATGCATTAGATTAATCGATAACAAATTAACGTGATCGACGAAATTCTTAACGATCAATTATCGATCGTCGATTAATCATGCCCATCCCTAGTCCACACCCTCTGTACTGTGTAGTCAGGTATGTATCTTACTCTTAGATTCGTCTTTGAGAATTTGATGTATTGTATCGTTGAATTGGCTATGGAGATAATTGGCATAATACATATTTACCTGACTGATAATAAATTGTTACATTTGACTTATTCTGACTTACTGATTAAGTGAAGGCGTATGTTTCCGCAAATCTGCGACCAGGGTTACGTGCATACTAGATCTCAGATTAGATGAAGCATGGGGCGCATCAGGTGAGATTATGGGTTTCTGACTAACCGCTTGACCTTAGTTTAAGTTGTACTCAGTTACGTTAACCATGTATATGATTTCAGCCTTAATTAAGTTGTACAGAGTTATATTAGCTATCGGGGGCTAGACAAGGGGTTCTAGCAAAACCGCTGATTAATGTTTGAGTATTACATGGGTAACTGTAGGGGGCTAAACAGACCTACTATTTAAAGCATATTAAATAGTATTAGCCACAAACCTCTGAATAAGGATGAAACTGACGAGTTTTGTGATTGTGGGGCCCACACATAGCGGCCGCCGTGAGGTACTCTAAGCAACATAGATTCCTAATGAACGGGTAAATATAAAGTAAAGAGTTAACTAGAATAACCAAATGTCAGAATAATAGTAATAATTAGAGACCGACAAACAACCAATTTGATTTTCAACCTAAATTCGAGGTCATACTAAAATGGAGTCAGATTAGATACTAAAATGGAGTCAGATTTGAGTTAAACCTAAATTGAATAACTCCGCACGCTGAAAAGACCGAACACGCAAGAAACCTTCATCCACCACTGGATACCTTCCTTGGGCCAAGTGAGTGGACCTTACACAAGACTAACTGAAGATGTTGATTCTGAAACACTCAATACTTGGCAAAATCATGGTCACTATATCAAATAAGCCATGTAAACGATGTGTACAAAGACTGATCTGATTGGCTATTGTACTGTTGAAATCTCTCACCTGATTGGCCAGGCCGTGGAAGAGAGCCCTGGTGATGTTGAGGAGGTTAACTGAACCATCTACTTTAGCATACATATCCTCTATCCCAATCAGCTTACAAAGAGTGATTACTGCCCGATGACAACGCAGACCATAACCTGAAAGAAAGAGAAAAAATTAGATAAAATAGAAGAGAGATGGTGAAGGTCTTTTTTATATAGTCTTTTATTGAGTTTTGACAAAAATTCTACATGGTTTGTAAATTTTTACTTTGTCATATTATTTTCTTCAGTGGAACACAACACAAGATATTTCCCATTCCCTTTGACTTTAAGTGTATTTTTTGTCCAAGTCAACGGGAACCAAACTACTCACACAGGTTTGGAATAACATGAGGGTGAGTAAATAAAAATTTTCATTTTTGGGTGAACTATGCCTTTTTTAACTAATGATAATACAAAAATGTGTTACAGATACACTAAAGAAAAATGACCAAACATGTGTCAATTATCATCACACTGCAACATTTTTCATCTCATTTCAAACTAAAATAAAAAATACTGTCAACAAACATTTTCATGGGTGAGATTAAGGTAAAAGAAAAGATGTCTAGGGTAAGTGTGATCCACATTACATAACAATGTGTCCCTATAGATGGGAAAGGTGGACGATCATGGTTCCCAGAGTTCCAGATCCAATCATAACAGCTCCTGCCAGGTTTCATTACTCAGATGTCAGCGGTGAGACATGGACTCTGAGAATTTGAGTCACATCAGAGCTGAACTCAGAACTCAATTACCATCAGCCCCATCTCAAATCTGAACATCATAATTTCAGCTCTGATGTCAGGAATCAAACAAACCCTTCATGGCTCAAACGATGTGAAGGGGAATCTGATACTATATTCGGGTACTGTTCTGGGATGCGTTTTCCAAAAGCATCGTTAGCTACCCATGTTCGCGAGTTCAATAGAACTCTATTGGTAAAGACGAAACTTGCAACCATGGTTGCTTTTTGGAAATGCACCCCTGGATATCAGGAAAACATTTGCTTGACTTTGAAATGATGAAGAGTATAATTGGCATATTTGCACTTTGTCAACTTACAGTAACACATCGACATCAAAAGAGCTGCATGTAGTCACTAAATTAGAAAACTTCCTCCTCAAAATCCAATCCAATGTGGGCACAGGAGATGTACATGACTACTAGATCTGAATAGCAAGTACACTAGTCCTAGATGATCCCACCAAAACGAAACAAAAAGTTTTGGATCTGGGATGTGGTACGTGGATGTGCAAACGCACCCCTGTAAAATCTAATTTTGCAAAACGTACATGATGAGCTCAGTAACATACTGGGCATACAGATCTGTTATCAAGCAAACTGTGATTGTTCACGCGTGTGTGAGGTTAAGCCACTTGCCTTTGTTCTGTTTCTTCATTCTGAGTGTGGTCCTTTTAAACTTAGACTCAATGTCATGATATACTGCACATGAGGATAAAAAGAGCATAATGATTAAAAATTAACAACAAATACAAGGAAGCTGCAAATTCAGTGTCATAAAACACTTCTTAATTTTTTTTTTATTGTCATCAATTTTGAAAAGTGTGCAGCTGTGTTGTGGAAACCGTGATACATTTCTTGCAGTATTCTTTGACAAACAGAAAGTTAAAAAGAACAGCACTGATTTGAAATAGAAATCTTTTGTAACAAAAATCTTTACTCTTACTTTTGATCAATTTAATGCATCCTTGCTGAATATACGTATTTAAAAAAAATCTTACTGACCCCAAACTAGTATATATATTATATAAATGCAATGTCATTTCAAAAAATTATGTAGGAAATGGAGTTTGGGTGATAAAAATAAAAAATATATATATTTCAGTATGTCAAAGTCAATGCATATCTCTGAAATAAATGTAAAACTTTTTTTTGGTAATCAGAGGAACCATAATTTCTTCGCATTATTGTACATTTGATTAAAATGTTCAAATAAAACACAGTAAAAAGCTAATAATAATATTAATAATGTTGCTTAATTTTATATCACCAGCAAAATCAATGTGAATATACTAATTAATTAATTCATATATATCACCCAGCCCTAAAAGAGAGGCTCTCAAATATACAAATATCAAAACATGGAAACTATATATTATGTAAATGATTAATGCTGTGACACAGTAGAATCCTTCTCTCAAACCGCACACAAAAGCACACATATACACATGAGATTTACGATGTCTGTTTGTTATATGATAGTCAGTGACGCACGTGTGTAACACTCGCACACGCACAAAGAGTAGTAAGTGACTCACTGGTATGGTTGTTGTATCTCTCAATGTAGTAGAGATAATGCATGGCTCGGTTTTTTGCCTGTAAAACAAAGCAGCATGCTTAATGTCAAGATGATTTCACTGTAACCTGATCTGGTAGCTCTAACACAAAAGCTAGAGTTTCAAATCTTGTAAGTGTGTCATGGGAACTGAGGAATTATTGAGCTCACAGCCCCGTTCTGTCATTATTGTGCCCTTGAGCAAGTCATTTAACCTCAGGTTGTTTCAGGGGGGAATTGTGCCTGCAATTAGAGTTCAGTATGTGACTTTGTGTGCATGTGAATGAGTTTGCATGTGACCGTGGCTTACTTTTCTAAGTGCGGTGTTCTTGTCTGCTGCTTTTCCCAGTGCAAACCCTGCAGAGAAGTGAATAAAACAGCTCATTAACACTGATTATGGCCATTGTGTTTTTACCAGCCACATATTAAACTACTGCATTGTTCCATATACTCCAGACCAGAGATGGCCTTAGTTGAGATCTAGATTAAGGCATTTAGCCGTCAGAGAAACATCATTAATGGCATATATGCATTTGTATTTACCTGCGGCTCCATTTCCATTGCCCACAGCGACCAGAGCACTGATGGATCTCTTCCTGCTCTCTTTGGCTGTGACGTTAAACACACTCTTGACCTGTCAATCAAAGAACAAACATAACATATGACTGCAGGAAATCAATTTCTGTATGTGTGCTTCCTTTAAGCAACCACCAGGAGGCAGTACAAACCCACTGGAAAACACTAATACGCTCCACTGAAACATCTCAAATACTGCAGTCGTCAAATACTGCACACACACACACACACACACACACACACACACACCCCCACCACACCGCACCACCACACCACACACTCAACACACACACACAACCCCCAAACAACTCTCTCTCTCTCTCTCTCTCTTTCTCCCCTTAGGCTGCAGATGTGTGCGTAATTGCATAGTATAAAGTACTTGTACAGAATAAAAGCTTTTTTGCTCCTGCTACTTACTGCAATCTGTTATGTAACGTTTGTTGTAGGAGTATTATTGATATGATGATATCTTTGTGCTGAAAGAAAAAGCCACCCACTGGCAAGAACTAGACATGTTCAGAGGAAGTTACAAGGTGGATTTCAGCCTATTCAAAGAGCTCAAGCACAAAAGTTACACAGCTGATTATGTCCTAAACCAGCAGTCAGCAACCTTTTGAAGTGCCATATCTTGATTCATTATAATATTCAAATGCCTCATTCTGAGTCTCATTCTACAGAAATCCTCGGTTTAAAGCAGTGTCTGCGGTAATGTCTCCTCTTTTAAATAAAGTATTATTCTGACAGAAAAAAGTACATCACTTAAAGTGCCACTGCGTACCCCACTAGGCAGTTTACGTGGTTTATCCACACTGCATGGTTCATTTGGATTGTTTGGCTATCATACAGTTCATAACAAAATAAATATGTTTGTGTGAGGATAAGGACTACTGCAGGTAGGTCTGCATGCAAATACAAGGGAGTTTAACATACCTAAATAAAATGGCTAAAAATATTATTCATTTCTCTTGCTCATGTGCCAATTCAAATGCATTCAATTTCAACTGTTAAGGTGCACCAGTTCTGTTTATCAGCAATTTTTTCAACCTCTTTTGTCACTTTTTGAAATCCTACTTCAAACAAATACACAATACAATTTAATGTCTAATAAGAAGTGCATAACTAAAAAAATTACACTACATTAAAAAGTTTAGGGTCAGTAAAATTTCTGTTTTTAAAAGAAGTCTCTTATGCCCACCAATACTGTATTTATTGATCAAAAATCCCCCCAAAATTGTAGGATTGTGAAAAATTATAACTGTTTTCTTCTGTTTTAATATATTTTTCTTACTGTTACATTTAGTCCTGTGGTGAAAAGTGAATTGATCTAGCAGTTATCTAATCTTGCAGTGCTTAGTGTCACACTATCCTTCAGATATAATTCTAAAATGCTCATTCTTAGCTCATATGCTCAAAGAAACATTTCTTACTATTATCAATGTTAAACAGTTGTGCTGCTTAATATTTTTGTGAAAACTGATTTTTTTTTCAGGATTATTTGATGAATAGAAAGTTCCAATGAACAGCATTCATTTGTAACAATGTAAAATTCTTTACTGCAAGTTTTGAGTTTGAGTTTTGAGCAATTTAAAGGGATAGTTCACCTTCAGTTGGTCCCCATTGACTTGCATAGTGTTCTTTTTCATACTGGAAGTCAATGGGAACCAGCAACTGAAGGGGAACTATCCCTTTAATGGATTCTTGCTGAAAGTAAATTGTAAATTCTTAAAAAAAAGAAATAAATAATACTGACCCTAAATGATGTGTACATTGTTAAGGATAAAAAAAATCTACTTAGTAACAAATGTTTACATATTGAGGTATCTACTGTATAAATTGGTTATTTCTAGAATCCAAGATAGTTTTGGGGTGCAGTCTTGAATCCATATTTTACATATATAAACACTGCTCAGAGAGAGAGAGAGAGAAAAATGTCATCCACAACCCCATCTGTATCTCTAGTGACTTCAGGTTGAGAGCCTCTGTTGTATGTGAATTCAATGAAACACATGGCTGATTGATCAATACACTCACAGGAATCACTAGAAGTTATAGTGTCTGACACTCCGTCTAAGATCTACCGCAATCCTTCGGTTTCTAAATCTCAGTTATGGGACACTGCGTGGTTCAATTGAACGCACTAAACGAAAATGATGATGGGGAAAAAAAGAAGACCAATGCTTCCTCAAAAAGAGAGAGGGAGAGATGGGTGGGGAACTCCCACCTGCATTCTGTCAGTGTGATGCTGAAACACATGCCATCTGTTCAGACTGCTTACACAAGCACACACACACACTTCAGTAAAAGCAAAGCAATTCTCCTCTGATGGAAAACCGAACACAAACGGTTCTAAACAATAACAGGGGTTTGTATAGACACACATGCACATCTGCTCATTAGCTTTACTTGGTCATGTCATTATGCAATCACTACAACCGTTGTCTCAACCCGCAATTATCATTTAAATGAAATGCAACAACTCCACCTCTGCATGCAGCTCAGGGACAAAAAATTTATATAATTGTGTTTATCTTTGCTGATTAGCTATTATAAATGACCTATTATAAATGTACCACAGTCTCACACCAAAGATATAGTGTCAGACATATTAGTTGGCAGGATTATTAAATCTCTCTCTTCAAATCCCCATTGTAATTACAGCAATTTTACTATATTGTTGGAAATATGGGTGTCGCAGCACTCATTTTTTATCTCTACTGAAGAGAA
The DNA here is from genome assembly GCA_018155175.1 of Sinocyclocheilus anophthalmus. Classification (NCBI taxonomy): domain Eukaryota; kingdom Metazoa; phylum Chordata; class Actinopteri; order Cypriniformes; family Cyprinidae; genus Sinocyclocheilus; species Sinocyclocheilus anophthalmus. The sequence goes on from JADLZN010001625.1 coordinate 35,363, forward strand.
CAACACAATATGTAAACCACTTTGTTGAGAAACTGTATGTGCAATCGAAAAACAGAGATCTGATTTTAGGGAAAAAAATATGTATATGATGCCTGTTGTGGGTCTGAGCATAAAGTGTAAATTATGCCTAGAAAGTAACCTTGACCACAGTGGAAAATATGATCAAACAATGCTACAATGATACATACAATACAATGATCATACTAACTACAGTGTAAAATATGCCAACACAATGTAGCTACAGTGTAAAATAAATCAGCACAACGCAACTAGTCTAAAATATGCCTATAAAATGGAACTACAATGTAAAATACACCAACACAATGTAATTACAGTGTAAAATATACAGACAATTTAACCTCGACTAATGCAAAGGACAAAAACAATGTAACTTTGACTGCAGTGTAAAATATGCCTACAAAATGTAACTACAGTGTAAAATAAATCAGCACAACGCAACTAGTCTAAAATATGCCTATACAATGTAACTACAGTGTAACATACACCAACACAATGTAATTACAGTGTAAAATATACAGACAATTTAACCTTGACTAATGCAAAATACAAAAACATAATGTAACTGACTGCAGTGTAAAATATGCCAACACAATGTAACTACAATGTAAAATATGCCTACACTGTAACTACAGTGTAAAATGCCAACACAATGCAACTATAGTGTAAAATACGCCAACGTAATGTAACTACAGTGTAAAATATACTTACACTTTAACCTTGACTAATGCAAAGTACAAAAACATAATGTAACTTTGACTGCAGTGTAAAATATGCCAACACAATGTGACTAGTTTGACTAGTGAAAAATAAGTCAGCACAACTAGTCTAAACTATGCCTATACAACATAACTACAGTGTAAAATACACCAACACAATGTAACTACAGTGTAAAATATACAGACAATTTAACTTCAACTAATGCAAAATACAAAAACATGTAACTGACTGCAGTGTAAAATATGCCAACACAATGTATCTACAGTGTAAAATATGACAACACAATGTATCTACAGTGTAAAATATGACAACACAATGTAACTACAACGTAAAATATGCCTACACTGTAACTACAGTGTAAAATATGCCAATGATCCAGTGTTTTGTAACTATAACAGAACTGTAAAGTCTCCAGACAATGTCGTCAAGTTCACAGTGTAGTCAATTTTATAGTATAAAACATGCCTAATAAATAGTGTGACAACAATATCAAAGTAATAAACTTGACTAGACAATGCAAAATGTGACTATGTAAAATGGTGTGTAAGATACAGAAAAAGAGAATGAGATCATTTAACCATTACAAGACATGATAAAATGCAGATGGGAGCCTAAAACTCTAAAAGTCCTCCTCTTGCTTTAATCTATCTCCATAACCATTACATCTTTTATCAATCTTCTCTAACTATCAGCCATATCTCTTGCCCTCCTCTGTCTGTCTCGCTCTCTCAGTCTTGCTCATGTATCATCCGCTCTAGAGCACTTTGGCTCTCTTCCCTCTCTCTTGGCAGACGTTGCGTGTCCTTGGGAGAAGTTCTTGAGTTTACAAGAAATATTTGGCTTAATTAATGTGGCTTTATAAGTACTTGGGCTCTTTCAGACTTTACTCGTGCCTTCACTAGGACACCCAGGAGACAGCGGGATGGAGGGAGGGAAAAGTGCGCCACTTTAAATGCAAGCCTGATAATGTCACCAAGCTTTTCAGAAACACTTCAAATTAATCTGCGTCCACAGAGATGGAGGTTCTGGAGAACCGCAAATACTCTGTGTAAGCCCTCTAGTGTGTCTGTACTGGGTTATCTCTTAAGCTCTGGGGCAATGTGAGGACAACACGCTGCCATGTGCCCGATCACATGCGATATACTGTTGTCCAGACTCAGCGCTAATGTGCTGGACACTGCAAAAAAACTGAGGGGGTCTGACTCACAGTCTGTGGTGGTCCATTCTAGTCACTATTGCCAGAGGCCCTAAAACGTCAATCAAAATGATAGTACGAAAGAAATGGAGAAAGACAGAACGACAGAATTGTTCTGTTCAAAACCCAGCGAGCTGTCTTCATAGGCATCACGGAGACGCTCCTGGTGTGAATTCTGTTCCAAAGGTTAGGTAACTTAATTATGAGGCCTGCTAAGACACATCCTTTTGGCAGCACTGTATGCAACTTTTGCAGAGACAGCAATTCTATAACGTACGATTACAAGCTCAGTGGGAAAAAAAAATCCAAGGTGAATTTGATTTCTGTAATTATTTCATTAATTTATTTCTTATTTATAATTATACAAAATATTTCTATATTCAAATAAATGCTGTCTTTTGAAATTTATATTCACAAGAATTATATTTACAAAAAATTCTGCAAATAAAAAATGTACCATGGTTTCCACAAAAATAAGGTCTCCATTAGAGTGTATGATGCACAGTTCCTGAGCGTTCCAAGTCATTTATGAGATTCATTTCAATTAAGAGGCTGGTGTCTCAGACAACTGCGTGTGTAGGCAGTAGGCAATGAGGCAGCTCACTAGGTTTTGGAACAGAGCTAATGAGAGCGAGAAGAAAGCAGATCACTTTCACCTAAATCATCAGCCTTCCATTTGATTTCTTGCAGTGTTCAGATAAACCTGTCCACTTCTTTGCCAACAAAGCTTTATGGAAATGAAAGAATCAGAGGACAAAAGAAAGACAATATGGAAAACGCAGTAAAGTGAAAGAGAGATGAGGACCCGAGGTGAATTGCTGTACTGATTTCCATTCTAAACTCAGCAACATTTCTGCCAAATGAGTCTTGTGGTGCCACCCAGGGGCTCTATACAGAGATTTGTTTATCAAACGTTCATTGTTGTGTATAATTAGATAATTCTCCAGACACTCCACACTACATGGTAATTTTGTGCTGAGCAGGTTTTGTGCCCCGACTGCCTCCCATTTAGGAGGTCAAGAGAGTGGTTCAGAAGCTCTAAGATACACACATGCAATCACATTCACAAGGGAGATACACACAAACACAATTTCTCTTGAATTAAAAAATGATGAGATGCTGTATCTCCAAAGCACATCTCTTTGACATCATCACAAACACACTAACTCTGTTCCAAACTTGGTTTGCCACCTACCTAGGCAGCATTTTAAGGGCTTTTCCCAACATAAAGACTCTTTCCAAATAGTAGGCAGCAAAATTACCTCATTTTGGCAATTCTAAGGCAACACATGCAGTCTTTTAAGCAATCCCAAAATGCACTGTGATGACCTCAGTAAAAAACAACCCAAGAGAAAAATTAAGCGTTTAATCATCGTTAAATGTAATTTATTCCTTTTGATGGCAAAGCTGTATTTTCAGCATCCATTACTCCAGTCTTCATTGTCACATGATTCTTCAGAAATCATTCTAATATGCTGATTTACTGCTCAAAAAACACTTATTATTATTGTCAATGTTGAAAACTGTTAATCTTAATTATAGATGGAGAGTTTTAGTTTTTTGATGAATAGAAACAGCGCTTATATGACACAACATTTTCTGTAACTTTATACATTTCTTCACTGTCACTTTTTATTAATTATCGAGATTGATAAATAAAAGTATTAATTTCCTAGTTTTTTTTTATTAAATAATATATTGGTCCGAATTCACAGACGGCAATGGAATGGATATCAATGGAGAAACAAGATCAAAGCAGATCAAATGAATCCCTTGTCGCAGGTAGGGAAAAAATAATATTAGGAATAGATAATATAATTATTTTAATAATATAATATAAATATAAGAAGAAGAAGAAAATTCACTTTTAAGAATCCAATCAGATCATAATTCATAAAAAAATTTTCAAGTAGAATATACATTTTCATTCATAAATTCAAAACATTATGGAATTTGTTTTAATGCAATTTCATGTAAGTAAGATGCATGGTTCTGTTCGTACTCACCTCAATCACGCGTGAATCAAAATCTTCATATGTTTCTGAAGGGAAAAAAGGGACAAAGCAAAGTCACAACTTTTTATAAACAACAAAAAACTCCAAAGGTCATCAGCACAGGCTGAGATGGCTAAAAATGGCTCACACAGCCTATTTGTTTTTGATCAGGGACAGCAGACACGTTAAATGAGATTAGGTGAGCGGTCTGTTATGACCTCTAACCCCAGGGCTCTGAGGTTGCCACAGTAACTCATTACAGGTGTTTCATTTTGCCCGTGAGAGACAAGTATATTTCCTCGATTTAAAGGAGGGGGTGTTGCTGTGGTGACTCAGGGGTGAGAAGTTGTTGGAGCAGATCTAGACATGATTTAGACTCCAGGCCTCACCGTCGCTGGGCAATCCATCACCACGACTACCAGAGATTGCACCCACATCCCTTTGGCCAATCAGACGACAGGAAATCTATTCGCACGGTAAGATGGTGAGTGGCAGAACAGAGATGAACAGCGGTGTAAATTACAAGGAGATTGCACTTTCTGCATCTCGTTTCGCTGTGTCTGAGTGTGTGAGTGTTGAAGCAACCAAAGCGTGTAGATGCAGGTTTTGCACCATACATTCTACTATGTTTTCATCAAACTGTTTGACTATTCATTATAAATCAACTATACATCCATGCATCTCCTTAACCAAGTGTTTTCAGCAGAATGGGACAAATCAAAGAGCTGTCCCACACACACAAACACACCTCCGTTGGGCCCCGGATCTGGCGGACCCAGACTGATCCCACCCCAAGAGTAGCCGGTCCAGCCCCTCTCTCTCTTTATCTTAGTCTTCCTGCGTTTGTCCCATTCATCCCTCTGGCGTTCCAGGGCTGCTGTCACCTCCTTCTGCTCTGCCTCTCCTCGTTGTGATGGTTTCTGGACGGACCCATCTCTATATACCAGAGAATTCAGACCAGGCCACAGGTAGCCAGCACGACCTAAAGAGCACACATGGAATCACAAAAAAACACGTTACACATTATTATCGGTTTCTACCTGATTTCAACAAAGGCCTCCATGAGCGAGTGTGAGAAAGGGAGAAAAATAAATTGATAGATTCCCCTGAGGTTTTTTCAGTGAAAGTATATAATGCCACTCAATAACTGTGGCACTCTGTGAGCGATGTCAGCTTAGGAGAGGGTTAGATTCCAACGGCAGATATAAACCTCTAAACTTGAAGCTGAGCTGTGATTGATATTCATTAACTGGCATAGTGGGTGCAAACACTTCAAGAAATGCTACAGACTAAAATGGACAGCTAATGGTTACTGCGGTTTATAGCCGTTTTAATGTAGTGTTGGCCTTAAATCTGTCCAGAGAAAACCAGAACTGGTGAGCAATAAAAGCTTAAGGCATTTCTTTTTAAGGCATCGTATGATTAAAACATTTCCTTAATGTTTGATTTACTATCCAAACATTTGCTACATAAACTCAGTCACTCAGATTATTTGTATGCTGCAAAACAGGTCATAAAATGCAATATCACCATTTACGTGCCTTAAAGTAGCAAACAGAAGCAAAAATAGCCAGTTTAATTCTTTGGGTCAGAGAATGATGAGATGTAGCGTCAGTAAGATTTTTTTTTATCACACGACTACTTTTATTTAGCAAATACTAAATTGATCAAAAGTGGCAGTAAATACATTTATACTATTACAAAAGTTTTCTATTTCAAATAAATGCTTTTGAACATTTTATTCATCAAAGAATCCTAAAAAAAATAATGCATCATGGTTTCCACAAAAATATTGAGCAGCTGCTTTGCCTCTTACATTAATAATAAGAAATGTTTGTTGAGCACCAAATTAGCAAGATTTCTAAAGAGGTCTGTGACACTAAAGACAGGAATTCACAGGAATAAATTACATTTTAAAATATACTGAAACAGAAAACAGTTATTTTAAATTTTAATAATATTTCACAATATTACTGTTTTTACTGTATTTTGGATCAAATAAAACAGCCTTGGTGAGAAAAAGACACTTCTTTCAAAAACATAAAAAAAAAATCTAATGGACCCAAATCCCCACCCCCAAAGTCTCATTATAATCAAGTGTAAATTATGATTTTTTTTTCTTTAAAAATTATGTGTTTTCAAATTATAATGTTTTAGGTACAAGAAATAAAAGTGTAAAACAAAGCCCCTTAAAATGTTTTTAGTGTGCTGTGTTCATGCTGTGAAGCAGGCAAAGTGAGAGGATATTATGGGTAGGATGTACCTTCTCCAAGGTTCTGGCCTCGGTTGAGATCTTTTTTTATTTTACGTTTGGTTCGCTTTCCTCTTCCCTTTCTGGCACCGGCGCCGGACTCAGCTAAAACTCCCCGCCAAAGCTCATCAGCTGTCACTAAGGGAATAAATGGATGTCAATAAATCACACATAGCTACAATCACATCACTAATACAGTCTATTAGACTCATTCACACTCTAATAAGGTGAAGAATGAATAATAAAGTGTTAACCTGTGTATTTATATAATGACTGCACAGAAAAAAAAATTCCAGCTGTTGGTTTTACCCTGAAATTATGAACTTTCATCTATATTCTGTGTGTGCGTGTTTAGAGGGGTTGGGTAATCTGGGACGTTGGGAGTTGTTTGATGTTGTTCTGATTTAATTAGAACTTAATTAGATGAGACCGAGAGGCCTGCCAGGCTTAATGAAGCATCCGATTCCAACAAAAGCAGTTCAAGATATATCATAATTCTATCTGACAACCAAACATCCCCAATACACACAGACGCACACACTCATGTCCATACATGCAATCACACCATCTGCAAGAAAGACGATGAAGGCACATCCCTATGCAGTTTTTAAAGTTAAAAAAAAATGTTTTGGATGATTTTCTTTATAACGGTATTATTTTCTAAGCTTGCACTATTCAATGAAGAGGTGTTTACATCACAATGAGCAGATCTTTATGAAAGCAGACAAAAAAAGAGTTGGGTGAACAACAAAGGTTGCATATATTAGAGGTAAAGGGCTTAAAAAGATGATGTTTTTGTTTAATTCGTTCAAATTAAAAGTCATATTTATAGTCTGATTTCACGCTCCAGCAAAGACAGTTGGTGACTCTGCAAAACCGTTTCTGTGCTTCACTTCTACAATATTCTCCATATTAGCAAGATTCACGTGGAAGAGCAAAGCATGCATAAACCCATTCCCTATAGTATTTACACACACCAATGATATATAAAATAAAAGACAAAATAAGCATTAATTTATCATTATTTATATGCCATTATAATTGTTTATCATTATTTTGAATTAGCTTTTATTTTTAGATTTTTTAGTTTTTATTTTACTGTAATTTTAATTATCATTTTGCTATGTAGTGGTTTTAGCTTTTAATCATTTCAGTGCTTAAAGTTATTTCAGTTACATTTCAACATTTTCTTTTAGTGTAAGTTTTTAAACTAACATTTTTATTTGGTTACAGCTTTTTTCAATTAACAAAAAATGTTTTATAGTATTAGTTTTAGCTAATAATAATAACCCTGAACTGCATGCCAATGCTATACTCCTGTTCAATGACATTGAAATAAAATAATACTATATTGATTGTTTCTGTATTGCTTATTGAATGCTTTACTCATCTTCCACAGTAATTTAACGTCTTTCAATTATCTTCATTTAATTTCTAAACTTCAACTTAATTAGGGATCCTTCATTTAATGTAACTAAACAACATAATGATGTTATTAATCATTTTACAGACCATCTGAAAAAAGTTTGGTAAAATTTTCTAAAGTTGTGCTGAATTTTTTTTTTGTGACATGAGGATTGTTAATTTGTCAATTGTCATACAGCAGATGCTTAAAAAAAGCAACTTATGGCACAGTATCTGCAGTCATAGTCCCCCCTGGAGTGGCCTGAGGTTAAGTACTATGTTCAAGAGTACAATGGTGAAAAGAGATCTCATAAACTCATGATATTGAGAGTCAAACCTGTGACCTATGCGCTGCCAACCCTGATCCCTAAGCAATCAGGCACCATCACTCCAGGATCTTGACTGACACTCAAAGCATATCATAGCTCCTTACGTTTGTTGAAGAAGCTTGAATGTCTGTTCTGCTGCAGGGCTACAGTGACTGGAGCATACTGGGGGGGACTGCGTCTTGCCAAATGGGAGAGGTGAGCAGCGCCCCCTAGAGCTCTCAGAGCTCCAACACCTGTTGACAAGAGTGACAGAGGACAGGACATATCATAAAAGAAAAATTAAATGTTCTGATCTATACCATTATACAGAACAAAACCAGATACACAGAATTTACTATCTATTCTACTGACTATACACGTCCATGTATAAAATGATTAAACACTTAAAAGTCCATTCTTTATAATATCTAATAAACATTGCTTCTAAGAGCTTAGAAGCTTATGTCACCTCTCTACTCAAATCTGTTCACACCACATGGACACTACCTTCCAGATCACTGATTATCTTTGGTTTCCACATGTTATAATATACATGCATTATACTGTGCATAAACCACCACAAAAACAAACCAATAAAAACAAAGGGTACATCTATTGTGCCTAAACATTTGATGAAGGCTTTATCTGCTTCTCTGTTAAGGTCAAAGCCCCTGAAACAGCAATACTGAATACATTAGTCATTTATAGTACACAAAACACAAGCAAAAACTGCCGTACTAAGCAGCTACTTGCAGTTCTTCACACAACATCATGTAAGGTCAGAATTCTCATACTTCAGATCTGGAACGACGAAGATATTTAAAACAATAAAAACAAGACATTGCGTATGAATGATAACAAAAAAGTACGTTACGTTATATTTAAAATGAACGTCACATGCTTCAAATTTCAGAGGGCAGTGTGGCAATTTACTGACAGTTATTGCAGAGATGTCTATGGTGGTTAGGGCACACATTTTGTACTATCTGCATGAGGGATAAAATCATTTTAGAGTTATGTATTTATTTTTTATGAGGCAAACCATCACATTTCTTCTGCTCTGACAGGGACTGCTAGCATGTTCACACTAGCTTTATCTTTAAACCTTAAACATTATTTACATGGAGCTCTCACCAAACTCAAATGACAACCGCCAATAGAGGTAAAAACAAGCGTTAATTCAAAAAAAGAGTTATTAAAAACGCACCTTCAAATGACAACCGGAGGACACAGCACAGCCTTGTGACCGCCGCCATGTTCGGATGGTTCGGATCCTGAGGGGTCCTTGAGCGCAGGGCGTGCTGGCCAAACCTGTGCCTGCGCAAAATTACAGGAGGAATAGTTTATCTTTTATAAACTACGATTAATAAAATTATTATTTTCAAAGGCGAATGGCTTCCCCCCCCCCCCAGATTTTATAGGACAATATATCGTAAATATGTTGTATAATTTAATGCTGCAAGGAATCTCATTTAAAAAAATAATAAATTTCACTCTTTAGCTTCTTTATCTTCACAGCGATTACGCTGGTTAGCTTTATTAACACTGAGTCAGTAGGATAACCACAGTTTAGTAGTAGCCTATAGGCTACTAACATATGATATTTTATAGAATAATTGGCCTACATAGCCTATTAGTATTGCTTTTAAGCATGTAGGCCTACAAAGGGAAAAAATGGTTTTGGAATACGAACGTGAGTGTTTGGGGGTGAAGTATTTTTTTAAAATCTAGTTTATTGCTATTTTATCATTCCTATATTATAAGTAGACCTGCTTGGGTCTACTTATAATATAGTAATTTTGGATGTTTAAGCCCACGCATGCAATTACCCTATCAAATGTAACATTTGCATTGAAGAGCTGAGGGCTATGATCTGGAGCTCTCTCCAGGGCACATATTGATGTCTGTGCTGTCTTCTGGGACATTACAACCATCTGCTCTCTGCCTGTGATACAGCACTAGACTGGAGGAATGACACCTGCGTGCTCAGTAGAGCCTAGCCTCATATCCTTTAATCAGCAGCTCCATTATCAGCTGAAGTCAGACTGTGTCCTGTTCAGGCTGCATCAGAATCACAGGGGAACCTGCCGGTAAGAGGTGACTAGAGGATCTGAATCAGTGAAAAAGTGATCATAAAGAGGAAAAGAAAGAGAGGATATTAAGGGAAATGAGAGGGGTAAGAGGCTATCTCACATTCCACTCCCTAGTTCCCTATATGGCATAATGCAGTAGCCTATATCATAAACATTTATTTGATCACTAGCAAAGGCCTTTTAAAAATTGTGACATTTGTGACTCAGTTACCTGTAGCATGATTATGAGGTTGCACATTAAAATGGCATTCAGACATTACACAAATACAGATATACTATTAAATATAATTATTAGTAGTAAAAAAATTGCTGAACATAATTTAACAAATAAATAGAAATAAAAACAGGGTATTTTTATTATTTTTCTATCATCTCTCATTCAGGGTTATTATTGTTAAATAAAACCATTAAAAAACATTTTTGTAGGCTACTTGAAATGAAACAAAATATTAAAATTAAAAAAAAAAAAAAAACAAAAACTTTTTTTTTTTAAGGGGTCATAGGATGCCCATTTCCCACAAGTTTATATGATTCTTTAGGGTCCTAATGAAAAGTCTGTAACATAGTTTGGTTAAAATTTCTCAATGGTAGTGTAAAAAAACACCTTTTTACCCTGTCAAAAACAGCTCTTTTCAGATCAAGCCGTTTTTGTAGCATTTTCCTTTAAATGTTAATGAGCTCTGCTGACCCCGCCCCTCTCTTCCGAGCTGCTCTCAGAGAGACTGTTTACTTTAGCCGCATTCATCGTGAAATATGGGAAGCGAAACAACCCAAATGGGGACGAAACGGGCGGTATTAAAGTGCTCGCGCGCGCGGACCTGTATAGGCGCGGCCTCAATGGACCGAGCGGCGCGAACGACGCGACAAGCGCAGAGAGGACGTGTTTACTAGCGCCAACGAGCTGACAGCGCGGCGCGGATCAGTTACAAAAACGCAGCGCGAACATTACTCTTCTTCTTCTTCATGTTTTAAGGCAGGTGGAATCCAACGTTAAGGTGCATTTCCGCCACCTACTGTGCGAACATTACTCTCAGAATTTTTTTTCCTGCACATAACATAATGAAGATCAGTATTAAGTTATTACATTTCTTTTGCTAACCTTTCTACTACACAAACAGTTGTACTTTGAAAAACTGCAAATATAAAATATATAAGACTTTAATAAATTCACAATACCATAGTCCTCTTGAGGAGCACACCCATCTTCTAGTATATATATATTTTTTATTATGTACTTAGTTATTATTGTTGTTGTCATCAAGTTCTACATTCAGCACAATATTGCCCATTATAAATTTGAACTATTATTAAATAGCCTAATATATATGGGATTTTTGTTGTCTCTAGTAAAGGGAACGTTATTTAACTTTAACATTGCAATTTTATATAATGGATCCGGTTTGTAAGGCTTTTCTCTACACTCCAGATTAAATAAATAAATAAATTTTAATTAATTTAAAAAACGTACAAAAATTAGGGACAGTGTATGTGAATTCAATATGATGTATTTTGAATTTTACACTGCATTGCATTTTAGAGTTTTCAGAAAACACATGCAAATGAACCTGAGTTTTATGGACACTAACTTTTAAACCATACATTTGTAGTGGTAGGTAAAAAAAATGACAATCAATCCATGGTTACTGCACTTTTACTATAGTAAAATCATTGTTAGTTTCCGTATTTCCATAAGGGAACATTTTTTGTTTTTACATTTTACTCTTTTTTTCAAGTATAGTCATATGCTACAGTTACACAAATATCCTTAAATGTAAAATTAACTTAAAATATGCCTTGAGGAACGAAACCATAAAATATTTTAATTCAAAGAGGACAATGGAAGTTTCTGCTTTGAACATGTGGCTACTAAATATACACATGCTTTAAAGTAGCTTTCACTACTACTGTTTATATGTAGTAATATGAAAGATAATAAGCAAAAGAAATTTAATAACTCATTATGTTATGTGCAGGGAAAAAACACGAACTTCTGCGGAGAGTAATGTTTGCATAGTAGGTGGCGGTAATGCACCTTAATGTTGGATTCCACCTGCCTTAAAACATGAAGAAGAAGAGTAATGTTCGCGCTGTGCTGTTGTAACTGATCAGCGCCGCGCTGTCAGTTTGGTGGCGCTAGTAAACACGTCCTCTCTGCGCTGTCGAGCGTCGCGCGCTAGAGCCATGAGCCGCGCCTATGACAGGTAAGCGCTGCGCGAAACACTTATACCGCGCGTTTCGTCCCAAATTTGGGTTGTTGGCTTCACATAGTGAAACTGAATAATTAGCACTTAGTTTATTTTTTTTTTTTTTTTTTTTTTTTTTTTTTTTTCTTGTTTTTTTTTTTTTTGGGAAAGGCGATTTGCATAGATTCATTACAAAATATACAAATAATTCACTGCGTCTTCAGCGGCTCAGATTTCAGGAGTAAATGACGACTGCTATGTTCATTACATCCAACAACAAAACACCTCAATCGCTTAGGAGTTTTTCCCCCCCCCTTTATTGTCTACATCTGCTCCGGCTTCGAAAACAATGGCGGACTGATGACAGCTCACTCAGGGCGGGGCTAAGGTAAGACGCCAGTCCAGTCTGTGCTGAAACGCTACTGTCAATCAAACTATCGTGGGCGGGCCCTGTCTGTGTGATGTCACACAGACAGGCATCTGAGATCTGCTTGATTTGAGAAAGGGGAAAACATTTAAACAGATTAAAAAAAAACACTGGGTGGAATTTTATAATTATAGGGTGGTTGTGTACACACACTGCCAACACATTCAGTTCAAACAACTTGTAAAAGTGCACGTAGCATCCTATGACCCCTTTAAGCAGTTGGCAAGGAAACATTTCTAATTTTCATTTAGTTTAACTTGAAGTATTAAAATGACTGAAAATAAACACACTAATAAATAAAAATGTATATTTAATAAAACAAAAACGAATGAAAATTATGGAAACACAACACAATTACTAAAATTGCAACTAAAATTAAAGAGAAAACAGAAAATATAAAAATCAAATCAAATTCAAAATATTAACAAAAAATATAATAATATATCAATAATACTAAACAATTCTTAGTACTTTTAGGATTGTTCATGTAAATACAGAACAAAATAAAATGTAAAAAAAAAAAAAATCAGGAGAATATGGCCTCTATGTGTATGTGTGTGTGCATGCACATAAAATTGAATGGAATATCATTAAACTTGTGCTTTTCCTCAGGGAACTTAAGGGACACTTCACTATATTTTAACATTATTTTTGGGACAGCTATGGAAATGGCTGACTAGTTAGTGCACTTCCTACAGAACTACAGTAGGGAACTGACTAAAAGACATACTCAGAGAGAGAGAGAGAGAGAGAGAGAGAGAGAAGAGCAAGGGGGCAAGAAGAAGTACAGAGGGTGCAGAACCACTCAGTCATTTCATCAGGAGAGAAGGGCAGCACAAGATAACAGCCAGGAAAGGCATGAATGACAAGATAGAGGGGAAGGAGGTGAGAATCCATACATAACATGAAGAGTTGCTTCAGTGGAAGTGACAGTGTGAACCAGGCTGTCAGAGAAAGGCAGCTGATGGGAAAAAAGCAGTAGAAAGAAAGGTAGCGGACGAGAGCTTGCAGAACTGTCGGGCTGATAAATGCTGTCTAAAATCTTAGCGCGCTGTTCCTGCATGCATCCAAACACAAGCTTTTCCAATTTCCTGTGTGACAGCCCAAGCTGTCGTCAGTGCGACAGGAAACAGATTAAGGAGCCTCTGGAAGGGCTCTGTCAGCATGCTGTGGATGTTTATTAATCATTATATCTGCAGAAGCGGAATAATCTTGATAGATTATACGGGAGGAAGGAGAGGGGATTGGTTTGGTTGGAGGCGAGTAGCCAATAATAAGCCCACCTGTGGCTTTGATTGCTTTCATCTCTCCGATCCAACAGACTACAAATCAGCACCCAAAACTTTTGTGTTTTATATAAGTGTTAAAACCCATTCAGAGTTTTGCTGCTTCAATGCTTCAATTTTATGTCGAATCAGAGAAATAGAATGTCTTATTTAGGGCCAAGCACCCCCATTTAAGTCCTTGGATGAGTTTTGGTCCTGATTTTCTCAATCTCCTAACTGTAATACAAGCTTTTAGAAGCTTTAGCACATCTGAGGTCAAGTAAACGCAAGCACAGTTTTTTCATTCAGGAGTATGTGGTTTCTAAAAGAAAACAAGAAATGTACAATGTAGAAAAATGATGGAAGGCTAGTTCAAGTGTAAAGTGTTGTTAAAATGCGAGATGAGATAAATTTGATAAATAAGTCCTTCAAAACATATTTACATAGAGTTTTTAATGACAGGCTTTTTAGAGTCTGCATAAATTCTGTCCAATGTTTGGCCTTATGGTACAATTATAATCCAACCAAAAATGTTGTTGTTGTTTTTTTTAAATACAAAACTCTTAACATTGCCATATGATCAGTCAGTCTTAAGAGTCACAAGCCTTAAGTACAAGAAAACTTGTACTTGTATTTAATTCACTAAAAACAGGCAGAACTATAGTTCAGAATTCAGGACTTCAATGCTTTTAATTCAGTTAAAAGAACTGACTAATAAGAGTCATAAGAGTTTGGGAATCAGACTACACTGTTTGTGCGGAATGTTTTTGATTCAGTTAAAAAAAACTAATTTGGGTAATTCGTCTTGGGACTAGACGGCTCCTTCTGAGTTTTTTTTAAACTGACTCATTCGTTGGATAATCAGTCTAGACAGGTTGCACTGTATGTTTTTTGATTTACTAAAAACATCCGACTCCTAAGACTCATTTGTTTAGGAATCAGATTACAATGGCTACACTGTTTTTGACTGACAAAAACTTGGCCCATAAATGTCTTTTTGTTCTGTATTTCTGACTGTTTTATACTGTATGTTTTGCACTATAGATTCAGTGTATTTTAATTCAGTGTTCAGTTTGCACTGGTGCTACAGTAGAATGCATACGAGAGGAAACCCATAATCATTTGTTTTCTTTTCTAATGGTTTCCAACCTTGCCCATGATGAAATTTGGAATAAGGAGCCTACTGAAAATAATCATAAGAAATAAATGCCCGCTTCTTGACTTCTTTTAGGTAACACTGATTGTTTTGTTGGTGTTCTCATTTACATCATAACCCAAAGTGTCCTTAGGTAGTGGCTCTTGTGGTGAAGCTTCTCTGCAGGGATCTGGGTCTGCAATCACACACTCACCAGTGCCACCAAAAGTAATTGGCAGCCTCTTGGCTACATAATCATCTGAGATGGAGGCCAAAAGTGTGTTCTCTCACCTGTGGGTTCATGCAATCTCTGAAATTATACTTTACCTGTGAGCAGCAATCAGAGTTGGGTAGACAAACTACAGACCGCAGATAGCGAGGATCAAGATAGTGATTTGAAGATCTAGAGAGATTTGATTGAGTTCGAGGCACATGGCAACACACACATTTCTCAATCTCACAAACTCTATAACATCCATAAATTACCCTTTCTATCAGTCTAATCACACTGATGAGGCACATTACAACTTCCTCATTTAGATGGTGGGGTTTAATAAAAATTTGTTTTGATAAACTGATTTGGAAATGACAGGAATGGGTATTTTACTGCTTAATGCATTGCACCGACAGCATTTATGATCATTTAAGGCTTTTTCCTGTCAATTGTTTAAAGAAATATAACTGTGAAATTCCAGGTTGGCCTTCAGAGCATAGGAAATATTTCTAGGCTAAAGTACTGTGGTGTTTGGGAATGTGTTCTAGCGTGATATTGATGGGCCTTTTGCAGAGCTGCTCTCATCAGCATAAATTCTACAAGGCTGCCATGGAAAAGAACATCCTTGAAAGAGCCAGGGCATCTCGGCGTAAATAAAAACCGACATTTTCATTCTCAGTGAGTTTTTTGGCCTTTGGAGCTTTTCAATCTCCCACACACACACACACACACACACATGCACACATATAGATGCTTGAGTGTGAGTACACCCATAAATTCATGATTTTATTCTGTGTAATACAAATGTGGCTTTCCACAAAGTGTATCTCAGACAGAGATTTGTTTTGAAAATATCAATATATAGAGGAGCTGTAATTGTGTGAATGTATGAGAAAGTGAAAGATGGATAAAGACGGAAATGTTTGTCCTGCACTCAGTAGATAATAGACTGACTTATTTCCATAACCGCAGAGCAAAACAACCATAACAAACTCAATAGTCAATAAACATTTATAAACAATGTTCAGTTGCTTATATCATTAATGGAACAGAGGTGTTGTGTACAAAGCAAAAAACATTTGTTTTCCTCCACAAAAACACCTTTATATGTAAGCTACTGGTTTTTATAGTTTTATTCTGTAGGCCAACACAAATATTTTTAAGTCACTGTATATTAAAGTAATAGTTCACCAGAAAAAAAATGTAGATGAGTTTGTTCTACATTGGAACAGATTTAGCATTACATCACTTGCTCAACAGTGGATCCTCTGCAGTGAATGGGTGCCGTCAGAATTAGAGTTCAAACTGTTGATAAAAGCATCACAATAATCCACAAGTAATCCACACGACTCCAGTCCATCAATTAACGTCTTGTGAAGTGAAAAGATGCATGTTTGTAAGAAATCCATCAAGACGTTAACTACACATAATATTGCTTTCTCCAGTAAAAAAAAGTAATCTCATCTGAATAAGGAGAGAAATATACACAGATCAAGTGACATAAAATTTACAAATGAAAACAGTCCAAAACAGTTCTAAACAAATATGTCGGTGGATTTTTATGTGAGAGGACAACAGGTGATGGATTTTTTTCACTGCAGAGTCATAATGGATTATGAACTGGTTTTTGGCCAGACGGTTTACAGTTAAAACATCTTAATGATAAATTAGTTTTTTACACCAAAATAGGTCATGTGTATTATAAAGTAAATAGGATCCATTTTACTTCATGCTGACTTTAATGCCTCCATCAAACAAAAGTAAAATTAACAATTGTAACAATGCACTAAAATAGTACATAGTTCTAAATAATTAAAAAAGAATTTGAGAAAATTGCAGATGCACATGAATAATGAACAAGATTCAGTGTCAGATGAAATATTCATGAGATCAGATGATGTAACATTAATCGGTGGGAGTTTTAAGTGGAAATCTTGACCTCCAAAAGAGGTAATCTGAGAGAATAGTGGAAAAAAAGACTTTAAATGAGAAAGTTTGAGCATAGAATTGATTGCCAACTGGTTTCATTTAACATGCTTGAAGTAAACTAGATTTAGCATACAGAGCTCTCTCTCCTCTCTCTCTCTCTCTCGCTCTCTTCTGTTTCTACTCTATCAAACCAATTTAAAGTTCCATAGATTCGAATTAGGCCAATTAACATTAGACAGACAACTTCTATTACCTAAAGCAAGTGAGAGCAATATGTGGAAAGAGAGAAAAGGGGAGGGAAACAATGCAAAGAGAGAGAACTGGAAGCCGACTTGCAGTTACAGGGCAGACAGGTGGGAGAGAGGTGACCCTTGTAGAGAGCAAATGAGGGAGCAAAGGAAAGAGTGGAGAAGAACGGACCATTACACTAACAGCAGATTTGAAATGACAGCGAGCAGAGCACAGATAAATTAAATAGGAGAGGAGGTGACCCTGCAGTGCGCACACATTCGAGTGTTTGTTTTCCTGCCACTGTGGGGACTATCCATCAACTTCCTTTGTTTTCTGCTATTGTAATAATATTTTAAGGCTTAACTCTCACCAAATTTTTTTTTTTTACATTTTTCATGAATAAATTCTTGTTTTTAAAAAGATTTTTTTTCAAAATAATTTCATTGAATGTATCTTTTTCTTATTTTTAAAATGTATTACTTTACTTCATTAGCCTTTATTGTTATTCTTGTGTTTTTTTTTTCTTTTTCTTTTTTTTCTAAACGTATATTTATGTTATATTATATTATATTATTATGAAATTCGAAGCACTTTGAGCTGCATTTAATGCATACAAGTTGCTAAAAAAATAAATAATACAGCTCTGCATCTTGAAAAAGTCTATTTATATTTAATTCTACCTTGAAATCAGGATTAGGTGTAAAATAATGTCTTCAGAATCATTCATAAAATCGACTGAGAATTGACCAAATAGTTGTAACCTGGCTCAGGAAGATAGGAATCATGTCTTTGTGGCAGTTTTCCTGGTGATTTAAGGCATAATACAAGACCTCTTCACCTTACAAATGGTTGTCAAAAGAAACTGATCTGAAAGCCATATCAAACTTGGCGTGCTAGGCAAAAAAGGCACTATTGTTGGTATCAGCACCCCATAATTAGTAAGAAACTATTTCATTAAGGAATTAGCTATGCAGGGTGTAGTAATTTAATTATAAATATTATTTTACATATGTGACATCTACATCTATATTAGTATTAATATTGTTGTTGATTAGCCATTTTCTTATTATTTGACCATGTAGTGTATTCTATAGGTGATTTCAGGTTTTACAACCCCTGTTATGTCACTTCAGACGCTACAACATTATTGTTGCTCCTCCCTGGTTCCTCTTCAAAACATATGTAAAGATATTACAGCATGAGGAGAAACACATAAAGGAGAACTAGGGAAAAGAAAACATCAAGTCACGAATGGCGGGATGGAGGAGTAAATGTCAGAGAGAGATGGATTTGTGTGATATATCGGCATATAAATCAGTGTAATTCAGCATGTGGCATAAAGCCTGGAGCAGATGAGCAGTGTGTCCCTCATCTCTATCTCTCTCTCTCTCTCTCTCTCTCTCTCTCTCCACACTGCTTATGTCATCCCACTCTCTCCTCTCCTCCATCAACTCCTCCCATCCAGACTTTCAATCCAATCACTTTCTTCCATTGTAAAACAACTCAAATAACAATATTGTGAATAAACATAACAACTAATAAAAATCCAGTATTGACCAATGTAATATATCATGCACATCTTACTCCTTTTCATCCATATGTACTTGTCTATTTTTAAACTGGGGCCCAGCCAAAGTTGTAGCCGGAAAAATGTGCTTGAAACGATTCCCCTCCATTATTCAAGCTTGCATTCAGAGGTTATTACGTTTTATGAATTATGAATGAACCTTAATAATTTAGCATCACATAAAAATGGTTCAGCATTAACATTGAACACAATTAGCTAAACGAGTGCTGCATCAGGCGGAGCAAAGATATCACAACAACTCCTCTGAGATTACATGTGTGTGTATGTATGCTTATGAGCACCTTTATGAATGAATCTACGTAGCAATGTGGCAGAAGGTGGTGTGTGCTTGTGAAAATGTGTGTATGAGAGGGGGGGGGGGTACGAGAGAAATATTGTGCAAATTTGTGTGGATATGCATCTTTGTGAGTGTTTAAATGCATTAGGGGGAAGGTGATTTCCTTATTTCTCTTTCCAAATTCTGTAGATTTTCTCCTTAATCCCTGTGTGAAATATTTACTTGGTTATTCAGCACATCTGTCAACCAGCTGAATACAATTCATGTATTATTTATCACTGTGATTACAGTCTTAAAGAGAATTTAAACACATTAAGAAATCATTCTCCTGATGTAAATATCTACAGTAAATATCAATTCTTCAATTTCTTTTCAGTCTCTGTTGTTGATGGACAAACAGTGCTAATTAGAGCCCATTAAATGCATAAGATTATAATCGAATATGTAGGGGTATGAATAGATACACAGAGGACAATAATATTACTGCAGGTTGCTGGGCAGCTAAAGCAAAGGTTATTGCATGATGACCAGGAATGTAAGCCCTGTGAGTCCAGAAATATGAATTCGTTAACTCTGTTGACCCATTTAATATGTAGCTGATGGCCTAATGTAAATATTATGAACTTTGTCATTTGTATGATAATACACGATGAAACATAATTGCATAATGGACCATTTTTGTTAGTAAATGTGATACTAATTTGCAAGCATCTTAAACATATTGTTATAGGAAGCAATTAGCTTGCTTACTTGGCCGACCATCAAAGCAAAAATTAGCTTTCAACTAATTAGTGCTAATGCAGTAGGGAATAGATTTTGAATTAACTTTCATTTTTCTTACTCTATTGGCATATAGTTTTTAGCATTGTTTTAATTATTCACTAAATTGTGATATATTTATGCTTAAAACAAATGTATTGCTTAAATGCTTAAAACTAAAACAATAAATATTTCTAAAATATGTGTAGGGGTATGAGCAGATACTCAGAGGAAAATTATATTCCTGCAGTTTTGCTTCTCAAGTAAATTATTTAATTGCTTTGAAAACATGAGAAAATACTGATAATATGAAATATTGTTAAAGTCTACAGTTAGTCTGCTAAGAAACATCTGGTAACTGAAGTAACTACATAATGTTTGTGTTAAACTCTATCACTTAGTCACCATGGCAATGAATTAGCAGACCTACTCCATTATTTACAACACACCAACACACACAAACACACTTTTCATTAGCATTCACCTTTCACCAGACAGAGGGAATAGGGGATGTTTGTGTGGGAGAGATAAACAGAGATGGAAGGTGTATTGGAAGGAAAAGTGAAAGAGGGGCGATGTGTTTGTGTGTATTTCAGAGAGAAATCAGAGACTGCTGTGATTCTCGTCATCAGATAGATGTGTGCATTTGCTCTATTCACTTTCATTCATCTGCCAGAGCCACAAACAAAGTGCCAAAAGAAAACCAACGGCCATCAAGCACGTCACCACAGAGACAGACTTCACTCCACATGACTAGATGAGGATCCTCCACTCACTTTATCAACACACAAACAAACACACACTACCACACAGAGGAATGGAACAAGGCCCTGTTTTCAGAATCAGAATAAACTTAACTTGTCAAGTGCAAACACACAAGGAATTTGTTATGCTTTCCAGAAATTCTTGGTACTTGCGTACATACGTATATAACAAAAGAGAATATAACAAAAAATACTGAATAAAATAATGTAATAATTAACAATTCAATTGCATTCACATCTAGATTGTATTAAGTACAATGTCGCTCGTTACGGCAGTAGGTGGTGACAAGTGACCGTTTTAATAAGTAAGTCCTAAAATGATTAATTCAACTGATTCCTTCAAACAAAACAAAAAAGCAAGTGACGTGTTTATGAACGAGTCATTAAATCATTCACTCAACCGATTCTTTCACTGACTCATTCAACCACTACCTCGTGCTACAAAAACATTGGGCGGTTTCAGCTTTGGCTTGTTTGGGATGTCATTGTTGAGGAAGCAAAAAACCGACTGGGAATATCAAGACTACAATGTAAGTTACTCAATATTAACTTTTTGTATAAATATTAACTATTTAAAATAATCAATCATGTTGCTCTATATCAGAATGTAAACAACAGGAATTTAGCCTAACTGTAACTTCTAGGGGGTTCAAAGGCAGGATATAGACTAGATCGGTGTCGCGTCATAGCTGTGTGGGTGGAGTCGGCGTGGGGGAAAACGTAAGTTATGACTATAACTATGGATCTGTGAGACCGAAGGATGACCGTCACTAACGGTCTAAATAGAATGATAACCTTCGTTCCGCCTTCTCTCTCGAGACCTTATGTAAACAAAGTCATGCCCATGACCCCGGAGGCGGAACACCCGCACGTATAAAAGCGGGTTTTACTTCTGGCTCGTTCTCTTACCTTGAATGCCCCAGAGTTCCGAGCGACAAGGATTAGTGACGGTCATCCTTTGGTCTCACAGATCCATAGTTATAGTCATAACTTACGATCTGTTTCGACCTCACTTTGACCGTCACTAACAGATGACTCGTGTCAACAGGGTCGCGAGGAACTACAAAATCTATACCATTCGCTCCTCACTGGGCAACAGACATTAAAACGGCAGTGCTCACTGGTGTTGTGCTAGTCACATCAACTCTGTAAAATTTTGTGAACGTACATGGCATGGACCATGATGCTGCAGCACAAATATCCTCTACTTGAACTCCCTTTAGTGCAGCCCATGAAGTAGCTACACCTCTGGTTGAGTGGGCCCGAACTCCTACAGGAACTTGCAACCCTCTCACTGTATAAGCATGGGAGATAACATCAACCAGCCAGTGTGACAAACGTTGCTTCGAAAGTGGCAACCCTAGCCTGGTCTTTCCATGACAAACAAAAAGCTGAGAATGAGATTATCTCAAAGGCTGAGTATCATTCACATAAGTACGCAATGCCCTTACTGGACATAGGGAAAGCAAGCCTTCCTGTTTCGTCTGTGAAGGAGGTTGAAACTGAGCCATCTCCAGTATTTGATTCTTAAACTGGGGATTAATTACTTTTGGTAAAAAGGCAGGGTTTGGCCAAAGTGACACCCCTGTGCCTTCTGGTTTCCAATGTAGACAGTCATCGCTAACAGATAGAGCACATAATTTTCCTACCCTTTTTGCAGAGCAAATGGCCAAGAGGAAAGGTTTAAGATCTGTGTTAGCCAATGGTTCATACGGGGGCTTAGTGAGAGAGTCGAATACCTCTCGTCTAACACCAAGTCCCAACTTGGTGCCCGCAGAGTGCGAGTTGGACAGAGACGACGAACCCCTTTCAGAAACTGGCATACCAAGGGATGTCGGCCTACTGGCTGGCCATCAACCCTTCCATGAAATGCAGAGATAGATGAGGCATAGACCTTGATCGTGCTAGCCGCTTTGCCTTGGTCTAGTTGAATTTGCAAAAAACAAAGAACAACCTGTACTTTGAGAGAGTACCATCTCGGGCAATGGGTCGTTTCCGCGGATGCAAAAAGATCTACCTGGGCTGTCCCATATCGAGCCCAAATTTGGGCTATCACCTCTGTGTGTAGCCGCCGCTCCCCTGGGAGAGGCCCCATCCTGGACAGAATGTCGGCTGCTCTGTTCGCTGTACCCGGAATGTGGATTGCTCTTAGCGAGGACAGCCGTGGACATGCCCATGTTAATAGATCCGTTGCCACCTGAAGGCATCTTAGCGATCTCGTCCCTCCTTGGTGATTTATGTGGTAAATTGCAGAGGTACTGTGCATTCTTATCAGCACATGTTTGTAGCAAATAATCAGAAATAGGGCTTCCAGAGCAAGATGAACAGCCCTCAGTTCTAGCACATTTATGTGCTCTGATGACCAAGTGGGTTCCCACTTGCCGCTCACTGACCTGCCCTCCCAAACGGCTCCCCAATCTGTCAGTGATGCATCGGTTGTGATCACTGATCTCCTGTGGGGAATATTGCCCAATGGGGCTCCCCTGCGAAGGAAACTCCTGTTCCTCCAGGGAAGTATGGCTCGCATGCAGGCCTGTGAAACACACAGCTTCTTCCTCTGGTCCTCTCTCGGATGAAGACGAAAACAGTTGAACCACCGTTGTATAGGGTGTGCCCTCAACAGACCTAAGGGAATTACTATCGATGCCGCTGCTATCATGCCTAACAGCTTCAGGACCCTGTGGGCTGTCACAATCTTCCCTGTTTGGAAGTGATTTATTGCTTTCGCCAGGCTGTCTATTCTTCGAGGAGTAAGACATACCTCCGTTGTCAAGGAATTGAACTGTAGACCCAGGAAATCCACCTGCTGTTTGGGCTGGAGACTGCTCTTCTTCCAATTCACAGTGAACCCCAGGAACTGAATATGGGCTAGAACTTCTTCTGTGTTCCGAATCACCTGCTCTCGAGAATGAGCACAGATGAAGATTCTTGGTGCTAATGACAGGCCGAATGGTAGAACCCTGAACTGAAAGGCTTGGCCTTGAAAAGCAAAGTTGAGGATGGGCCTGTGCTCTGGGCAAATTGGAACATGAAAATAGGCTTCTTTTAGATCCAGAGTTGTGAACCATTCTCCTGCACTTATGGACTGCATTACAATCCTTGTATGGATCATTTTGAATGGAAGAACTTTCAAGTATTGGTTGAGTCCCCTGAGGTCTAGAACGGGACGATGACCGCCGTCTTCTTTTGGCACTATGAAATAAGTTGAATAAAATCCAGTGTGCTGTGCGTTGAAGGGCACCTTTGAAATCTCTTCTACCAGTATGGAGTTCAGTAGTGGGTCCCTGACAACAGTCATTCTGACTTTTGAAAAGGGTGGAGGGCGCCGTCGAAGTTGCAGTCTGTAACCGTGAGCTATGGTGAATAAAACCCATGGGTCTGAGACTATTTTTTCCCAACTGGCCCGCAAAAGTTGAGAGGCCCCTGATCCCTATGCAGGTCCGTCTCTGCCTGCATACCTCAGTGAACTTCCCTGTTGTTTCCCCCCCCGGGGCTGAGATTTCCTCTGGGAATACGTGGGAGGATTCCGCCCTTGGGCACGAAAGCTCTGCCCTTGAACAACAGCTGGATTATTACCCGTGCGCCTAGACCAAGCAGGTTGTTGCATCCCCTGGGATTCTTTATACTTCTGCCTGGAGGCTGTGGGAGGTTTATGACAGGCTCGCTGAACAGTTTCCCTCATTGTGATAGAGCGTTCTGCCCGATCCAGCACTTCTTGAGAGTCTGAATGAAAGACCTGACCAGGCATCACTGGCAAATTCATTAGCTCACCTCTTGTGGCATCAGGCAAAGTGGTTTGTGCCAGCCATATTTGTCTACGACATAAAATAGCCGAAGACATTACCTCTCTACCTGAATCAACAAGGTTCCTAGAATCTTGGTCATCCGCACTTATTGTTTTTCGCAAAGCAGCTAGCAGGATAGCCAAAGCATTGCCTGTAGGTCGAAACAGATCAGTCCTTTCCCCCTCATTGGAAAAGCATGGTGTTGACTCAGAATGGCCTACATAAAATTATTCCTGCCACTCGACAGAGCAACATACGCATAAAAACTGAGCCGTATTGTGTCGGACTGTCGTACGGTATCTGTGACTGGACAAACGACCCAACGGAATGGCCAGAGGTGTCGTTTCCCGACATTTTTTGTTACGTTACCTGATTGAGCAAGAGACAGCTTACTACAAGCCTATACTTGACGGCTTGTGAAAGTAAACATTTGTCGTTTTGTTTTGCTTAATTTGAATAAAGTGATAAAGACTTGAGTAAAAGCCTGCCGTACTTTCTTATTGATACAGTAAAAAGTTTTTTAAACATTGACAAAACAGGTAACATTAAGGTCCACTGAAGTGCCTTGAAATGTGCAGTGTTATTCTATGTGGTGTGTGCTGCGGCTGCCTAATCATTTTCACAACATGCCATAAAATAAAGATAACATGAAAATATGTATATATGGTAAAAACATATTTTGCTACACTAACCATAGTTTAACCATGGTATTTGTAGTAAAACTGTGGTTATAGGCTACAATTGGTAATAAAAACGCCAAAAAAAAAAACATGGTTAGCCTACTATACTTTTACTATAGTAATACCATTGCTAATTTTCGTAAGGGATTGTGTATAATAATATGAAATAAATGTTTTAATAGATTATGACATCACAAAATATCAGGGAGGGAGATTTATTTGATTGCGATGCGAAGGAGGGTTACTGTAAGCCCCATCAGAACTGGGTTGCGGTGCAGGGGAACGGGAGTAATGACAGATCATTGCAGTGTATCAGTCATATATATCGTCAGATCAGGTTTTTTTTAACTTATTAGAGGTACAACGCCACACAGCAACTTTTCGGCATTGCACCAAGCAAAAATCAATCGAAATCATCACAAAAAGTAAAGATCAAGCGCCTAACAAGGTCTCCGCTCGTTAATTCGAATGGTTTGTTTTCCCCCTCGGCATAAACGGTTATGACGTTTTTGTGGGCGTTCCCAGCAATGCCGAACAAGTCTATAACCTTAAATAGAGTGAAATAGCCTCGGATAACTACTGCAGCCATTGTTCTCAGCAACTTTGTAACAACTTTTGTAACATTGTTACAGTCTTATCTAGCTGGCTAGTTTAAAAATCTTGTTTTGCTCCGTTTATTATACAACATGCCAGCAGGAGCTACAGTATGCGGCTGGCTATGTGAAACTGACAGTAATTTTTGTGTGTTGTGGTTGTAAGTTTTATTACTGTAATTCTGTTGTAATGATAGTTTTGTGAAATTACAGCTCTGAAAGTACAGTAAATGCCACAGAGAGTAAATTGGTCACCTCGGAGCGTAAATAGTATAAAGCTACTTTCTTACTGCTTTCTCAGTTCACGTACTAACCCCTTATAAGTGTACATGGTATTTTGTTTTCCCCAGTATAGAAAAGTGAAGGCTCTCCGTAGCCTAATAAAACCTTTTTTTTCCCCTTATATATGAAGTGTGTCTCCTCATGGTCAGCAAATTCTCTGTTGCTGGACATTTTTCTCTCACCCCCCCCCCCCCCCCCACCCCCCCGAAGAATAACTTATCACACATTAAAATCATTATATGGACCTTTAAAGTTGACATGATATGAAAATTCACCCCAATTGTTTTATAAATGCAGGCTTTATTGATATTATTGTGAATGATTTATGTCCACCATCCACATTTTTTTCTTAATTTACCTTAATTTTTAATAAAAGTGTCTTACAGTAACTTGATCTTTCAGTGAGATGGCAGAGTTCTCTCTAGTGATGTTTGCCAGACTTCTCTGTTTATTTAGTCCACTTAAAGGGGTCATATGATGCTGCTAAAAAGAACAATATTGTGTGTATTTGGTGTAATGAAATGTGTGTAGGCGTAAGGTTCAAAAAAAAAACATTATTTTTCCACATACTGTACATATTGTTTCTCCTTGATGCCCCGCCTTTCTGAAACGTGTCGATTTTTACAAAGCTCATCGGCCTGAAAAGCGAGGTGTGCTCTAATTGGCCAGCTATCCAGTGCGTTGTGATTGGCCGAATATCTCAAGCGTGTGATGGAAATGTTACGCCCCTCACCATATTGAGATGTCTGCGGCAACCACATGTGACGACCTCGGGCTGGACCTCAGCTGTCGTACACACGTGCAAAAAGATCTGGCGATCCACAGCGCAAAGTTGTTGTATTTTCTCAGTGACCAGCACGGATCAGCTCTAGGCATGACGAAGCGGATATCGTCCTCTTTTGGAAGACCAAACAAAGTAGTTTCGCTTTCACAACGAAGCACATAGCGTCTTCATGACATGCAGCGGCGGCGGCAGCAATACTACAGCGAGAATAAAAGTTACATCCTTCTTTCTTTGTGAGAACATTTGGGCGGCATTATGCAAATCTTCCCACATAGTGACGTAGGTATGTGGGGGAGTGTTAGAACGAGCTGTTTTAAGTAGGCGTGGCTGACTCTTAACTTTTATAAAGAATATCTCTTTGGATTTGAGACTTTAGTCTTTGCAACTTTACAGATCTTCTTTATGCACCAAGAGCTTGTAACACTCCAAAGAGAAATCTGCCTCCTTCCAATCGACAACTGATGGATAGAACCAAGTCTCCGCCCCTATTTTTATTATTTTTTTCAATAATCTGTTTAACTTGGATATAAGTCACAGAATAGAAGAAAAGGTCTGTCGCTACCTCCTTTGCATTTCAACTTCAAAGGCCTGTTTACATAACGTATGTCAAAGTACATTGAACTCAATGAAGCAAAGCAAGCTACAGTGTTAAGAGACATGTGTATAGATACACTGAGTTTTATGACACAAAATGAGACAATGTGTGATGCTTTTCATGTGGAAGTTAAAGGCACTGAGAGATTTGTTAAAGCTGTGATATGGTCATGTGAAAGTGCTTTAATGAGTATTAAGTGTAGATTGTTGACGAAAAAGCATGTAAAACTGGTCTTCCTTGCTTCTTCCTTCCTCTATTTCCTTTCTTTCTTCTTTCCTGTTTTGAAGTTCACTCTAAAGACTCTAGGCAAGGCAGATCTGTATTACTCGGCTCTAGATTGAGCTCCGCTTGAAGCGGTAACTTTCTGCTGTGCAGTTTTCCCATCTAGAAGCAGTTCAGTCCCTATAGGGAACACAACAAAGCAGCTTGGGCATTTCAGCCATACACTTTGCACTGCCTTATATCTGCTATAAGTGCTTGCTGAAGTCTATTATGAAGATTTTGACATATACTGTAGCCCCAGATGATGCGATGTACACATTTTGTGGTTGATATAGGCTAACAGCGACGACAGCCACAGGATAGTTTATGTCACACTCACTGAAAGCTAGCTGTAACCTCAAGCAAAAATTACATACTGTGAAAAAGCCAAAGAGATTAATTTAAACAGTTTGATGAATGCTACATCACGTGTGTTTGCTTGCAGGACATATTATTGCTTACAGGAAAAGTTTAAGGTCACTGAGCGAGTGTTTAAATGAAAAGTCATGGTGAACATCAATATTTATGTGCTGAGAAACAAAATCAATAGAGTTTAGCTGCAGTTTAACAATGGCACAACATCACTGAACCGAGAAAAGAGAGATAGAACAAAGATTTTCTGTCAAAAATGTATTGTAATCTAGTCGTGGAAATAATGTAGCTGAATTCTCCAGGGTTCATTGGTCACAGATATATGAATGGCTATTTTATGGTGCCTTTATTCAGTCTTACTGAGCAATCCTTCCTTAGCTAATGTTGCTGTCTGCCATATTATCAGAGAAGCTTTTGCTCTTTTTTAATATAAACCTATAAAAGTCCTGTTTGTTTTTATGATTTGTTCTGTCAATGGAGGCGACAACCAGTGTTCACATTATCATAGTGAGTATGGTGTAGAAATGTTAGGAGCAGTTCTGTTCACTTATCTGATGTTGTCAGTTGTAATAACTTTCAAATTAGGCCTCTGTCTTATCAGTTAACTGTGATAAGCGTTTGCCTCGATTCTTTGCAGTGTTTAATCACATTACTATGTAATTTAACAAAATGGCAGATAAAAGATGCTTTGTAGTTTCACACTCAATTCCAGTCCACAAAAGAATAATATCAATTAAATTTTACCACTTTATGAGCACATTTTACTAAAAAAAAAAAAACATGCACAGAAATCTCCAGTTCATTCCTGTGGGAAGTTCCTGTGTTAAGATTTTCTGAGCAAGCAACTCTAAGCAAGAGGGGTGGAGCTCAGAAAAGGGTCAGCTTGTTTACTGCATGTAGAAATCAGCTATATCCCACGCTCTGTGAGAACGGTACAGTGTGTTCAGCTCAGTCAAATCATTTCTGACATCTGTATTCCTCTGAATCTCGATGTTTCTATCTTTGACAGAAGTTTGCGAGTGTATTAGATTGAAATCCAGCAGTCTGTGCCTTTTGCGCGTCTGTTTGTGCAAATAGTCACTGGCATAACACTCAGAGTCATTATGTTATTTTCAAGTAATACAGTTTTCTAAGACAGCTATAAGTATCCCGCAGGTCTTCAGCTGAAATTTAGCCAATATTACTGATTAGGTAAATATAGATCTGTTTTAAAACCTAGGCTGCATCCTAAATCACATACTCTCTTAAGTAGGCATTTCTTTAGTAATTATTTAGCAACTGTTAAAAAGTATGTTCTATATACTATGAATGTGTGTAGTATGTACAGTATGTAATCAGGATGTACTGTACTACATTTCCCCATGTTGTCATTGTCATGTGACCTATCAGCAGTGCCTCGCTTGCCATTCACAAATCTTCTCCCATGGCCTCATGGGATGCTGTATATTTTGATATTGTTCCATTTGGGAGAAGCAAAGTTTATTTATGTTGCCTAAACAACTTTTCAAAACTACAATTCAAAAGCCACCTTTTGAATGTATTTTGTCCTGGATTATTATCCATTTCAAATGTGTCTTGGAGGACTTTTTTTATGATTGTATAGCTAGCTATTCATAAAATAAATGGTGAAACCAAGTGTAAATAGCCCTATGATGGCTCCCTAGGCACAAGGTTTTGAAACTGAACAATTGTTGAACCTTTAAACTCCTAAGTGACAGAAGTATAGCAATGTAGGAGTATAATTCTCCATCATTTTCACTCTCTTCAAGTCTCATTTTTCTTGTCCTCCTTGTTGCTGTGGGAAACTCTTGACCGCCCTTCTTAAAAGAGTCAGTCTTCACTGAGACATCATGCTGAGAGAAAAGATGAGTGTCTGGAGTGAATGTGCCTGAACAAGAGAGAGAGAGAATAGCAAAAGAAAGAGTGTGTATGTGTTTGTGTGTGTTTAAGAGGAAACACTTAACATTTTCTAGCTGCCTCTTTCTTAAAGCTGTGACTGACAGCTCATCCTTTTAAAATCGAAGTCAGTCTGTATTTAAAGCTAACCTTTGCTCCTGTGTGGCAGTTTTAGCGCCTACTCATGCATTCTGAGGCACTGATTATCAGTGCGCTAACCATAAGGAGATTTGACATGCTTTAAAATTAATCTCCAGGTGCAAAGAGCTTTGACTCATAATCTATACATCATATCTGACACACTGACTTGTACATATACTACCTTGAGAGTTTGGTGTCGGTAAGATTTTTTTTCTTTTTATGTTTTTGATAAGTTTTTTATGCTCACCAAGGCTGCATTTATTTGAAAAATAAATATATACAGTATATAGAATATACAGTATATAATCTTTGTAATTATATCATTTTTTAAAATAGTAATTTATTACTGTGATGACAAAGCTGAATTTTCAGCAGCCATCACTCCAGTGAACATTCAGAAATTATTCTAATATGCTGATTTGGTGCATTTCTTATTATTTTCCATTTTTAAAACAGTTGTTCTGCCAATATTTGTACAAAAACCATGCTGCATTTTTAGGATTTTTTGATGAACAGAAAAAAAAAACATTTACAGTTTACATTTTTTAAACTTTTGAACAGTATAGGCCTATATGTATGCAAATTGAAAAACAAAAAGATATTCTAATGCTACAGAAAAGGTGTCATTGTGGTTGTTCTGATATACAACATTACGTTTTGTGCAACACACAGAATGAAGAGATATAAATTATGATCTATTCATCATCTTGTGATGTCACATCTTGAAACACTCAGCTGTTTACTGTAGACGTTCTCACCATGACCTAGTGAAAATTCCGTCCACAATCCATGTTAGTATTAATGCAGCTGTTCTGCTCTTTACAGTCTCTCTGTGCAGTCTGCACTGGAGTCGAGTTACTTTGATTTTTGTTTATCTGTTTTATTGCTGTATACTACGTTATTTGATGTTGGTTATTGGATTTGGGATTTGGTCAATAAACTCTGCACACAGGTTCTGTTTCCATTGCAATCATGATATCACACGCAGAGCTTGCCAAATACTGAGCATCATTCTTTTAGCATGAGCACAGTCTCTGAAGGGAACCTGTGTAGATGCATTATGTAGTTTTCAGATGCAAACAATTAGATTGTGATTTAAAGCTAAAAGGATGTAATTCTGTAATTTGTACAATGATGTTTAATATGGAAGCGGTGTTATTTATTGATAAGGATAGTCATTAATCTGCCATAACTTCTGTGTGAGTAAGTGGAGCGTTCAGCGCATGATTGATGGTTTTGTTTTGTGATGGAGTTCAGATATTTGCTAGACACTCTTTCAATCTCTATCTCTCCCTCTCTTGCTCATCCTGGTTCTCCCTCTCACCGCTGTTCACAGCAATTGGTAAACAGACCCATTCATCACTCACACTTTGAAGAGTGAGGCTTAGACAGAGTTTTATAGAAACCTACTGAACAGAGACTTCAGCTCAAGTGCTTTCAGTGATAATTTTAGTGCAGTGATAGCAAATTCAGATAAAGTGGAGGAAAGTAGCATCAAACAATGCCTCATTTTCTGTAATGAGATAAACATGATAACAGTAGATGGAGGAAATTCTGATTTAATAAGAAAGACACAAAGAATATGAATGCACAATGTGATTGTATTATAATACCGTATTGGTTACTTTCTATTTATTTTTTATTTTATTTTTCCCTTTTTCATAATTACAAGTATTGGGCAATATTGTATTTTTAATGACCAATGTTGGATATTTCAACAGTGCATGATTATTTCCCCTTGTTTTTACATTTAAATTAGCTTTGCTGTCATCTAATGCCCACAGGTTACTCTTAAAAATTTATTAATTTAATAACACTGTTAAATGTAGCACATTTTTCGTACTTCATATATTATATATATTATGTTGTTTTGTTTTTTTAAACTAAATGACTAAAATGATTTACTTAAAAAAAGTTTTTAGTGTTTTAATGAATTAATTTTAATTGAAAATCAAATAGAATTTTATTACTTGGCTTTGTATCACTTATCAGTCAAAAAACTTGAATAATTATCAGCTTGCCTGTATCAGCCAGAATTTGATAATGTTTAAAACCTTGTCTAATTTTATTTAAATATTATTAATAATATTTTAAACCATAACCCACTATTTGACAGCCTCGTATTTAGTTCACAGACAACTTAAATGCATGGCTACTGAACTTAATGCATATTTGATAACTGACATATTAATAATGTCATGGTATAGAAATGATTGGTCACACACGCATTCTCATTTCACAGACAGCCAGAAGTTAGAGGAAGTTTTAACTCCTCATTCCCACATGTTTTACACTGCCTGAGAATGTGTGTGTGTGTGTGAGAGAGAGAGAGAGAGAACGAGAGAGAGAGAGAGATAGAGAGAGAGAGAGATTATGAAACATGTTAGATGGCAGCACATGCAGCATCTGGACAGACTCACATCCTTCATCAACCCTGAACACACACACACACGCTCTACATGTTCTACGCTTCGTTGTCAAGTGTTTTCCACGTGAATGCGAGCAGTGAGTGTTCTGAGAAGACACTCAAACACATTTGCAGAGACGAAACCTTGTGTGACACAGACAGCCATGGGCTGTCAAAATATTTCATCCAGTGAGATGTCGTGTTTGTGAAATAAATACCTCAACAGCAGCTCTTAATAATCAAGGCCAGATCGGATAGTGATGAATTATCAGTGTTTTCGGTCCATTGAACTATAAAGTCAAATTTGTATAATTTAGCAGGTTAAGTTAGGTCAGTTACCTCTACATTTAATAGTTTATTGCATTTAAAGTGCTTTTCACTGACTTGTTTGCTTCCATTATATCTATCATATCTCATAAACCTACTTATTTAAACTTGGCACATTTTGTTTAGTCACAAGAAATGTGAGAAATGAGGCATTTTGTGTCATTAATATTAAACATAGCACGATGCATCTTCAGTCACCACGTATGCGCAAATTCGATTGGAAACCTTTAACAGAGGGGAAGATTATCAGTGAATAGAAACTTAATTATATCCATTACTGTGAAAACATAGACACTGATATCGATTAGTTTGTGCTATTTATTTATTATTATTTAGCCTTTTTTTAGCACAACGAATGTGCTAGATAACAGATTGTAAATATGATATGGAAAGAAACCGTGTGTTTAGCCAAGTTAGCATGTTCTGTTGCTCCGTGAAGATTGTTTTAACCCTCTGATGCATCGTGGTCACTACAGTGGACAGCTATTTGGAAGCCATTTTGAACCATTTAAGATGTAGCATCATGTCCCAACCACCAACTGGCGAACCCCCAAAGTGTTGTGTACGATTCCATTTAATTGTTGTCTTTTTATCTATTTTTTGTTTTGAGATATTGCATAATATATTCAAAATGGCAGCATGGAAAGGGGATGCACCATGTACCTCGGCAATAAGTGTTAAATAATTTTATTCTCAGAAAACCAGACAGGTACAAAAAATATTTTTCAGTTAAATAGGATGTCAGAAATAGTTTAATCCAGATTTTAACAATAGTTTTCTTGTACATTTTTTTCTGTGACAGAAAATATACCTGTCCACTACAGTAAACGTCATGCACCAAAGGGTATAATTCTGCCTATGGGCCTATATATAGGTTGTGCCTTATTTTGTATGTTTTATTAAAATTGATATAATTTACACTTGAATGGTTTTATTGAACAGAAATATTAAATAGTCTTCAGATTTTATCATTTATTTCAATGCTTACAGTCTATATATATTTATTAGGTAATATAAAATTATAGGCATGTAGATCCCGTCGAAAATGCTGGGTTGTTTCAACCTAACTTTGGGGCAAATATGGACTAACCCAACCGTTGGGTTAAATTTTTACATTAAATTTTTAACCCAAAAGTTGGGTTAGTTCATATTTGTCCCAAAGTTAGGTTGAAACAACCCAGCATTTTTTAGAGTGTACATGTATACTGTATGAGTGCAGATATATGTGTGCATGATTGCGTTTGAGTGTGTGTGTGCTTGTATTTGTGCTCACATGTGTATGAATAGCACCCACCCCCACCCACAACACACCCTGGACCCATAGTACAACACTCTTTTACGTTTTGTTTCACATTTCTGTGCCGTCATGACATAGCTTGTTGTTACTGAATGTTATTGTTTGTTATTGTTATTCATATCATTTTCACATAGTAAATATTTTAAAGACGTGTTTTTTAAGACCACCCATTAAGTTCTATTGATTTACTTTTTATACGTTTGATTCATGGTGTCCACTACAGTGGACATATATGTAACTCCCTCAAAATATAATATATTAACAAAAAAAATTTTGCCATGATTTTTCACTTGTTTAAAAGTAAAAACAAACATGTAAAAAAAATATTACTTTGTGATTTAATAATTCATGCATCAGAGGGTTAAATTGTTCGGCATTGACAGTATACATTGAAATTTTCACAAATTTTCAAAAATTGAGTAATTCCATGAATACATGAAGTACCTGTAAATACAGTGGGGAAAAAAGTATTTAGTCAGCCACCAATTGTGCAATTTCTCCCACTTAAAAATATGAGAGAGGACTGTAATTTTCATCATAGGTATACCTCAACTATGAGAGGCAAAATGAAAAAAAAAATCCAGAAAAACACATTGAAGGATTTTTAAAGAATTTACTTGCAAATTATAGTGGAAAATAAGTATTTGCTCAATAACAAAATTTAATCTCAATACATTGTTATATACCCTTTGTTGGCAATGACAGAGGTCAAACGTTTTCTGTAAGTATTCACAAGGTTTTCACACACTGTTGCTGGTATTTTGCCCATTCCTCCATGCAGATCTCCTCAAGAGCAGTAATGTTTTGGGGCTGTCAATGGGCAACACGGATTTTCAACTCCCTCCAAAGATTTGCTATTGGGTTCAGGTCTGGAGACTGGCTAGGCCCCTCCAGGTCCTTGAAATTCTTCTTACGAAGCCACTCCTTCGTTGTCCGGGCGGTGTGTTTGGGATCACTGTCATGCTGAAAGACCAGCCACGTTTCATCTTCAATGCCCATGCTGATGGAAGGAGGTTTTCACTCAAAAACTCACGATACATGGCCCCATTCATTCATTACACGGATCAGTCGTCCTGGTCCCTTTGCAGAAAAACAACCCCAAAGCATGATGTTTCCACCCCTATGCTTCACAGTAGGTGTGGTGTTCTTTGGATGCAACTCTGCATTCTTTCTCCTCCAAACAAGACAAGTTGAGTTTTTACCAAAAAGTTCTAATTTGGTTTCATCTGACCATATGACATACTCCCAATCCTCTTCTGGATCATCCAAAATGCTCTCTAGCAAACTTCAGACGAGCTTGGACATGTACTGGCTTAAGCAGGAGAACACGTCTGGCACTGCAGGATTTGAATCCCTGGCAGCGCAGTGTGTTACTGATAGTAGCCTTTGTTACTTTGGTCCCAGCTCTGCAGGTCATTCACTAGGTCCCCCCGTGTGGTTATGGGATTTTTGCTCACAGTTCTTGTGATCATTTTGACCCAACGGGGTGAGATCTTGCGTGGAGCCCCAGATCGAGGGAGATTATCAGTGGTCTTGTATGTCTTCCATTTTCTAATAATTGCTCCCACAGTTGATTTCTTCACACCAAGCTGCTTACCTATTGCAGATTCAGTCTTCCCAGCCTGGTGCAGGTCTACAATTTTGTTTCTGGTGTCCTTTGCCAGCTCTTTGGTCTTGGCCATAGTGGAGTTTGGAGTGTGACTGTTTGAGGTTGTGGACAGGTGTCTTTTATACTGATAACGAGTTAAAACAGATGCAATTAATACAGGTAACAAGTGGAGGACAGAGGAGCCTCTTAAAGAAGTTGTTACAGGTCTGTGAGAGCCAGAAATCTTGCTTGTTTGTAGGTGACCAAATACTTATTTTACCGAGGAATTTACCAATTAATTCTTTAAAAATCCTACAATGTGATTTTCTGGATTTTTTTTTCTCATTTTGTCTCTCATAGTTGAGGTATACCTATGATGAAAATTACAGGCCTCTCTCATCTTTTTAAGTGGGAGAACTTGCACAATTGGTGGCTGCTGACTAAATACTTTTTTGCCCCACTGTATTACTACCTCAAGGGTACATATTACTACTCTAAGGTACTAATATGCACCCTTTGGAGGTAAAAGAAGGTACAGAGGTGTCTCATTAAGCATACTATCCCAGTGACAAGCGGTTGTACACTTAAAGGTAGAATTTTTGCATATTGTTTTTGACAAGTGGATGTCTGTCTTTGACTTTTGCACCATCACTGTTGTTATCTTGCTTCATGAGCCCCATACTTTAAAATATGTCAAGTTAAAACGAATTTCAGCCTTAGTTAGTATAGCTGTTAATACTCACTGTAGTTTTCAAGTGAAACAACAAAGGCACTTATAGTATTCTGCTAGTTAGACCTTTAAAGTGACATATGATAAATTACTATCCTTTGTGATGTAAAATGTTTAGTTCTTTTCCACATGCAAACCCGAAATGCAATATAGGGTATTAGATGTGGACTATTTCATTATCCTTAGATGGTGCTTCTTTGTCCTTTTTTTAACTTGACATCCCTTGGTCACTGGTGCTTTCAGCTTA
Organism: Sinocyclocheilus anophthalmus; assembly: GCA_018155175.1. Lineage (NCBI taxonomy): Eukaryota > Metazoa > Chordata > Actinopteri > Cypriniformes > Cyprinidae > Sinocyclocheilus > Sinocyclocheilus anophthalmus. The sequence continues at coordinate 72,103 of JADLZN010001625.1, forward strand.
AATATTCTTCAAAACATTTTTTTTTATCAACACACTGCTCACTTGTTCAGAAGGCTTCTTCAGCTGGTCACATGACATCCTTATCTGTGTTCTTTATCGTCTGATGTCAGAGAGTATATCATGTTTTAATTCTGTCACTACACATTTTTGCTTCTGCATCTCCCACTGATAAACTATGTATGTGTGCGTCAGTTTATGATCAGTATCTATCCTTCTTTTCATGGCTATGTATCCTAAATGCCTCGCTGCCTTTAATGAAACTGACCCTCTACGCTTTACAGACACAAGCAAACAACAACCATCAAATCTCAAGCGTCACTCACACCCCAAGAGTACCGACATTCCCCCCCTCTCCCTCTCCTTCTCACCCTCCATTTATTTTTCTTATGCTCCCTTCATTCCATTACCAACTTCATAGCGTTTTTAACACTCCCTTCACGAATAAGGCAAAACACATTCCTCCCCATCAGACCTTCATTTACAGAGTCCACAGCACAGCTATTGAGGAAAAATTTAATCCGAGAAGCCATTTTCACACACAACTGCATAACCGTGTGTTTCTTCATGTATGGTGATTTTAATGGTTTTGATATGATGATGTGCACAGACCGGTGGTAAAAATGCATAAAAAAGCACAGCGAAGGCAGATGAAATCAGTGTATCTGTATGGAAAGAGAGAAACTGTTACAGCTTCAGCTCTGCTTCCTTGAAAGATTTCAGTTGGTTTGCATGTAGTTTTCTCTCATCGTGTTTTCCACCTAAAAGTTGCTGTGTTTCACCATGGTGTGCCACATGGAGTCACACTTGATCCACCATATGAGCATGTTTCACAATGGAAAAAATAATTTTCCTAATGAAGTTTTTGTCTGTTGAGTAGAAACAAAGATTTAGACTCAAAACAAGATACATTTAGAGATATTAGTTTATTTTTACACTGCTTCTCTAAATGATCTTCATAATTTATGTTTAAAACTATTTGGCTTTTCAAGTACATTTGTACTTGTTTTAAGGATGTTCAGAAATTTTTTTTTTTTACTTCAAAACGAGAAAAAATACATATGATTTTTAAACTATTTTTATTATAATGCATGCACCCCTGGATTATGAGGTCTGTTTGTATGCAGCACACTATCTCCTGCAGTCAGAAATCTATTTCCTGTGGTTCACTTTTCCAGGAAGGAAATAATGTGAGTGGAAGTGCTGACTTAGCTTGCTTCATACCCGCATGCCTGTTATTTGTGTAAACGCTTCCTTTATAATCTATATGACCAGAGTGAAGGACCATCTCTTGACAATTACAGTCAACTTTCTTTTATACAAAGTGGTCTCTAGGTTATTTGAGACCCTCTTATTTTCTCTCTATTTCTGCTTTTATATTCTTCTGTTGTTGCTTTTGTATTTTTGTGTTTTCTTTTATTATAGTTCTTGCAAGACAGTGCCGTATTGAAATTCCTCACTACTTTTTTTCCTACTTATCCATGGTTTTCTGCAATTCAGCTCAAAACGCAAACTTAATTTTGTAGATAATCTCAGCCTAAAGTGTGCTACACATTTATCAATTCTGGGGTTATGTTTTAAATCTCCCATTTAAAATCTAACTGACAACATCATTCTAATATTTGCATATACATAATGTTCTTTTCTTTCTAACATGTTTTTCTTGAGCCATATTACATAGCAAAAGGCATTGTCTTGTGCGCATCCCAAAAAAAATTGAGGGAAAAAAAATCAGAATGCAAATATAGCTCAGTATGCCAAAGCCTGAGGGATATTTCATAATGTACAACACACAGTCATACACATATGTAACAAACATATATCTGTCTGTATACATATATATTTCTTGCCACTAAACCATATTTACACTCTTTTTTTATCATTTTTAGGATTTTAACCAATTGTATTTTCTGTAATCCCTTTTATTTATTTCATATACCAGTTCATAAGCCATCTTGATTTCTCTGGGGTGTGCAATCTTGCCAATAAAGCTTCTTCATTTTTCCACTATGATTCAGCAAGAGCAATATTGAGAAAAATTATTTAGTTTAGTTTAGTTTTTGGCATGAAAATGTCAATTTAATGTCTGAAAATGGTGATTGCTTGTGTCTGCAATAGAGGAAATGTCTGAGATGCAATTTTGTGTGTGGGTTTACTTAGATCAGGGGTGCCCAACCCTGCTCCTGGCGATCGACTGTCCTGCAAAGTTTAGCTCCAACTCTAATCAAACACACCTGCCTTTAATTTTTAAGTGATCCTGACGACCTTAATTAGTTGCTTCAGGTGTGTTTGATTAGGGTTGGAGCTGAACTTTGCAGGACAGTCGATGGCCAGGAGCAGGGTTGGGCACCCCTGACTTAGATATACTTTGGGCACAAATTTGACGCCAGAATTCTTCTGAATATTGCTAAACTTCTCTTTGGAGCTTCTCTTTTTCTTAAAAAAAAGACAACAAAATCCAGACATGCTAAATAATGTCTTAATGTAGAAATGCAGGTTTCTGTCATGTTTTGAGTTTAAGAATAGAAAACATCATTAGCTCAAAATGAAAAGAATAGTCAATAGAAAGTCCTCGTCATGTTAAAAAAAAATCTAATGTTTTTGTGTGGGTGTGTATGCATGGTTGCTCCGTTCAAAGTGACTCACGAAGTTCTGCTCTCTGGCTTCAGGCCCAGGAAACTGACATAAGATGTCAGTCAAGCAGGAGGCAGAGAGAAGGAGCTGAAGACTGAGTGAAAAAGAGATACAGAGAGATGGAGGGAGAGATAGACACATACTCTAATCTCACAGCAAATACTCAACAATTAACTGCTATTTAGAGTTGCACACACAGACATTCACTCATTTGTGTGCAGTGTAGCTAATAAGCGAGTCATTATAGCTGGGAGGACATTATTACAGCAATGTCATTTATCAGCAGCTAATGAAGATTCTACACCAGTCACTGTGAGGCTGCATACATCTGGAATACTGAATCACAGAAACGTATTAATATGAAATACTGGACCAGAAACGGCCATTTATCTAGAATATTGAATCAGAATGGCAATAACTGGAATACTGAATAAGACTGACATTAAAATAGAATACTAGTTCAGAACTGCTATTGAACATGAATATTCAGCCTGGTCTCATTGTTTATACAGTATGTAACAGTGACAGGTACAAACACATACTTTGTGACAATAATTTTAGTTACAATACAATTATGTAGCTATTTTTAACCTAACCCTAACCATTTCTTAATAAATATGCACCGTATAAAGGAAAATGCAAAGTAGTCCAACCTCTAAAATATAAATCATTATAACAGGCTTATCAAATTATTTGGGTAAAGACATGGTTTGGAAGGTGAATTTTTTGCTTTATCATTAATATAATTTCATTTATGAATTAAAAAAAAAGTTACATAGTGTAGCTTTAAAAGAATCAACTGCATTAAATGTTTTTCAAAACAGCAAATTGATCATACTACAAAATAAACAAAAAATGAAGGATTTAAACATTTCTAAACATCTGTAAATTTGTTAAGTAAACGATCTATGTTTTAGATTCTGTCAATTGCAGTATTGTACATTTTAGTGTCTATGTAAAAGTAAATGTTTGTGTGGTAGAACCACATTTTATGTCAAATGCATAAATTCGCATGAGATCATGTTAATTATATATTCAAACAGAAAATGGTTCTTATTGGGTGTGTAACGAAGGAGGCGTGACAATGGAGTGGGGATCCATTTGCAGGCTTTATTAAAAGAGAGCGTGGTCAAAACAGGCAGAGTCCAGAAATAGCAAACAGTAACAGCAGAGACAAGGCAAAAGAGTAATCCAGATAAACAGGCGATGGTCAGGGCAGGCAGCAAACGATCAAAAACAAGGAAATAGTCCAGGATCAAAACACGATAATCAGGAAACATGGAAGGCAAGACACCGCCTCCTCGGGAGGTTCTGTGGTGGTGTATGTAGCCCAAACACTCCATAAAGCTATCCCCATTATGGGAAGCGCTACAGACAGGGGAATCAGTTCAGGAACGGGAGGGCTAGAGTGAATGGATTTGGGGATACTAGTTGCGACTTCTGACAACAGCGGTGGATCCTCCACGCTGGATGCCAGTCTGGGATACTGAAGAACTGACCTCGAAGATCTGAGTGCAACAGACGGGAAATTACAAGATTCTGGATGATCAGCTGTGACCTGACGACTGACTCTGGACGATAAGCTGTGACGCGACGTGACTCTGGATGATCAGCTGTGACGCAACGTGACTCTGGACGCTCAGCTGTCACGCGACGTGACTCTGGACGCTCAGCTGTCACGCGACGTGACTCTGGACGCTCAGCTGTCACGCGACGTGACTCCGGACAAACAGCTGAGACGTGATGTGACTCTGGACGAACAGCTGAGACGTGACGTGACTCTGGACGATCAGCTGTGACGTGACGTGACTCTGGACGATAAGCTGTGACATGACATGACTCTGGACGCTCAGCTGTGACGCGACGTGACTGGACGCTCAGTCTCTGGGTTGGCGGCCATTTTGTGGAGAGACTCTGTGATGGCAGCCAACTTGTAGAGAGACTATGGAACGGCGGCCCTGACAGGACGAGACTCTGGAATGGCAGCCATATTGGGAAGAGGTTCTGCCTTTCCCATGGTGAAAGGAGAGCTACATAACCAAAGAACATAATCCATACAGTCTCTTAAGGTACATTTAAATTCCGCTCCAGGTAACCATGATCTTGTAAGTTCATTGAGTCCATAATGGAAAAGTTTCTTTAAAATAATTTCATCAAACAACACTTGGTCAGACAACTCACAGAATTGATAAACATAATCTTCAATAGGTAGGTCATTCTGCCGAAGGTGCAGTACCTGGTCCACTGGGCACATGGCCTGGAATGCTCAAAAAGTAAACACTGGATCTGGGTATGGCTGGTGATTCTGTAACGAAGGAGGCATGACAACGGAGAGCGGATCCATTTGCAGGCTTTATTAAAAGAGAGCATGGTCAAAACAGGCAGGATCCAAAAATAGCAAACAGTAACAGCAGAAACCAGGCAAAAGAGTAATCCAGATAAACAGGCGATGGTCAAGGCAGGTAGCAAACGATCAAAAACAAGAAAATGGTCCAGGAATCAGAACACCCTAAGCAGAAACCAGGAAAACACGGAAAGGCAAGACAACGGGAGGCTAACATTCAATAACAAGCAAATTTAGAGAGTGTGTGTGCTACTTTTAAAGTCCATCTAATGTGAGACAGCTGTGAACTGATAAAGAGATCTGATGAAAGACAGGTGACTGCAATTGATGATGTGTCCAGGCAGAGGATTATGGGAAATTGAGTCCGGGGTAAAGTGGCAAGAGTCTGGAATGGAGTGCCCTCTAGCGGAGCTCATGGGCACTCCAGCTAGAGATCGTGACAGGGTGAATATTTTGTAACAGAATATTTTGTAATATATAGGAACAGAAAAATGGCTAAATTCAGGATCAGAAGCTATTGTTAAATACTGGGCCAGAAATTAGTATTTATTTGAAATACTGGACCAGAAACTAATACTAAACTCAAATTCTAGACCAAAAGTAGAGTTAAATACTGGATCATAAATTGTAAATGTAACAAAAATATGAAGTCAGAAAACTGGTATTTTCTGGTAGAAGATTGTTTCAGATGCTGGATTGATACAGAACAACAAAGTTTAAATACAAGTACAAAAGAACTGCATACAGAGTAATAATATCTAAAGAGATTCAGCATGCAAGTACGCAAATGGAATGACATCAGCATAGATTGTAACAATGTTTTTTTTAATTCCTGGTTCTAGCCTGTAGAAAGCTGCTGAACCTCTGAAACTTGCATTCTAGAATGTTTTGCAAACGCTGCATTCCCCAGTTAACTCTCAGACAGATGTAACCTTTGGAAAACCAGCTGATTTAATACCACAGTCAAATCTATAAACAACCACCTTTATTTTTCCCTAGCATTAATACACAGCACTGTCATCTCCACAGGACCACGACTCCACAAACCAACTGTTAAATTACTCCTGTGAAGAGGTTCACCTCTTCAGATAGATAGAGATGATGTGATAGAGTCTAAACGATAGGGGAGGAAGGTTGTGCAAAAAGGGAGAACACCAGCGGGAGAGGAAATGAAATCAGAGAATCCATATAGTGGCTCTGTCTGTGCTCATCTGCGAGATTCTGCCCATGTTGTTCGTCTCTTGAGTCTCATGAAGATGTTATTGCACGTACTGCTCTTGTCCTGCTCGGAAAGAAAAAGAAACCGAAATGGAGAGATTGTGTGTTTGACCTTGATGAAAGGATTCATTCTCTGAAAGGTCTAAGGCACTGTTGTGTTTATTTTTATTTAGTAGTGTAGTGTGAATCAACTACAGCTCCAACAACAGCAACAGGAGCGAGGCACTAAATGAACTGTACCAGCACATCAGTGAGCAGCAGACAGCCCACCCCGATGCTTTTCTCATCTTGGCTGGGGATTTCAACCACGCAGACTTAAAGAGTGTGTTCCCAAAAATACACCAACACATAGACTTTCCAACACGGGGAAACAACACTCTGGACTTTGTTTACACCACACAGAGAGGAGCTTACAAGGCCCTCCCCCTCCCCCACCTCGGTGCCTCAGACCACATCACTGTCATGCTAATGCCTGCATACAGACCACTCGTTAAAGTCACCAAACCAGTTCATAAACAGATACAAGTGTGGCCGGAAGGGTCGTCAGAGGCTCTTCAAGACTGTTTTAACACCACTAACTGGAATATGTTTAAGCAGGCTGCCACATACAATAACACCACAGACCTCCAGGCGTACTCAGAGACTGTCACTGCCTACCTCACCAGTGCATTGATGATGTAACAGTCCGAGCCAACCAGAAGCCGTGGCTAACAGGGAGGTCTACGGACTCCTGAAGATGCGGAACGCTGCCTTCAGAGCTGGAGATGAGGTGGGCTTGAAGACAGCTAGGGCCAACCTTTCCCGCGGCATCAGGAAGGCTAAAAGTCAGTATTCCAGGAGGATAGCCCATCATTTCAGAGACAGTCGGAGCCTGTGGCAGGGGATACAAATCATTATGGACTGCAAGCCCCCACCACGCACCTGTGACATCACCATCTCTCTGCTGAATGAGCTGAACGTCTTCTTCTCTCGCTTTGAGGCACAAAACAGCACCACAGCACAGAAGACTCCACCTCCTCCCGGCGCCCAGGTGATGACGCTGTCCCCGGACAGCGTGAGGATATCCCTCAGCAAATCAACGCACGCAAAGCCTCCCGGGTCCTGACAACATTCCTGGGCTTGTACTGAGAGACTGTGCAGTGGAACACACCGATGTCTTCACAGACATTTTCAAAATCTCGCTAAGTCAGGCTGTTGTCCCCACATGCTTCACAGCTACCACCATCATTCCAGTCCCGAAGAGGTCGTCTCCATCCTGCTTCAATGACTGCCGTCCAATTGCACTTACCCCCATCCTCATGAAGTGCTTTTAACGGCTAGTCATGCACCACATCAAGTCTGCCCTCCCCCCTTCCTTGGACCCCTTCCAGTTTGCATATTGGTCCAACCGCTCGATCGATGATGCCATCGCCACTACCCTCCCCTCAGCACTCACACACCTGGACAAAAAAGACACATACGTCAGAATGCCGTTCTTAGACTTCAGTTCAGCATTCAACACATTCATCCCTCAACAGCTCATTCACAAACAAACTGGTCCAGCTGGGGCTCAACACTTCGCTGTGCAACTGGCTGTTTGACTTCCTGACTGGAAGACCTCAGGCAGTTCGGGTCTGCAGCAACACATCTAGCACCATCACACTGAACACTGGGGCCTCCCAAGGATGTGTGCTGAGCCCCCTCTTCTTCACTCTGCTGACCCACGACTGCAAACCTTCACACAACTCCAACCTCCTTATCAATTTTGCGGATGACACGACTGTAGTGGGACTCATTAGCAACAGAGATGAGACAAAATACAGGAGCGAGGTGAGCCGCCTGGCAGGGTGGTGCAGTGACAACAATCTCTCTCTGAATGTTGAGAAGACGAAGGGGATTGTTGTTGACTTCAGGAGAGTGCGCACTCAGCATGCTCCTCTGACCGTCAATGGTGTGACTGTGGAGAGGGTGAGCAGCACCAAGTTCCTGGGTGTGCACATCACAGAGGATCTCTCCTGGACTGACAACACTGCAGCACTGGCCAAGAAAGCACAGCAGCGTCTCTACTTCCTCCGCAAACTGAGAAGAGCCCGAGCCCCGGCCCCCACCCTGGTTCACCTTCTACACAGGCACCATCGAGAGCATCCTGACCAGCTGCATCACTGTGTGGTATGGTGCCTGCAACGCGTCCTGCCGCAAGACACTTCAGCGTATAGTGAGAGCAGCTGAGAAGATCGTTGGTGTCTCTCTCCCCTCCCTTCAGGACATCTATGGAACCTGTCTCACCCGCAAAGCCCTCTGCATTGCAGGTGATCCCACCCACCCGACTCACAGCTTCTTCAGTCTGCTGCCATCAGGGAGGAGACTGTGGAGTCTCCAGGCTAGGACCAGCAGACTGAAGGACAGCTTCTTCCATCAGGCTGTCAGGAAGCTGAACTCCCTCCCGACCTTGCCCCCCATCCCCTCTCTTGCCCCACGCACCACTGGACTCTGACCCTCTGATGGACTCTCCCCCTCCCCCCTCCCAAATACACACACACACACACACTGTCACTTTAATCAGTCTGAATAAGCTCTTTTGCACTACAAATCATTTTTTGCACTACAATCACCATTTCTGCACTGTTGTTTACTTTACTGGTTTGCACTCTATCTGCCATATGCCTTGTGCTTTATATATATATTTTTACATTTGACCTTATTTGTATAGTTGTATTTTGTATTTTGTATTTAATCTGTATTTATGTTATCTGTATGCACCCAAGGGTCTGAGAGTAACGCAATTTCAATTCTCTGTGTGCTGTACATGTGGAAGAATTGACAATAAAGCAGACTTGAACTTGTATTCATGTTCCAGTTTCCATGTGTTTTTGTAGGTGTATGGGACCCCATTTGCCATACTATTAACAAAAAGCAACCACTATTATATTTATTGCATTATATTTATTAAAATAGTCTTATTTAAAGTAACTTGCATCAATATTATTTTTTCATTGATTTTTATTACTAGTAACTGTTTAGTTATTCCTCTTCTCCTTATTATTTATGTGTTTATTTATTTGTGCTGAAGCACTACCTCCCTTGCCAGTTCAGAAAATAAACAACTGAAACTTTTATATCAATTATTAGTAATATAATTTATTGTACTTATTAGAGTTATATTAAAATATATACACCGTGTTTTTCATTTCAGAGGTCACAAGTGTCTGAAGATTTGTGGCTTTATGGCTCTGTTCAGATGTTGTCTTGGGTGTGTGTGTGTTGGAAACTAAGTGTAATAATTAAATATTGATTTTAGGAGCTCTTGGCTTTTATGAAATTGATCTATTTCAGGAGTTTCAAAAACTGGGCCTCCTCTGACAAAATCTTTGCAGATTTTTTTTTTTTTACAAATATAAATGAATTATAAATGATATACAGCAAATGTAAAAAAAATACAGGGCTCTGCACTCTTTTGCCATTTCAAGTTTTTTGGCATTATTTTATCGTTTTATTTTAGCTGTAGAAACGATTTAATCTGATGATTATCGATAGCCTTCAATTCAGTTTGACAAAATGAGACACACACAAAAAAAATACTTGCGTACTGCTTTGATCTTTCCTATCATAATATATGCAAAGTAATCTGTAGACTTATCACTTTGAATACATGACTAATACAACTGTATTTATTACTTGACACATACATGCATAAACGCACAATCACACGCTCAAACACGCTCACTCACGTCTTGAGCAAAAAATAACAATGTTTCCCCTGAGTCCATTGCCCTCGTGCTCTGGCGTTCATTCATGTTGGCGATCGGCCACTCTGAAGTCTCGCAAAAAGTGCAGCCACCTGCTGTGATTTCACGCCCGAGGTGAGTGGGCACAGGACTGCACCACTGCAGCAGAGGGCCACACATCAATCTCCTCTGCTCACCTCTGACAGACTGGCCACAGACCGGACCCAAGGGTAGAAACAAACACTCACACTTTAATTATTGACGTTATGGAGGAGCTGTCATGTTAGCCGAATTACAGTTGGGACCCAGGGTTACAGTGTCAAAACCTGCTGGTACAGTTTCTCTCTCTCTCATTGTTTATATTTGCCTATGATAGTTGTATCTGTTACTTTAGCAACATTGTTTTTCTGACCAAATCATAAAGAATTTGTTAGGCTAGTAGCTAAATAATCCCTACTAAATATTTAAGTAGGATGGTAACATGTTCTTTTATTGTTTTTGTTTCTTGATTACTGTATTATATGTATTATTTTTTGCACCTCAACGTTTTCAGAAATACAATGTTAATGTGAATAAGGTCTGAAAAGACGACATATTTTATATTATATATTTTTCCCCTAGTCATTTGGAAGACGTCTTCTTTTAGGGCTGTAATCTTAAGTCACTGAAGTGCATTAAACATTATATTATGTCAAGGTTTCCCAAATTGGGTTTGTGGAACTGAAGGAACTGCAGGCAGTTTATGGGTTTAATGAAAAGTTAATAATTAATTAAAAATCTTAAAAATGTTAAATTAAAACAATTTTAAAATGAATCAAAGACAACACACTGAAAATTTTTAATTTTTTATTTGTTTATCTTGCATGTCATATGACCATAACCTATGTCAGAGAACCATGAACATGCAAATGTGATACATTGTGATAAATATTTATTTAAAAAAAAATGTCATGGGTACTTCAAATAAAATTATTGCATAATTATATGATGACAAAAAGTTTGTGAATCTGTGAAAATGTGTATAATTTTAACAAAATAAGAGAGATCGTGCAAAATGCCTGTTATTTTTTATTTATTACTTTCCTGAGTAAGATATTTTACATAAAATGTGTTTACATTTAGTCCACAAGACAAAAAAAAATAGCTGAAATTATTAAAATAACTCCATTCAAAAATTTGGGAACCCTTGGTTTTGTGTCGTGGTTTACCTGGATGAATCCACGCTGTTTTTTTTTTGTGATAGTTGTTCATGAGTCCCTTGTTTGTGCTGAACAGTTTAACTGAGCACTGTTCCTCAGAAAAATCCTCCAGGTCCTGCATATTCTTCAGTTTTCCAGCATCTTTGCATATTTGAACCTTTCCAGCAGTGACTGTAATTATTTTGGATCCCCATCGTTTCACACTGAGGACAATTTAGGGACTCAAACCCAATTATTACAAAAGGTTCAACTTCACACTTACGCTCACAGTTCAATTCAACAAAAATAAGCTAATATAGAATATTTAATATAGTAACTTTAATTTTGACTTGTTTTTTTCTGAAAACAAGACAATTTTTACTTGTCTAGAAAATCCTTCTTGATTTAAGAATTTTTTGATATCTTGGCTGGAAACAAGACAAAAAAATCTAAGTAAGAAAAGCATTTTTTGCAGTGTACAAGACATGTAGGGATATATCGTATATAAATAAAAAATTTAAAAAAAGAAAGAAAAAATATGACAAATGGAACATAAAAGATGAATTTCTAGGTTGGTTTATGGTAGTTTGTGCTGGACTAGCTGGTAGACATGCCCTTCTCCAGCAAAAACTGTCCACCAGTGGATTTTTGGGGGACCCTGAAAGTCTCTAAGGAATGGCATTCCTGAGACCACTATCTAAAATACAACATATGCTAGTGCCCAGCTGTGCTTTTCATTTATTAATTTATTTTAGGAGCAGAGTGTGGGACTGGATGGCCAAAGGTTGCAGGTTCAATCCCAGCAGGGGGCACCCTGTGATTTGGAGAGTAACAGACACAAGCGTCTAAACATTGTGCCATTTAGCAAGGCATTTAAGTCCTGAAAGCTTGAGGCAGACTGTTCCTGCATCTGGCACACCGAGAAACTAAGATGGGTGAAATGTGTCCGCTAAATGCCAAGAACCCTATTGTTCACAGCAACCTGCCTGACATGTACCCTGAGCTCCCTTCTGAGGTAATTGTCCCAATCAAAATTTATGGGCATTGTTGTAAACTGTTTTGGTTCACCAAGATCATTAAAGTAAGCTAATGTTTTTCCTTTTTTCCCTTTGCAATATTCCACAGGTAATTTAAACCCTTTGGCAAACAGTATCTGATTCCTCTCAGCGCTGTGCATTGATTCTGCCAGACTCTCACCCCTCCTCTTCCTGTCTCCAAGGTGACCTCAACATTAAACCGGGTGCTGTGGGATGTGAAGACTCACCGTTGCTGTGGTGTTCTTCAAGGCTAGGGCAATTGCTCCCCGTCACCATCCACTAAGAGCCCTGCCATGGCCCAGCGGAGCACCGTCACCCAGATTCAGGATGATGGATGGAATCTATGAAGAGACTGTCAGAGGAAAAGAGGAGGAGAGAGGAAAGGAGGGATTAAACAGAGGGAGAGAAATGAGAGAAGGAAAGCCTCAGAGAATAGATTGATAGAGGAAAGAAAACTCGGTAAGGTAAAGACAGTGTGAGAGGAAAGAATGGAAAATAGAGGAGACATTTAATATCGGCTTTTTCCTCTGCTCCAAAGACATCTCTTTCCCTCTAGGACTGAGATTCCAGCTGTCATTTGTACTTCCCTCTCTCTTCGCACTTTCGATACCTTAAAGCGTTAGGCATTTCAGACATCTGAGAACCTCCATAAATCACTCGCCGCTCAGAGGGGAAGACCTGCTTGTCCGTTTCCCAGCCCTGTGAAATCCAGTCAGGTGTTTTTGGTTTTCGCAGGGTTCAATCTGAGCAGATAACAGGAGGATAGACTGTACACCCCAGCAGTCCAGAGTAGTTGACAGAGATTGAAGAAAAGAGAGAGAGGCAGATGGCAACTGCGGAGATGTTATTGGAGGCCGCTGAAGCGCAGCTTAGATGGAGGCACCGCTTCTTTGATGTTGTAGCTTTAAGCTAGATGTATAATGGGGTTTAAAGATCGGGCCGGTCTAACATGCTGGAGTCCAACCAGAGCACATTCAAACTTTGATTCTGCCGCAGTCATCAGAAAGAACAGAGGAGCAGGAAGAGAGAATTAGATTCACCACAAGAGAAGCACCTCAGTGCCCTACTTAAAAAAGAGATGAAGAGATTGGATAAGCAGTATCTCAGAGTACTAATATAACTTGGAGGCACACGCACACATGCACAGTCACACCTGTGCAAGCACTTCTGTAAATGGTTCTCACACTCACTGTTAACTGAGACCACCAGGTCAGAGAGTCTGTAAAGTGGGAGTTCTGGTTAAATTGTTAATTATATAGATACTTAGTTCTATGCACACTACTGTTCAAAGTAAAAAATAAACAAATAAAACAAAATCATACTTTTTTTTTTTTAGCAATGATGATCGAAAGTGACAGAAAGTACCTTTATAATGTTACATATAATCTATTTCAAATAAATGCTGTTCTTTTGAATTTCCAAAAAATAAAAAAATTATATAAAGCCTATATATAGTGATCTCTGAAGGATCATGTGGCTGAAAATTCAGCTTTGTCATCACAGGTGTAACGGAGGCAACGAGACGAGCGGATCCATTTGCAGGCTTTTATTAAACAGAGACGTGCTCCATGTGGAAATGGAGAGACGGGGGACTGAGGCAAAGCCGGCAGAGCAGGGAACTTGGGTGGAACAGGGAGCCAGAGCGGAATTGGCAGAACAGGTGGAGCTGAGGACCACCACAGTAGAGCAGACAGGTCCGGCGATCCCCACGACGGAGCAGAAGCCCACCAGGGCGGAGCAAATGGAACAGGAGCCCACCAGGCGGAGTAGACAGAGCAGAAGACCTCCATGGCGGAGCAGACGGAACAGAAGCCCACCAGGGCGGAGCAGACGGAACAGGTGGAGCAGAAGACAACCACAGCGGAGCAGACGACCACCAGAGCGGGACAGAAGACCACCAGGCTGGAGTAGATACCCATGGCAGAGACTGGGATCTAGGGAAAACTGAGACACACGAGACAGACAGAGCATTTATGGCCTCAAGGGCCAAGGCAGGGAACACAAAAAGTTCATTAATAGTTTCCCTGGTGACAACTGAATGGGCAGACAGTTCATAAGCAGGCTCATTGACTGAAACTGAACAGGCTGACAATTCACACTCAGGCTCATTAGTAGAGACTGGACAGACAGATAATTCAGAATTGGGTCCATTGACAGTGACTGGACAGACAGACAGTTCATAGGAGGGCTGCACGATAAATCGCATGCGATATTTAACACGCATCTTATCAGTAAAGCCGGTTCTGTAATCAGCGGTAAAACTCCATCACGTGCGGGCTTTCACATGGAGCAGCATTAACTACACAGAGCCGTTGTTCACTGACGAGCTGCGCAAAACCACGTTCACGTTCATATATGGGCTGATATGGGATAGACTGACAGCTCAAAATTAGTTGTATTAACTGAAGCTGGACTAGTAGACATTTCAGTGACTGAAACTGGACAGACGAAGGGTTCAACAACAGACTCAATGACTAAATCAGGACCGACAGATATTCAAATTCAGACTCAACAGAAGCATTTAGACAGACAGACAGCTCAGGTTTAGATTTCTTGACAGAGACAGGCAAGACAGACAGTTCGAAATCAGAGACATTAGTTGAGACGAGACGGAGAGACAATTAACAATCAGTCACCATGGCTGGTTCAGAACAGGGCAATGGTTCAGAGATGGCCTCCTCAGCCAGTTCAGAGTAGGACAAAAGTTCAAAAGTGGCTTCCATAGCCATGACAGGACAGGCAAAGAGCTCACAGACGGCCTCCATAGCCATGACAGGACAGGCAGAGAGTTCACAGACGGCCTCCATAGCCGTGACAGGGCAGGACAAGGATTCACAGACGGCCTCCATAGCCGTGACAGGACAGGAAGAGAGTTCACAGACGGCCTCCATAGCCGTGACAGGACAGACAGAGAGTTCAGAAGAACGGCCTCCATAGCCGTGACATGACAGGCAGAGAGTTCACAAATGGCCTCCATAGCCATGACCGGATGAGCAGAGAGTTCACAGATGGCCTCCATAGCTGTGACAGGGCAGGACGAGGATTCACAGACGGCTTCCATAGCCGTGACAGGACAGGCAGAGAGTTCATCCAAAGTTCCTTCGACCACGACATGACAGGCTGAAAGTGCATTGCTGGGCGCCACCACCGTACAAGGAGCTGAAGCGAGCGCCGCCGCCTCGGGAGGTTCTGCAGCACACGCCACCACCTCTGGAGAAGCTGCAGCGAGTGCCATCACCTCGGAGAACACAGCAGCGAGCGTCACTACCCCAAGAGGTTCTGCAGCATCAGCCGCCACCTCTGGAAACATCATAGTAGGCGCCGCTGTTTCAAGAGTCTCAGTGGTGGTGTATGTATCCCAAACACTAAAAAAAACACAACATAAAGTGATCCCCATCATGGGAAGTGCTTCAGACAGGGGAATTAGTTCAGGATCAGAAGGGTTAGAGTGAGTGGGTTTGTGGATACCAGCTGCGACTGCTGACACCATCGGTGGATCCTCCACGCTGGATGCCAGTCTGGGATACTGAAGACCTGACCTCAAAGATCTGAGTGCAACAAACGGGAAGAGACGAGACTCTGGACGAACAGCTGTGACTTGACGAGACTCTAGACGATCAGCTGTGACGTGACGAGACTCTGGAAGATCAGCTGTGACGTGACTCTGGACAAACAGCGGAGACGTGATGTGACTCTGGACAAACAGCTGAGACGTGATGTGACTCTGGACAAACAGCTGAGACTTGACTGGACTCATGAAAATCAGCTGATACGTGATGTACTCTGGACAACCGCTGAGGACTTGTGACTCTGGACGATCAGCTGGATTGACTCTGGAGATAAGCCTGTGACATGACATGACCTGGACAACAGCTGATAACTGAGGTGACTGGTGAAAGCTGTGACTTGACTTGATTCATGACGAACAGCTGTGACTTGACTTGACTCATGGATGGCAGCTGTGACTTGACGGAGCGTTGTTGTGGCCGCCATTTTGTGACGGGCCTCCGCTGTCCGCCACCATTATGGGAGCCGCGCTCACGGGCGCCGGCCATTTCACGAGCGGGTTGATCACCGAGTAGCGATCAGTAAACTCGAATGTCCCTGAGTTTGTGGCTGACTAGATATCGCGGCCGCTATTACCGGCCCGATCACGTTATCGCGCACCCACATTGAATAGAGGCTGAGAAGAGTCAACAAAGCCAGTCCAAAAACACTCAGTGACACCGGGACCCTCGCGTCTAAGCTCAGATGGCAGAGGTTGATTAAGGCCATCACAAAAAAACTATCAGAAGATAGTCTGGTAGATCAGAATAATGTGCTATGGCTAAAAATTCACGAACATAGTTCTCCAGCGATTGCAGGCCTTGTCTAAGGGCTAACAATTCTTGCTGTGTCCATACCTGGCCAATGTTCCTCAGAAAAGCTGCTGGGTCCTTGTGTGGCAGAGTATTCTGTAATGGAGGCGACGAGACGAGAGACGTGCGGATCCATTTGCAGGCTTTTATTAAACGGAGGCGTGGTCATAAGAGGCATGGGTCAAACAGTGGCAAACAGTTACATTTCAGGCAAGACAAAGAGTATTCCTAGGGCAAGCGTGGGTCTACGATCGGCGAACAATATCCAGAGGGCTTGACACGAGGGGTTATCCAATAACACAAGCAATTGTCCAGGCAAGGTGCAAACACAGTCCGAAACAGCAGGCAAAGGGTTAATCCAAGATACACAGGCAGAAGATCAGGAAACGGACAACAAGGCAACACGAAATGACTAGACTTAGACTAGAACTGGACACTTGGAATGGCTCCGTAATGTAGCTATCGCTAAAAGAGTGATATACGCTAAACAATACTCAGCAGTGAGAGAGAGGAAGTCCATGGCTTATAAAGCATGTCTCATTGGATGCAGCTGTGTGTAATCAGTGCAATGGATGATGGGAAATGCAGTCCAGGGTGATGTGTAACAGCATGTGTGGTGTGAGAGTCAATGTAATGGGAGAGCGACCTCTGGTGGCAATCGCCAGAAGGCCAGACCAGATTGTGACACAGGCATAAATACTTTTAAAATGTATTTAGGTTGTAATCAGCTTTTTTGGATTTCCGCATTATTTCACAGTATTATAGTTTTACTGTATGTTTGACCAAATAAATGCATCCTAGGTGAGCATAAAAGACTTTTCAAAAACATTTTAAAAAATCTTACAGACCCCAAACTTTTGAATAGTAGATTATGGTTTAAAAATATAAATGCTGTTGTTTGGAAAAAGAAAGAGAGAGAGAGAGATCAGATATGACACTTGGTAACACTTGAAGCGTTTATGTATAATGCATTACAAAAGGTTATTAACGGTATAATGCATTATAATTATTCATAATGTGCGTTGTAATACATTATATCTTGTCATAAATAATGGTGTAACAATGAATTGATAAGTGTTAGAATGTATTATGGTTACAATTATTCATGAGGTTGTACAATCCATTATAAGGTGAATTACAAGGCATAATTAATGCATTAAAACTACTTTTATAATGCATTATACATAAAGGCTTTAAAGGGTTAGTTCACCCAAAAATGAAAATTCTGTCATTAATTACTCACCCTCATGTCGTTTCAAACCCATAAGCCCTTCGTTCATCTTCTGAACACAAATTAAGATGACAGAATTTTCATTTTTGGGTACACTATCCCTTTAAGTAAAGCGTTACCTGATACTTTTTTAGAACGTCTTTTTAGTTTTTTTTTTTTTAGGAACAACAAATTTTAAAGATTGTTTTCTAACAATCATATAGAATATGCACACACAATACTGTGCATGTGATTGTGCATTATGTATTTTTAATGTGACCGAAAGTCTAATTCAAAGATTTACATAGTCACCCCTCTTTTGGTTGGATAGAATTTTTTTTCGTGTTCAGATGTCAAATGGATCATTATTTTCCAAGTTGAGGTTAGTTGAGCTATTCAAGTGCCCTGTTAGTAATCAGTTTGATTACTAACAGATTATTAGGATGATGCAAGCATAGCTACTACAGTAGTTTTTAATGTGGTGGCTCTGCAACTGCAAGCATGCACACCATTGTGTCCAGTGGGACTGCAAAATGACAGAAGGCCTGCTACATGAATCAATCACATTTCCTCTGTGTAGGTCACAGATGCTGTGCTTATTAGGTAGTATTTAGCATGTGTTTGCCAGGCACAGTGATTTCCGGTGCACTAAGTGCAGGGTTGGTCCCTCTGGAGCAGCCTGAGGTTAAGTGCCATGCTCAAGGGCGCAGTGGTGATAAGGCAGAATAGTGATCTCAATAACTCTCAATTTCCATGGTCACATCTACTTTATTCAACCTACAATTCTTTGCGTCAGCAAACCAGATCATTAGAGTACAATCACCCCGGGTCTATGTTTTGGTTGCATTGTGGGGACCAAATGTTCCCCATGAGGATAGTAAAACCTGAAACCACCTATGGCTTTATAACATACTAAAACAAATTTATACTAAATACATGTGCAGAAAGGATATGTGAGGATTAAGTTTAGTGTAGGAATATGCTAGTGGATTTAGCAGTAGTGTTAGCAGATAGAAAATATAATTAGCTTAGTACAAAAACAATAGAAAAGTTAATGGAAGTCATGATAGAATCAGTCACCGTGGTACATGGACAAGTATCTTCTAAAAACCATAGTAAATATGGTAACCAGTACCATTGTGTCTAAATATTATATCCATTATATATAAGCAGTATTATCCTCCAATCCATCACTGTACCAAGTACCTTTTTGTAAGGGTCAATTGAAGGATATGACATGCTAGCTCTAAATTAGCACAGACTGCTATCTCAGTACTATCCTAACGTCTCTTTTCCCCTTAATTCCTTTTCTGTCCCTTCTTGTGTAAACCATCATGAGCGAGGGAACGCTTGGCAAATGCTGTAGGGGCACATTGTGAATTTTGTAGTTTAATCATGTTCTGCTCTAATGGATTTAATATAAAGCAGAGGAGAGCAGCTGGCATCAGGCCAAGTAGCTAAAGCAGCTAAATACATCAGCCTAGCGCTGTCAGGCTAATGTTACCACAGCTCTCAGCTACAGAATGTGTTACGTCAAACACTGATTTAGACTGTCGCATCTTTTGCCATCTTGAGTATTGGTTCAGCCATGAAATCACTTTTAGATGTATTTTATTATGACAGTAGCAATGGCTGTGTAATAGTCAGTTGCTAATCAAGTTTTTTTGTGTCCTTGTGACCCTATTGTTTAAAAAATTATCTAATTTATCACAATTTCCCAATTTTGTTAGGTTGTTTGTGTTTACGTTGCTAAAATTGTTTTTTATGACCTTGAAGAAAACATTGCATGCTAGCGACCTCAGTACAAGGCTAAAATTCCTGAAATGTCTTTGGACTCTTTCTTCTTTCGTTCTACTAGTTCTACACATTCCTGTTGTAAATTATAGAAACAAATGAATGCTGAGATTATGATATTATACTTTTGAAGAAATATTTGTTTTTTCCAAGCATAATATCCTGCTTAAATCCCAAGTTGACACTTTTGCTAGTACATATAAACTTTTCTTTCACTCCTGCGAGGGAAATAACTCGTCATTCACTGCAGAAACATATTCATTTATATTAATTCTGAGATGAGAGGTCCATAAGCAACAATATGAGGTAGTAATGGTTTATTTTTCACATATTATGGCAATTTGAGAAGGCAAAATGCATTATGCCCTCCTGATGAAATGCATTGAAAATGGCTGATGCTTCTCTCAGGCAGTGTTTCTGTGTGTGTGTGTGTGTGTAAGGACAGATTACCCTTGAGATTTGTTCTGATAAAGAAAAACATGCAAAAATGAAAAGAGCTGAATCTTGGCTTATGAATGATTTATGAAGCATCAAGCCTTTGACTGGTTATGGATCAGTTCCATATTTTTCGTTGCCTCAGTTGCAATGGGCCAGAGGGTCAAGATTCTAGGCAAAGTATAAAACAATTTAATACATGAACAAACATGGTTGAAGAGATACTCAGCTCAGCGGGAGGGCATAATATGTTTACAGCCTTTTTTTTTTTATTTTAGAATGAGGATCTGAATTGTGATTCCAAAAAAATGGTTAAGGCATTGCTTAACCATGTGTAACTCCAAAGCCACTGATTTTTTTCCTTCATTTGCAGTTTTTTGAAAAGCTGTTCAATATTTAAACATCAGTTTTGACTGTTATAGTTTAGACTGTATGTAGAACTCAAGTTTTGCATTGAGTGGCACAGAATTAAACCCCCATATACACTGATGGTCTGATGCTATGAGGATGGATCTATACAGTGTACAATGGCTTCAATCAGTGAAGTTATCATATCCTATATATGCACGATTACAGTTGGAAAAATACCCAAAGTATACATTGTCATTTACACTTTCGTTAACCTAACCGCAATGAATAATGCTAACTACTATTATATGAAGTCTTACTTACATGCAGTAAATTGTAGCAATGCAATTTAAGCACTCAATCCATTAGAAACTTGTTTTCACCTCTGATTTGTGTAAATTTGTGCATTTCCCATTTTTTTGTACTTCATTGCTTATTCTGATTTGTTGTCAATCCCACGTCTAATGTTAAAAGTGGGTTTACATTTGCGAAACTTACAATATGAACCCACGGCAAAATCTGTGTAGGAGGAAAATGTTGCTCTTAACTTACGCCTGCTGCTTTGCTCCCATATAGATTCAGTTGAATTGTTATCTGAACCAAAGCTGGTAATAAAATTATAAAAGCTGGTAAAAAACTGCTTTTTTAAATAGTTTTCTCTTAAATCTTCACTTTTTTGACTTTTTTTTAAATCTGTCTTTTATGATTGCGATATTAGCTTTATTAATTTTTTTATTCAGTTTGTAAACTCATGTGCAAAAATTAAGAGGTTTATGTTTTCTGCTTTAAAATGTGCAGGTTGAAAGCACTCTTTGTACTTCATGTTGATTTAAACCGTCAACTAATTTGCAACAGATAAATATGTGAAGATGCTATTAAAGTTTGAATTACCTGCCTCAAAAAATCAATGAGAAAACAAAATGGGTTGCATTTAACTTGGTTTCCCATAGCATGAGAGGAGATGCTACTGATCACAGTGCCAGGGCTGTGTCATTTCGATTAGCTTATCTGTAGTGTTGCATCTCATTTTCCAAATGGAATCTTTGAGTTGCACTTAACAGGATTGCCTGCATTATATCACCTGCAGTGCTGACATCAAACCCGCTTCCACACACACACACACACCACACACACACACACGTTCAATCGTCCAGCAGACCATGTGTGAGACTCCCTGCTGAGTCATTTGTCTGGCCACACACCCTAGAGCAGACACACACATCCATGGGTATTCCTTTCTTTGTTCCTTTCTTTGTCCATCATCTCATGATGGAGAGATGGTGTAATGATGCTACACTCTCCCCTGGCTAGAATAGCATGCTTGCTTACTGCATACTGTGCAGTATACAGCCTACTATTTTTTTTAGGAATGGCATATGAAATGGCATGCTCTGGACCTTTCAAAAAGTAGTATGCTACATTGCATTTCTAATTTAGCAAATAGCATCTAGTTATTGCAGTAATAATTTGTCATTAAAAATCATTTTTTGTGTAAAATATCATCTTAAATTTTAGCAGTGTGAGGGAGATGTTAAAAATCAAGATTGATAGGTTAATTTATTATGCTGGAAATTGGAGATTGGGTTGAGTGCATTTCCAGTGTTCTCCACACATTTTGGAAAATGTTGCAGTAGATTGTCCTGTTATTTCATGCATACAAATTTTCAGTATATATTCTGCATTTCATAAATAGTTGCTATTTCCAACCATAGACTGTATAAAAACGTGACGTCACCCGTAGTTTTCTGAAGAGCGTTTTTGAAGCTCAAAGTGGGCGGAGCAGGCCGTCCCCCCCCCCCCCCCCCCTCACCATTTGGAGCGCGTCAACGCGCGTCACTCCCGTAAGCGAAATAGGCAAAGAGGCGGGAGCAGGTTGGTGAAGCCACGTCCACCTAGCTCGACGGCAGTGTCAGCAGCGGCAATCCACCTGCCACTCAAGTGGCCACGCCCTTAATTATGCAGAACGTTAAGGCTTAATATAATTTAAACGGATGAGTTACAAAAACAATTCACCCCCCTCACAGTTGTCATGAAGTGCAAAATTAGATATATAGACCAAAATAATTTTTTGAACCAGGCTGTAAACATGTTTTTTTTCTGCTGTAAAGTTGGGCATTTTAACATGGGGAGTCTATGGGATTGACTCCCTTTTGCAGCCAGCCTCTAGGGGGGGGGGGGGGGGTGGGGGGCAGTCGAGAATGCAGTTTTAGTCACTTCCGTGTTGGCTTCACGAGAGAGAGCGGGAGGTTGCCGCTTGTTTCCAACTCTTCTCTCCTCTTTGTAAATAATTGTAACTAAGCTAGCTCATCTTTAAACAGATTATCACAGTGTGTATTATACTTAGAGAGACTCTTAGAGTAGCTTTTATTAATAACAGTTCAGCAACCCTGAAGACCCAAGGTGCACATTATTTTTTAAAGTGCTTTAAACTCATAAATGAACACTCAGTGAGTCTTTAAGAGCAATTAATAGTCGTGTGAATAATTACATGGCAGCAACATAAACAAAAACCTTTTCAGTTGAATCAAAATAGAGGAAGTTGTACAGCGGTGGACATTTGTAATGAAATAACATGGTGCTGTTGCAGTGCAGTCATTTGCAGCACATTTTATTCTGAATTTTAAACACTCAATGCAGGGACAAAGTTCTACATGGTGTGTGAGAATCCCATCATGTAGCTGGATTACTTAGATTGGTTCTCATTCTCGAAGGATTTACCCTATAAACCTCACGGTACTTGCCACTGACCAATTCAATACTGCACTAGTTTGACAGGGAAAAATTGAGTGTAGTGATGTGAGACACTGACAGCGGCCCTGTGGTCTGCCTGATGGTTTTATTGTCCCTAAGGGGCGATGAGCTCTGGAGAGTTTAAAAATTCACTTGTGTTTTCCTGCCTATCTAAATAACAACTTTATCCACCACCAGTCAAAAAAGGAGGTCTGAGGTCAAAGTTCCTTTTGCAGTCTGCTGTGATGGGATTTGGGGCAAAGTAGTAATGTCAACTCTATTGGACCCAATAGCAAACCTGTGCTGCATTGAATTGATACACATTTCTAAATGTTCAGCAGCATAAATAACAAGCATCATTAAATATAGAGGTCTTAAAAATACAGTAGTAAAGACAAAGTATTCCAGGGGAAATAAAGGATGAAAAATAGTCATGTGGAACTAAAATATCAATAAATCTCTGTTTTTGGAGAAACAAACCTTGATGAATATTAAAATTGGACTTCAGTGTTAAAAAGGTAGTGATGCACTGAAATTTAAATATTATGGCTGATAACTGATCAGTTGTCAATATTAAAATTCTATATTTTGTAATAAAAAAAAAAAAAAAAAAAAAACAGTATGAAAATGCTATCATTTTGAGATTTGCTAAAAAGGTTAACTTTATGATGCTTTTAAATTAAGTTGTTTAAATTAGATCGTTTCATTTAAATTAATCATAAATATCTGACATCAGGTGATAACCAATATGGTACTGATTGATTGAACACCCAAAAAAGAAAAATGTAAAATTAAATCTAAGGAAATGTATAGGAGATGGCCCATTTTACTGTTCTGCACCTTCCTCCAGGTGGCGATAAAGAGGAATATGTCCTCTGGGCAAGACTTGATGCCTCCCTTGTAATCCAGAGGTTTATTTGTGTGAAGGTTTATGCAATGTCAATATATTCTCTCTACTTTAAGCAGGCTGTGCACAGTGTTTCCCACAGAGAGAGCAAAATAGAGAGAGGGGGACTTTTCTCAGCTTTTAATGAGCCCGGGCAGATGTTGAGACAGCTGTTTCTTTGCTTAAAAACATCTCGCATCTCTCTGTCATACGCTCACAGTTGAAAATACAAGTATCATACAGTCTCTTATACCTGTGATTTCTAAAACTATATTAGGCTACCTGGCAAGATCTAATATATTTAAAATCAAATATATTTATATTTATTAAAATGTCTGTGTGTGTGTGGTTCTGCATTTGCTTGTTTGTAATGCTTGAGATTTAGGGAAGGATGAGAACAGGTTTTTAGTCTAATTAATTCAGCATTTGGAATTATTTTTACGGCCCCTGAAGCTATAAAATGTTAACTGAGGGCTGAAATAAAATGATTTAGCTTGAGCAAATGTTGCTGTTATGATGCTAAAAGCATGTAGAAAGTGTTATATTACCCCAATGTTGTTTACACTCTTTGACTTAGTTGTCTCTGAATAGGAAATTTTGTTTTATCGAAAAATGCAAATTTTTAGCTTCAAAATTGCTTAACTTTACTGTATTTATACACATTGCATGTCAGACAGACAGATAGAGAGAGAGAGAGAATATATATTGTATTTCAATCAATGTTTTAAATATGTTTCCATTGGTTGAACGTTGAGGGAGATGTTGTGCTGCAGTTGTATTGATGAGCGTATTGATGGCTACAGAGAGTCATTTCTCCACCGTCCCCTCATCTTATCCTTCTCTGACAATCACAACAGAACAAGATTTATTTCACCTCAGCCAAGTACTCAAGTGAGTTCACATGCCCTTCCAAGGCAATAGTACATGGACACATGTTGGAATTTAAGTGGGTGAAAATCCATTCTTTATCTTCAGAGTACTGTAATTCAATAAATTAATGAAAGGGACATTTTATGACAGGAACATTTTATGACAGGAACATGGAAAAATTCAGTTATGATGAAAGTGCAGTCAAACATTCAGCAGCCAAGTGTAAAGACTTCATGAGTATAAATTATTAATGCACTCAATTTGAAATATCAGTGTTGGCCCAGTCATTGTTGACATGTTTTTTTTTTGCAGGTAGTTTTGGACTGCTGCAGTTGAAGGTAACAGAACCCTATAACTCTTTCCCTCTTTAACTTTACAACTCATTGAGCGCTAAGGGAGGCACACTATATCAGAGCAATTTACATCATTATCAGACATTGTTAGCATTTTTTAAGTGAAAAATATTGGATATATATTGCCAGTAGTAAATCTGTAATTTGGCATTTTTCATGCTGATTACCTTTATCATCTAACGCTCACTGAAAGTTCATAAAAACACTAATAATTTAATAGCACTATTTTTAGCAAATCTCAAATTTAATGTCTATTTCCGATTGTCCATTCAAATAATATTATATTATAAATAACGTGTAGCATTTATATTGGTCTGTATTGGATATCATGCATATTTTCATTATTTTTTACATTAAGTTATTGTAATCCTAAAATACTAACAACTTAACTTCTCAAATTTCTAATTATCCATTTTTCATACTATACATTATAAGGTTGTGATGCGTAAATTCACTTGTAGCATTTATAATGATTGATTTTAGTTTTTAGTGTATTACATTTATTTAGACAAAACGATGTAAAAATTTTATATCGGCCATGTCAGTATTGGTGCATCCCTAATTGTAATCATGAGTCAAGGTTTCCAAAGAAATGCAGAGGCAGGCAGTTATGTGAGGTATTTAAGTTCCCCACCAGGGATTCTGACCAGCCAGGTTCTAGTTATGGAGCTGGAATCCTTCCAACTCACCTTCAGCCTCCACCATTAAGCTAGAACAGATTAAACCTCCTCTCAATTCAACAAGACATCTACTGCTCCACCTTTCTAATGCTGTACTTACCCCCTCCAAGCCTCTGCAGAGAAACAACCCCCTACTACTGCAGAAAGCTATCTCGCCTTGGCTAAATGGAGAGACTCAATAAATAGCTCCTGCAGACAATTGTCCACACCCTCTGCAGGCTAACCTTATATGCGATGGGTGGGGGGAATAGAGAGAGATTACCGTCTGACGGATACTGTGAAAGGTTTAGGGGTGTAAGAGAGCCCTTTAAAAACCCTTAATAACTCTCATTTCACATTTTCAAGTTCAGCAGAAAAAGATGCCAGTGCTACTGGGGGAGGACAGTTTTGCTGCATAATTCATTTTGGTTTTTTTTTTTTTTTTTTTTTTTTTTTTCTTTATCGTACGCCCTCAGAAATCCTCACTGCTTTGATTACCATACTGAATAGGTGCATGATGTTAAAGCCATTTAGAGCTATTTGAATTCTACACAGAATGCTATATTTTATAGCACAGGTGTCCAACTCAGTTCCTGGAGGGCCGCAGCCCTGCACAGTTTAGCTCCAACCCTGCTCCAACACACAAACCCTGTAGTTTTCAAGACATCTGAAGGACTTGATTATTTGGATCAGGTGTGTTTAATTAGGGCTGAATCAAAACTCTGCAGGGCTCCGGCCTTCCAGGAACTGAGTTTGACACCCCTGTTTTATAGCAATATGGATGAGATTGTGGCTGGCATACCCTGTCAAATCTGGCTTTACGGAGCTCAATGGCTCTGAAAGGCTCTAGCCCAAGCTGTGATATAAACGAACGCTATTGGCGATTTTAAAAAGGGGCGGGGCTGCTTGAAATGTCCCACCCTGTCTTCCTGTTTCAGTTAAAATTACGTCAACACAGAGTAACACTGCGTATTTCTAAGCATTTCAGGGGACCTTAAGAATGTCCTTGATGTTATGAATTTCCTGGTCACCCCCCCCCCCCCCCTTCCCCCCCCCCTTTCTGTTATTTATCATTGCATATATACATACCATAGACCGTATAAAAACATGGACGTAGTGTCCGTGACGTCACCTGTAGGTTTCTGAAGAACGTTTTTGAAGCAAAAAGTGGGCAGAGACGGCCGTCGCCATCTTGGCAGCGCGTCACCGCGTGTCACTCCCGGATAATCAAAAATGAGCAAAGAGGCGGGACGTGGGTGGAGCTGGTTGCTGAAACCACGCCCACCTAGCTCGACGATAGTGACAGCAACGGCAATCCACCTGTCATTCATGTGGCCACGCCCTTAATTATGCAGAACTTTAAGCCTTAATATAATTTAAACGGATGACTTATAAAAAAAAAAATCACCCCCCTCACAGTTGTCACGAAGGGCAAAATTAGCTATGTAGACCAAAACCACTTTTTGTACCAGGCTGTAAAAAAAAAAAAATGTTCTGCTGTAAAGTTGGGCATTTTAACATGAAGAGTCTATGGGACTAACTCCCTTTTGGAGCCAGCCTCTAGCTGCCAGTCGATGAATTGCAGTTTTAGTCACTTCCGTGTTGGCTTCAGGAGAGAGGAAGGTTTCACGGAAGGTTGCCGCTTGATACATACCCACACATATACATACACATACCACTGTTCAAAAGATGAAAAACTACAGTAAAATGTAATTTATGCCTGAGGTGGAGAAGCTGAATTTATAGCAGTCATTACTCAGTCTTCAGTGTCACATGATACTTCAGAAATTATTCTAATATACAGTACTGATTTGGTGTTCAAGATACATTTCTTATCAATGTTGAACAGTTGCGCTGCTTAATTTTGTGGAAACCCTCACATTTTTTTTTCAGGAGTCTTTGAGTAGAAGATAAAAACAAACAATTTCTTTAAAATATAAATCTTTTGTAACATGATGTCTTTACTGTCACTTTTGATCAATTTAATGCTTGCTAATTAAAAGTATTGATTTCTTTCAGCAACAACAACAACAACAACCCCCCCCCCCCCAACTTACTGACCCCAAACATAAAATAAAAAATCTAAAAACCTGTTGAAACGCCATTAGCTCAGTACAAAAACAAAAGCAGTCAATGGAAAGTGCCCATCATGATAAAAAAAAACAAACGTGTGTGTACATGTAATCCACGTGTGGTCGTAGTATCATTCTCTCATCAGCTAATAAGCCACCCTGATTATTCTTTGTTTACTGCATCCATGCTCGACTCCCATTTGCTCGTAGTTGTCAGCAGATTGAAACTAGTGATGGGTCCTGCTGGTCTCATCTCATGTATCACACAGGGGAAGGAAACGGTCCAACCGTTCCATCAACCTCTGCATTATTACCAGCTCACATGAGTGAAATGTGAGCTGCAGGTAAAATCTTGCCATGCTGAAAATAAAAACAGCATAGCTGGTCATCATCATGCTGTGCGGGTGGTTGTGTTTGAGACAGACAATGACATCCATTGGTAGTTTTAAGAGATTAAGCAGTTTCTGTTTGCTGGTTCGATCCCTGAAAAGCGAAGGTCATAGGCCATGACCATTGTGCCCATTAACAAGGTACCTACACTCAGGTCACTGCAGGGGGATTCCAGGTTGCTCAAGGGATAACAGGAATTCCATTAATAAGATAATGATGAGATTCTATAGCAACATAGCATGAAAGTCCTAGTACTCCATCGGAGAGTATGATGATAAATGAAGATTCTGTTCTACTGGTGATAAAGGATTATGGTAAAGAAAGGTTCTGGAGTTTTGTTATAGACATAATGTGCCAGAGAAACCAGAGCACAGTCATCTTTAGAGTTTTGTCTTTGAACTTCCATTTTCACATCTCTGTATTCTTCTATAGCATCACTGTTGAAGAGTAATTAGCTGGTGAAGTAGATTTACTTACTGTTTTTGAAAACTAAAGTTAACGAGTTAACCAAAGTTATCATGTGCGAAGTACGGTAATGTTCGAAGCAGATATCATAAACATCAGTAGGCCGGGAAGATTTTAAATTGAGCGGTTGGTTCATATTCATAAGTTCTGGAAATACAAACGGAAGACAGAAGACAATGAGTGCAGTGCTGAAAAGGGGCAGTCTATCTAGATAAAAAATGTCCCAGTTGTATTAGCTTGACAAATAATGTTTTATTTCTTCAGAATGCCATATATATCACATGTTGTACTTTGAAGAACATAGAGACCAACCTCGGGATAACATCAAGAACGTTTTAATGTCCTAAAAACTACAAAGCCAGTGCAAGATCCTCAGATACTGTAGCACACTGTACAATACTGTTCAAAAGTTTGGGGTCAGTTGAAAGAATTTAGTGCTTTTATTTAGCAAGATTGCATAATTGATCAAAAGTGACAGTAAAGACATTTATAATGTTATAAAAGATTTATATTTCAAATACATGCTGTTCTTGTTAACTTACCAAAGAAAAAAAAAAAAAAAAAAAAACAAAGTAAACAAAATATGAAAAATATTAACCGCATGCGTTTCAACAGTGATAATAATAAGAAATGTTTCTTGAGCACCAGATCAGCATATTACAATGATTTACGAAGGATTGCGTGACCATGAAGACTGGAGTAATGGCTGCTTGAAGTTTACAGTATTTCTGTATTTTGGTCACATGTGTGCAGCCTTGGTGACCATAAGAGACCCTTTTGTTGGCCTTATGTTAATGCAGTGAAATTGATAAGTAGGCCTACCCAGTGCAATAGCATGATAAAAATGGGAAGAGAGATTAATGTGGGGTCTCAGGATTGGTTATGTCTCCCTAGGTGGGTCCTAGTGTGAAGATGTTTATTGTAAAGAACCACTGAAAAAGTTTTTAATAGTGAAAATTATTTGGAAATTGCTCTTTAGAAATGACCAACTTGATAATCGATTCATTTTTCACTGATTTATTTATTTTTACGGCAGTTTGAAAAGAACTCTGAATTTACAGTGAATGATGTAACCTTTCCCAGCCCCTAATGCTGTGGCTACTCAGACGTCACGGCGATAATGCATGTGTGTGCACATTTCTGCATGAGTGACAGATGGTGGCATCATGAACTGCAAAGCATGTTTCATCACTGAAGAGAAGAACAAATGTGAGGCCGCAGTGAAAAGGAATTTGAGAAAAAGATCTTAATACTTGAATAGAGTGTCATATATACTGTATACTGCTTACTTCAGCTAATTTTAAAGTACTTTTTATCTATTAAAGTTGTTCCAAAAGCAACAACAGTGCATCGTACTGCATACTGAACAGTAGGGTAAGATGGGGAAAGATGCCCCTAAGAACAATGTCCATTTCCTTTCTAATTTAAAATAGCAAATCATCGGTTTAAAATTGTGTTTTAACAGTTTTGTTGAATAATTGAATAACCAAATGACAGACCAAGCAGAATTCAGGGATTCATTTATTTTATGAAAGGTAGATTAATTCTGTGACTTACATGAATCCAAACTGAATGATTCAGACACCCAAGAGTCTCATTTTACTTTTTTTTTTAAAAGGTATGATATATATATATATATATATATATATATATACACACACACACACACACACACACACATATACTGTGTATATATATATATATATATGAAGAGTTCAGATGCAAAAGCCTGTAAGTGCCGTGGAATATGAAAATGTGTAGAGTTCAGTAATTTCACATTAATGGTAATGAATAGGTTCTTTTCATTGCTATTAAAAGCAGAATAACTGAAAATGTATGAGCCTGAGAAAAAAAATGAAACCACATCTATATATATATATTGCCCTGGAGGGCATCTTACCCCATAAACGGTGTTTTACATATTTGTTAAAAAACAGTATATGAAACTATATGAATTATGCAACCATAAATTGTTTATTCACTCTTGTTTTTCTTCTTCTTCTTCTGCAGAACACAAGATATTTTGAAGAAATGTTTCAACTCTCCCAACTTCAATACCACGACTGAGGTGCCCTTGAGCAAGGCACCGAACCCCCAACTGCTCCCCGGGCCGCCGCAGGCAAAAAAAAATAAAAATAAAAATAAAAAGGCCTGCCCACTGCTCTGGGTGTGTGTTCACTGCTGTGTGTGTGCGCACTTTGGATGGGATAAATGCAGAGCACTAATTCCGAGTATGGGTCACCATACTTGGCCACCTGTCATGTCACTTTACATCTGTATAGTCCAAAAAACGAAAAATGAAAAATGTTTCAAAGAAGAAAGTAAGTAACGTGAGTTTCAAAAGACATGAGGTTGAGTAAATGATTTTTCGTTTTTCAATTTCGTGAAGTATCTTTTAAATTCAGTGCATTGCATTGTGAGATACAGTGCTCTGTTGTATGCTGCAGTTTGACAAATGTTTTCATGTTTACAAAAAAATACATAAATGTGCACAGTCTGCTACTCTAAATCATATAAATAGAGTATACGAGTCGTATGCAAGGAATGGCAGGAACCCAAATATTTGTACATGATTGTGGTTTAAAAATCCATTGGACCTGATCAGCAGAGAATTTCTGTAAATCAAATAAATACTAATTCTCTGGAGGCAAAGTGTGGGTTTTACAGAATACTATAGGAAAACACAGTATACCAGATAATAAGCCTGCAATGATTGTTTAACATTCCAAGACTAAACTGAAGTTATGGGCTGTTGGGTACCAGAGAGCAGAGAGAGCTGATTTATCTGTAGGTTAGTGGCCAGTATGAACATTTTAAGACTAATTTAAGGCTTTGTGTGTAGGTTCTGGATATAAGTGGATAGACCCGTAATTATATATTTATATATATATATATATATAATCACACCACCAGTATTAACGTCGTGTATTTATTTTTCTTCGTTCTGCCTGTTCCATCAAGTCATCTCGCTTCCTCAGGGGATGCAGTTTTATATAGGCCATTTATTAGCGTGCCAATAAGAAAATGTATTTTTCCAGCTCTGTGGTGAGACGGTCAGCATTATTAGAGTAGGAGCAACTCTCTGCTTTAGTGTGCAAGCAAAAGATGCATCTGCAAAGTTATAGCATATGCATTCCGAATGACGTTGTGCGCCTCTCGCTGCAGGTTCTGAGGCCTGCATGACGGTTTGTGTCACAAACAATAGGAGATCATACTACGACCAGTACCTGCATGTTTGTGTGAGGGAAAGTGAGTGGTTTACACTGAAAACTTTTGCTGGCTCTGTGTTTTGTGCCTGAACGCTACCTGGCCTTTCACCCCACGATTCTTATCTCTTGCCCTATTATGCGGCAAGCCCGAGCGCCCCCCTGTTTCTGGTGTCAGGTTTCTTGATTTGATTGATTTCATGTTGGTTCTTATCAACCAGTTCCAGTCCTCCACTCTTTGTTATTCTATTTTCATCACTCTCAGATTGAGCTACTATTCTCCTGCACTCTTCTACCTATGTTGCCCATCTCTGTTCTCCCCTAACTCAGTAATCATGGTCGCTTTCCCCATCTTTTCCTTCCTCCTGCGTGCCTGCCCCCTTGCCTCCTCCGCATGCTCTGTAATTTTCTACTGTTTTTCCTCCTGTGACTGGTATGAGTTTCTTACCATTAATTTATACCTTGGTAAATTCCCTTTCCACCTGTGTTGTCTGACTTTGTTGATTATGTTTGTTCCAGGGGAACCCACCCCTCCGGCCCCCAGTCACACAGCTTTCATCCGGCTTGCTGTGTCGTTGTTCGATTATCTTACTTATTGATGCTGTGACTTGCCGCTATAGATATATATATATATTATAGTATAGATAAGATACAAACCCTTTTTGCTTAATTACTAAATCATTGTAATATGACTACTCATGGTTAACATTTAACTTAATTATTCAAATTGTTTCACTTTTTCGAAATTATTAGCAGAATGCCTGTGCTTAGGCCCTTAAAAAAAACAAAACTTAAAGTATGGACAAAATAAACCGCTAGTGACCGGCACTTGTCTCTTTATTAATGGACCGCAATTTGTGGTGAGGAATTTCCAGCCAGCTTGTGACATTTGCTGATCCTGTCACCTCCCCTCCAGTATTTACTGACCTAGCGGACTAAATAAGTGTCAATCTCTCTAGAATTGATCAAACTCTGCATCACATTTCTCATTTAAAACAAACTATGTCATTACATTTTTAATATCCATCCCAGGCCGCAGCCACATTCAGCCTGAGGGCGGTGCAGTCACGTTTTTTTTTTTTCCTTCCCTTTTTTTTCTTTTTTTCTTTTTTTTTTTTCTTTTTTTTTTTTTCATCTGAAATAGGTGATTCTGAGCAAAGAAGAGCCGGCTGCCTCCTACGGGACCTGGGCCAACAGAACAGCCCTCTGCTGGACGTGTCCACATGCAGTTACACAATGCACTAATGCAGGACACACGTACGCAGTCTCTAAAATTAAAAAAAAAAGAAAGCTGACGTCACTCGGAGATACCCTCCAGCCTTTAGTCTAGGTCTGCAGCTTTCAAACTAGTCTGCTGCATCTGATATTAGGTGACAGCAAAGCGGCGGCATATCTGATGATGACATTTGCTGTGGAAGATGTCCAAGATGTGCAAGTGTGCCTGCATGACTAATTATCATGAGAAATATCTCCCGAGGAACACAGAATGCAGGGAACAGAGATTGGTGGCGCAGCCCTTGGCTCTGCAGGAAGGAACGAAGAGCTCTCCAACACAATCTCCCACTATCCACTAGCTATCCAGCACATGGCAAAAAAATCTTGTTTTCCAGTAAAAATATGGAAATAGCCTTAAATCAAGATATATTTTCTGCATAACGTATTAAGAATTAGTTTCAGACTAGAAACACAAGAAAAATCTATTTTGCAAATGGGCTAACAAAGTATTTTCTCATACAATTTTGCTCAAGTAAATCGGTCTTTAATATTGGAAAAAAAAAGACAATAATACTGATTAATAAAATGTAGTTTTTTTTTTTTTTGAGTCAGCACGTGCTGCGCCGCAGTGCTGTCAGATGTGGTTTGATGGTGGGTGGGGTTTTCCCTGCTGGCAATTTATGTTTAATGACCCTGAACAGCTAAAGAGTAGGTAGATAAAGGTATAGTGATATATCAGCCTGATGACAGTCTTTACCACAGCCACCTGTGCCCAGAGCGCCTCTCTCTGCAGGTGTTTTACTTGACTCAAAAGGCAGATGCCACAAAAACTCAATCCATGTTCACATTTCCCTAGGGTCTAGTGATAATGCTGCAAAAATCATTTTAATTTATCCAGGAAAAATATCAAACACTCAAACAAGATAATAGGCAATTTTTAAAATGTATTAAAAAAAAAAACAAATTGTATATGCTGTATATAAGCTGTGCGCAAATCTAATGTATAATGTGCTTCTCAACTAATTTCGTTTACAAATGTATTATAATAAATTATAGTTTAAATATACTATTATATAGTGTACTGTATATTTACATTTTAATAGATAGATTTAAAGGAGACATATGTCCCTTTTTACTATATGTAATATAAGTAGCTGGTGTCCCCAGAATGTGTCTGAAGGCTCAGCTCAAAATACTCCACATATCATTTATTACATCATTTTGAAAATACCTATTTTGAGTGGAAGCAGAAACACGCTGTTTTACTGGCCTATCTCTTTAAATGCAAATGAGCTGCTGCTCCCCGCCCAGACTAGAGCTGCACCATTACAGCTTGGACTGCTTAAAAAAAAAAAACATCTGTTTGGTTACCATATTGGTTTAAAATTCTGATATATGGTTTTCTGAGTGCACACATCCGAAGCATGGACAGAAAGCGGCTGTCACAGCATGTGAGTACTAAACTAAGTTCTCATTCACACACAAGTTTACGTTAAAAACACACACGAGTTACAAAAACAGTCGGTTATGTCTGTGAAGGTAAACAGCTGGGAAATAAATCGCATGTTTATTAGAATCACCCCCCCCAGTGTGGCAGCAGCAGTAAATAAATCAATAAATCCACTGCTGTCTTGTCTCCTCTGAGGCTGGGACTCTGAATAGTGTTCTGTGCTCGTCTGTGCAGCCAAAGACAGAACAGTTAGCATGTTTTGCTCAAACTTTCACCATGGCATTACACCGTTGTCGCTTGCTAAATCAAAATGACAGTGCCATGGGTGGAAACGTGCAGATTAAGGGGCGGTAATATTATAATGAGACCCCTTTGCCTCGTCACTAGCGGAGCGAAATCAGACGCGCTCGTTTTCTCAGACACTTGCAGAAAAAGGCTTACCAAAACAAAGTTACTGGGTTAATCTTTTTCACGTTTCCTTGGTTGGTAGATGCACCGGGGACCTGATCATAGCACTTAAAACTTGGAAAAGTCAGATTTTCATGATATGTCACCTTTAATGGATAGATAGAAAGATTTAAATTTAATGGATTGGAAAAGCAAAAGTAGAATGCGGAGTACGAAAATATCCCCTTCCTGTTTATTTTTCAATCTTTCATGCGAGGGAGTGTGTACAGTGATTTTGTGTGAGTGAGTGAGTGAGTGAGAGAATAGCTTTCAAGAGTTTTTTCCCTGTCATTGCTTCATGGCTGTGTAGGTTGTACAGCCTTCCTTCTGGGAGGTTTATTGATTGACATTGTTGAGTACTGATGCTGGAAAATCATAAATCTGTGCTACACATTTCATTTGCTTTCCTTTCTTCTCCAGTTCCCTTCGTCTTCGACAGCAGCACTGCAATGGCCATAAGGTAGAAGAGCACACAGTCTCTCCAAGGACCGCCCCAAGATTCATCATTCCCCATGATCAGTTAAAGAGATCGATTTATCCTTCTCTCTCTCTCTGCTGGAGCACCAAGCCTCTTTATCACTCCTGACTTCTGCAGGATTGTACATTACAGTGTGAAGGTTTCCAAGATTACCATTAGTGCTCATGGGTTACGGGTGTAGAACATCTGAACATGTGTGTGCGCGCGTGTTTGACACCAAGGAAAAATGGGCAAGAATGTGCAGAAAAGGACAAATAGTCCAGCTATCAGAAGCTAAAGAGGTTCAACCTGCCAAGAGAGTAGGAGGTGAGGCCAGACACTTCCATTTATGAGAACGTTTATCTCTCTCCTACACACACACACACACTTTAAAGAACATGATCACAAACCATTACAGGTAATGTCACCACTTGATCTGACGCACCCTCGACAGCTGCGTATGCACTTTACGAAAATGTGAGTGCGTGCCCATTGTCGCCCTCATTGCCTTTCCCAGATGCAGTTTTCCTTGTGTCTTTAGTTTTCCTCAGACCAGAAGTCAGAGGGGATTCTGTCCATTCAGCCACTGAATGAAGAACAACCTTTGAGACTCAAACGAATTAGAAGCTCAATCAACTTTACAGAGCAATTACCAATAGTAGCATAATCTTCCGTTATGGTTAGAAAGCGAAATAGAATGAAATGCATTAGTGATGAATGGAGGGGCACGATCTGATAAAATCAGGAGCTTGAAGAGCTCATCAGGGTGGAAATGGCCTGTTTACCCCTGCGACACAGGAGTCGGATCCCTAAATCAAAGTCGAAACCACAGATTACCATAAATATGCCATTGCACTCCACAGTGATTTATTTTTTGATATTGCATGCTCCGTGTTCCTAATTCTCTCTCTAAGGAACTGTGGCTCAAAGAATCATTTGTTTTTAATCCCTTTGGGCCTGCGGAGCAAAATGTGTTTTATTCACTACTCAAAATGCAGCAAAGCACTGCAGTAATTACAGCGGGGTCCCAAGACAAAAGTTCTCATGGCCGTGGATGAAAATATCAAGCCATAAAGGAGAATCACACGCACCCATGCGAAAGGATCATAGCATTCCTTCTCAGTGCTGATTACACCAGACATTAACACAAACAAATGAAAAACGAGGAGGACGGATAAAGGGTTGAATGCTTTGATTAGACACAGTTCCACACCTGCATGAACACTTAGAGAATGAAATCAATATTACCCTCCACTCTCCAGGGGAAACAGCGAGAGACTCGTAGAACTAATATTTGCCATAGCGCCATCTAACTATTAAATTAGCTTCGAAATATGTCATGCAGTCTCTTGCTGGGCTGCACAGATCAGAAAAAAAGTTATGTTTTTATGAAAGCACTTTATTTCTGTTTTGTTCTCTTTGCACTTCTTTTGCTTCTCTTCCTGAGCTTTAGAGAAATGAAAAAAAAAAAAAAAAAAGGCTCATACAGGTACTATATCATACAGTAGGTAGGGTCACAGAGGACATATTAAAACTGATTTTAAGATCCTTTTCATACCACACAACTTTTTTTTTTTTACAGATCTCAAAAATAAATATTCCTATTTCACATTTAATCCAATTTTATGTATAACTGTCTAAGTTCTTGGAATTCTGATCAACTAGTAATTCATATGTTATGTTGGAAAATTCAAGATTCTATTCAGTGTGCTATAATTTACACTCTTAAAAATAAAGGTTTCACAGTGATGCCATAGAAATTATTTTTAAAAAATGGATTCCCAAAGACCCTTTAAGCGAACAGTAGTTAAAAGAACCATTTTTTTCAAGAATTGTCTTTTCTTATATATAAAACATCCTTGAAGAACATTTTAATACCCTAAAGAATGGAAAAGAAAAGATGGAAAGGTTCCAATGATGCATAGATGCCAATGAAGAACCTTTAATGTAATAGGTCATGGATAATCGATGCATGCAAAACATTGCATACTGTTGAAATACAGTCGTAGTTTGGTAGTACAATATTCTGAACATCATGCATGCCTCTCCGTCTTGTTAAAAGGGAGTTGCTACTCTAAATGCAGGTGTGTCAGTCACTCGAAGACTGACTAATTTTCATACTTCATCATGACAAGGTTAAGTAGAAACAGCTTACATCATGCATTGTTCATGATGTCTAACAGAGATCCTCTCAGAGCCTTAATCTTAATGCAGTTAAATAGTTGTCTAAACAGGCGGTGTGGTCTAATCATTTGAGGGTCATCAAACATGACATAATATTCATAATGCTTGCATTTACTATATGAATAACATTGTATCAAGTTTCTCATCACAGTAACATTTCACAGTTTTTCAATATCACTGGGTTTCTGGCAGATGCTGTATTACATGGAACTGTTCTGCACCAGCAGGGCACATTCATCAGCTGTGCTGTTCAACTCCTCTATCTGTGATCTTTGTGGTCCACTGGTCCCTCTAATGAGCAGCAGGACAGAGGAGAAAACTGACCCAGGTTTATAGTATTAGACTGACTGAACGAATGAATGACCCTCTAACAGACTGTAATTTGCTACTCTTAGTGTCTACAGCTAAGCTTGCCTCACCACACTCATTTCATTTTAATGTTAGTCTTTAGATTACATTTTTAAAATTATTTTAGTATTAAACAGTATTTTTGTCTTGTTTTCTACTTACAAAAGACTAGTGTGTGTATATATCTAGAAATGTATAAATATATACTGTACATATTGAATTAAAACAAAATATTAGATAGATAGGTGTGTGTCTGAGACAGTTTTGATTAGTCATCCTACCAGTATGGATTTGTGCACCATGTGATCAGCGGGGCATAAACAGGCAAGTTTGCTTGTATTTTCCTGTCATCTTAACACTAACATCTTTGTTCTGTGAGGTCATGAAATCCTGATCCAACAGTGGTCCTGTCACCCTTAGTAAATCTCATGTGCTCTTTATGAGGCCGGTAACGCAAGAGCTGACCTCCAGGCCCTGAAAGCAGTTGGTGCTATCAAGATTATCATTGTGTTATTCCAGGACACTCCGGATCTTTCTACAGGGCATCTGATGTGAGTCACATAAGAGTGTCAAAAGACAAAGATACAGTGCTGTAGGATGGAAGTAGAAAATGTTGCTCTCTGAGACACAAACATAGTTAGATGCATGTGTGGGTGTGTGAAGTAATGCATCCCTCTAACGGCCCCTAACCACGCATCTCCTGATAATTCTTCAGGAGGTGACAAACTCTCCTGTTTTTTTCTCCACGGTTATGCCTGTGTCATGTCTCACATCTAAGTGTCTCAGCAGGCCCCTTGGTCTCGTAGTCCCCTTAGTCAAAAACTGCTGCGTGAGCATACATGCTTTTTGAGTGAGAGTATGTGAGGGTGTGTGTGTTTCACAGGTTATGCATGTGACTATATGGGACACATATGGCAGAATCTATTATGCTAGCTCCATTCCCTGCTTATTACGGTAGTTGTTCTGCTGTGTCATCAGACGCAGATCAGGATTTAATGGTTCAGTGATATTCAAGTTATTTTAGGTGTGGAATTTTGTTAACTTCTCAAATTATGCTGTATCAACTTAATGGAATTTTAATGTAAATCATACCATATTCAAAGGTGGACAATAAAAATCATGCAAATGTAAGTTTTATTGCTATATGTAATATATGGTGTTTGCAGAAGAAATGGAGATTGTCACAGACAGTCACCACCAAATTAGTTGTATTGCACACAGTAAAATTAAGATGTGACCAAGTGTTCAAGATTCGTGTTGTATTAGATCATTTTAATTAAGTAAATAATTAAACAAGCAGCTAAAACATTTGAGAGTGTACTTTCATACTGTTTGTAGTTTACACAACATTTTGAGATTTTTTTAAACATTTTTAGGTTAGTTTATAAAAATGTATACTAAATGTGAGCTTTAAACAAATAATTTCTATATTTTCAAATAAACCCATTTCCGAAACGGTCAGAACGATTCTTTCGCTAATCCGTTCACAGTAGGGATGGGCGATACCCCTTATTTTGTTTTCGATACGATACCGATATTTTTCAAGGCAGTATCGGCGATATCGATACCGATTCAATACTTCTGCACTAAACTTTTAAATTATGAAATTATTAAATTACTAAGAGTAAAATGGGTAATACCACTTAACTTTATGTTTAAAACACATTTTAACCCGTTTAATCCCAAATTTTTCCCAGTCATGAAAATATCCAAATGATGTGTCATTAGTAACCCTTTGAAATAATCAATACATTTTTTTTTTTTTGGAAAAGTGTGTGAATTTATTTTATGGTCAGTCACAATTGTAAACGGTGGGATAATGTGTATACTGAATTAAAATATTTTTGCAGTCATCAAAATTCTTATATATCTCAGCCCAGCTATTTTAAACTGTTTGATCACATTCTAGGGTTACTATTATGCATAAAAAAACCCTTATACAACATTGATAGGAATACTGAGATCAAATACAAAAAAATACAACCATCAACGCATTTCAAAATTGTTACTTTTTTGAAATTAGTTTTATATTAGTGCTACCAGTATTAAAACATTAATATTCTAACTTATTTGTAACATTTGAACATTTGATTTAGTGCAATATTTTGTACTGCCATTAGGGGCTGCCAGTGAATGGCTGTTGCATGCATTAAATGCAACCTTTTTTTCTGACAGTGTATGATTTCTATTAACGTTACAGAATAGAACATGATCAATAATCTTTCAACGTTCAATTTAAATAATTGTAATTGCACAAACTATGTAGGCTACAATTTCAATTTGTTTATTGTGAAATAACTCAAACATTTATGTTTTTTTTTCTGTCCTCTGATAAGCATTGTTCAGGGCTGCCATTCCCAAATGCTTTCTTATGATACTTTTAGAAAATGCAGCCCTGTTTGAATGCACCGTCAGAAGTGAGTGAACGCTCTCTGTGATGGATTGGTTCTGTCTTGCAACATTTGAGTGTTCAGATGAGCAGGAAAATAGTTCTATCCTACACATTTACTCGCTAACAAAGGTTATTCGTCAAATTCAATGCATATTTGTACGCATAATTTTTGTTGTTGTTGTTAAATAAACAAAACCACTGGTAAATAAAACGCACCTTAGTATCGATTTTTTTGTTTGAGTATCGATACTTTCGATACTCACGTCAGTATCGATAATTTGAATCGATACGCCCATCTCTAATCCAGACAGAGGTTCTCGAGTAAATAACTCACTGAATCAAAGATTCACTCGGCACGTGTGGTTTGACAGTAACACTCTTTCGGTCTTGTTCAACTCGAAATAAGCAAAGAACCTCCAGTAATATGATCGAATGTGCGAAGGATTTGACTGACAAAGCGTGAAGTAAGTTACTAAACTATTCGAATTCATTTTAGACAGTCAAATAATCGGTGACTTTTACGCAACGGGCCAATCCTATGACAGGATGCTACGTAGTAACGTTAGCTAGGCCTATTCCTTATCGTGAATGGAAAATATATGTGGGTTTTAAAAACTGGTGAGATATAATGAGTGTTTAATCTTTTATGTTTAAGACTCAAATTATATCCGTGTTATTCACCGTCCGTGCGCAGTAACGTTAACTGTAAATAGACACCTCGGTAACACCACGAAAGTGTCCTGTTATGAGTAACGTTAGGCTATTTGCTTGATCATGTGGTCTCAACATGGCCACTGCTGCCTCTGTAAATTAAAGCATCCCATAGTATAGAGTTGTTGTACTTTTACTGTCATCAGGCTATCTGTATGTTTACTAAAGTACAAGATTTGTTTAATTCTGGTCACTGGCTCTGGCTGCTAAAGAGAATAAAGGGTAACACTTTACTTGAAGGGGTGTGCATAAGACTGACATGACACATGAAGGAGGTTTATGCATGTTTATGACAACTGTCATTCGCTCAGTTATGTCATTTTTGAATGCATAGACAGTTTGACCTAACCCTACCATAGCCCATAACAAAAAGACATCTCGAACAATGTCATCTTTGCATTAAAAATGACAAAACTGAGCGAATGACACTTAATGACAGTTGTCAAACATGCATAAAACCCCTTCATATTCATGACATGCGTCATGTCAGTCTTATGCACACCCCTTCAAGTAAAGTGTAACCGAATAAAGTTACCATTTTACCACTTACTGAATATTGGGTAATAAAAAAATCGATTAATTTTTTTTAAGTATTAATCACATTTTTCTGTAATTAATCATGATTAAATATATTGTCATTTTTGTACATTTAGGTAGGCTGGAACAAAATATAACTAGTCTATGATGTTCAGGCTCGCAAAAGTTCTAAATTCACTGGTAGCCCTCGGGCAGCATATTCAGATTTGGTATATAGCCCAAAATTAAATAGCAGAATAGAATAATTTAAAAAAATACGACCCGCTGAAATTAACGGTGGACAATCGCATCAAATCAAATCAGCAAAACTTCAGCGATTTTTTTTTCCGTCAAATAAAAAGTCAAGAGGAGTAGGTGTGCAAACAGGATCACAAAACCCCCACGGCTTCGGCTCCTTTGCATA
Source organism: Sinocyclocheilus anophthalmus (assembly GCA_018155175.1). Taxonomy (NCBI): domain Eukaryota; kingdom Metazoa; phylum Chordata; class Actinopteri; order Cypriniformes; family Cyprinidae; genus Sinocyclocheilus; species Sinocyclocheilus anophthalmus. The sequence continues at coordinate 114,135 of JADLZN010001625.1, forward strand.
TCATATCAGATTTTGATTAACAGATCGGATCATTTTGCAGATGAGCAAAAAAAAAAAAAAAAAAAAAGTTATTTAAAACACAGAATACTTCTTTGAGACCCAGCAAAAACTAGCATATAATCTAGACATAATCGACTGTTTATGAGAATACTTGCAATTTTGTGCGCATGTGTTCATTCAGATGCAAGGATATGCAAAAGAGGAATCAATTCGGTGTACGCTCATTGTCTGAAACGCAGCTCCGAATGCGCATGAATGGTTTAAAACACTTGAATGTTTGAATCGGCCAGACTTAGAAACTCGTGCAAACGATCAACTATGATCCGTTTGACACCTACAAGCTAGTGAACAATGCAAATCAAGGAATGAATTTTAATATCGCTGTTCAAGATAGCCCATCGGGCTGGGCGGCGATACATTTTGGTAGCCTGAATGGAACCGAGACGTCGGGCTAGTGATTTTGTGAGCCCTGATGTTGCGGTCTCTGGTAGGTTTTTGTTGTTGCGTCTCTTCCTTTTTTTTTGGCTGTGAAACAACGGCCCGGACCAGTGTTGCCACCTTGTGGACAAACGAATTAATGCAAAAACAATTCAAGGCGTATGTGCGACTTGCGTGTACTCTTCCCTCGGGCCGGATGAAGATGATTGGCGGGCCGCCAGTTGAATAGCCCTGCACTAAATTCGGCTTATTCATGAAAAATATAATTTAAATAATTGAGTAAATTATTTTAAGCATTACATTATGATTTTTCAGTAGTATTGTACATTGTCACATGACCGTTTATGTTGAGATTTTAATTCAGCTAGTGTGTCTTTATCATCTTGCAAATAATTTAGCATTTTTAATCTGTTTTGGTGTGAAAATGTTTTAACATTCGGCAGTCTGATCAAGTAATGAGTAAAGAAACAGATGTTAGAATGAATGCAAGCTCATTTCTCACATGGATGGGCTGTCATCCCTGTAAATTCCCTCAAGGTTTGATAGGTCAGCTTTACCTGATGGATCCTGCACTCGTTGTCTTTTTACACCACGTAACTTAGCTGCAGCATTACCACCATAATTAGTCAATTACACTATGTAAAGATAATCGTTCAGCTTACCGTCATCATTATCATCAACAACTATGAGCTCAACTCCCATTAGGTGTCTGATGCCTTGACTAATCAACATGCTGCAATTCTAATCAACGCACTGACTTGTCGACCCAGCCCAGTAATTGTGCTGCTTTTAGTAATGATACATTTATCCAAGCAAGCATGTACACGTCACTTTGTGGCTTTGCAACTTAGAAATATGAAAGAGTGGTAGTATGTCAGTGAGCATGAAATGGGGCCCTGAGCACACCTTCATGTAATTGGTCGAGGATTTCTGTGGATGACACTCATATTGTGTTCAAGTAAAGTGTTCTTTACTTGTCCCATGCAGACCATTTTAGCCCAGTCTCTTTCTTATGGTGGAGTAGGGCTGGACGATATGGCCAAAATTGATATCACGATATATTTCTTAATTTCGGGTCGATATGATATAATTCCGATATCGATATGAACACTATTTATCTGAAATAGAAATCTTTTGTAACATTATAAATGCCTTTATTATCACTTTTGATCAATTTAAAGCATCCTTGCTAAATAAAAGTATTAATTTCATAATTTCTTTCCCCCCAAAAAAAAAAAAAAAAATTATACTGAATGGAATTGTGTATAATGTTACAAAAGCTTTTTATTTCAGAAATGCTGATCTTTGATCGTTTCGATTCATCAAAAGAAAGCAGAATCCTGAACAAAAAAAAAAGAATGTTACTCAACTTTTTTAATATTGATTATTCAGCAAATCAGATTATATATATATATATATATATAATATATATATATTAGACTCTGAAGGATCATGGTGTGACACTGAAGAATGGAGTAATGATGCTGAAAATTTTAGCTATGTAGGATCACACAGGGGGGGAAACAAAAATAAATTACATTTAAAATATATTCAAATAGAAAGTTATTTTAAATAGTAAAAATATTTCAACATTTTACTGTTTTTGCTGTACTTTGGATCAAATAAATGCAGCCTTGGTGAGCAGAAGAGAATTCTTAAAAAAAAAAAAAAAACATTACCAGTCAAAGGTTTTTGAACAGTAAGATTTTTAGTGTAGGCTGATTATTCTTATAGATTGAAACAAATGTGCTTCAGCCAGAAAAAAGGGTATGAAATGTGCTCCGAGTCGCTGCAGAAAACACAAATTGAACAACAACAAAAACTGGAAATGTTGCTGGAGACAGGCTTATTGTAAATGCAAACTCATTGTCTGCCAGCAGGAGGCGCTTTTAGAGTGATAAAACTAGCGGTTTCCCTGATAATGGCTGTAATCAAAGCAGCTCCGCTCATGAACTCTTCTTTATCAGATCAAATGAAAATGCCATCGAAACTTTCTGAAGACAGTCGGTTCCCTTCAGAGATACATTCATATAAAACACCCGTGCCGTGTTATGATTTTGAAACGTGCAGTGCTCATGTTTATTCAATGAAGTCAAACGGCACAAATAAATCAATGTATGGGAAACTGGTAATGTATATCGAAATATCGGAAATGCGTTTAAAAATCATATCACCGTTATTGAAAAAAAATTATATCGCGATACATATTGATTTTGAATTATTGTCCAGCCCTATGGTGGAGTCATGAACACTGACCTTAACTGAGGCAAGTGAGGCCTGCAGTTCTTTGGATGTTGTTGTGGGGTCTTGTGTGACCTCTTGGATGAGTCGTCGCTGTGCTCTTGGGGTAATTTTGGTCGGCCAGCCACTCCTGGGAAGGTTCTCCACTGTTCCATGTTTTTGCCATTTGTGAATAATGGCTCTCACTGTGGTTCGCTGGAGTCCCAAAGCTTTAGAAATGGCTTTATAACCTTTTCCAGACTGATAGATCTCAATTACTTTCTTTCTCACTTGTTTCTGAATTTCTTTGGATCTCGGCATGATGTCTAGCTCTTGAGGATCTTTTGGTCTACTTCACTTTGTCAGGCAGGTCCTATTTAAGAGATTTCTTGATTGCGAACAGGTGTGGCAGTAATCAGGCCTGGGTGTGGCTAGAGAAATTGAACTCAGGTGTGATAAATCACAGTTTTAACAGGGGGGCAAACACTTCTTCACACAGGGCCGTGTAGTTTTGGATTTTGTTTTTGCTTAATAATATAAACCTTCATTCAAATACTGCATGTTGTGTTTACTTGTGTTATCTTTGACTAATATTTAAATTTGTTTGATGATCTGAAACATTAAAGTGTGACAAACATGCAAAAAAATAAGAAATACTTTTTCACACCACTGTATGTAGATTTGCCTGAAATCACTCTCAAACAGAGCCTTTACCCTTAATGTTTTAATATTGAGTTTTTGTTGTGGATTAATCTGTGTCGCGCGCACACACACACATTCAATCACTCACTTGCACTGGCTTTGAAATGACTATTTAAGGAACTAATTCTTATAAGCCCATAATGTACATCACTATCTGTCAACACACGCATAGCTGATTCAGGTTTTTTTTACCCATGAGACCTTGGGCAGATTATGCTCTGCCTCCAGGACTCAGCAGCTGGTGCAGTGGTCACCTGACCTCCTGACCAACTGTGTGTGTTTATATAGAAGAATCAGCGCTCGTTTGTCCTCCTTGTTTAAGCTTTCCTTTGTGTGGAGCTCACACTCTTTCACTCGCTCTCTGTTTTCAATGGATGTGTTAACACAGTTGTGGGAGATTGTTGTAATTAGCACTCACAAAGCACTGGAGCGTGTTTGCAAACACACACATAAGCGCATACATAAATATCCTGTGGTCTCTGAAGAACAGGGCAGTGACAGTGACTGGACTGTGAGCGCCTGGTTCACAGGAATATTTTCCAGTGAATCTTAAATTTGTACTATGATACCTTAAATCACGTGGCTTGTTGAGGAGAGGTTTGCTGTTACTTTTCTAGTAATCAGATTTATGAGTTTTGTATGGGAAATGATTAATCGTGAGGATTTTTTTTATTCATTTCAGTGATTCGTTCACCAAAAAGATTCAGTCAGATACATTCAATGATAGTAACCTTGTAGGTTACAGTTACAACAGTAGTTGGCAACCAGAGTCAATATATATAAGTTTTTTTAAAACTGAAATTTTGTTTGAATTTGTGTTTTATTTTTTATTATTTATGTGTAGGGTTTCCCAAACAAATCCCATCAAAGCATTTTCATCTTTCTTTTTTTTTGAGAAAATTTGCAAATATACTTCCTTTGGTAAAACATATTCAACAGGAGATGTGAGATTCTGATTGAACCGACTTAATCTGCTTTTGTGAGGTGACAAGCTAAAAGCCAGATCAAGATTGTGTTGTTACCTTGGAGATCTGTGGTACCCGTGTGTAAACTCCACAGTCTTTAATCTGTAGCTTTCATAGTTCTAAAAGACAAACCCGCAAAGATCCCAAAGATGTTTAAAGGCTTTATTTTTCCGTTCGAGGCGCACGGCTCTCAGCTCTTTCACTACATCTCAGCTGTTCATGACATGGAGAGAGAGAGAGAGAGAGAGAGAGGAGACACATGAAAGAAAAGGTGACCAGATCAATATGGCAGACAAACCCATCTCTCTTTGAAGAAAGTGTAGAGCTGGAACTGAAGGAAGGCGGGGGGTTGTACTAATGAAAGTGTAGCGTTTTGCCTGAAGTGAGCAGGGAGAAAGAGAGAGATTACAGATTGGACCGTTGTCCCAACTGATGACAGATTCCAATAGATCCACTGCCCATCTGAAATTCAAATCAGCTCACCGCTGAGAACATGTCAGTCTCCTTGAGCAGAGTGAATTCTGTCAAGCCAATCAAATGCGAGGGGAGGGGCTTGAACGTAGCAATTAATTAGTGGTGCTTGCTGAGGCCAGCATCACTACGACTTATACTTAGGGTTAGGAATTTGCAAATAATTATTTTCACATTATGGCCTATAAAATCCATAAATGTAAAGTTATGGTGTTTATACTATTTTGTCAAAATAAAATTAAAAGAATAAAATCTAAAATCAATCATTGTAAATGCATCACAAATGTATTTATTTTGAGATTTGCTGAAGATTACATTTTGTGTTATTAAATTGTTTTAAAAGATTAAAGTTGCGATGTAACAGAAGTAGTCGTTTCTTCTGTATTTTTACATGCATCCGAGTAAAACAGATTATTGAGAAGAAAGAAATGTAGGATGAGGTCTTGGTTTATCTGGATCTGAATATAAGGTCAATTGAGACTAAATGTTTGGAGAAGTTTGGCATATGTCACAAGAGAAAAGTCTGTGGTTTTTCCAGAAGATTGAGTTATGGCATTTTGATTAAAAATTACAAGATGAAAAAAAATATATATAGAGCATGGAGAATCGTTCACAATAAGATCAGTTCATTCCATTTTATGCATTGGGCAGGACATCTTTATCCAACAGCGGCTTACAAAGAGGAACCAAAGAAATTAATCAGAGTTAAACAAACACAATGCAAGGTTTATTAGACAAATAGATGAATAGGAAACGAGCTAGAGAAGAGGAAAAATGCAGAGAAGAATTTTTAACATGCATTCAAAAAATTACTTTAGAAGACCGAAAGTAAAATCATTGGATGTAACATAAATAAATAATAATTAAATCCATAAAAAAGGGGAAATTAGCATTAAATAAATAATAAAGGTAGGCTCACATATATAATATCCAAAATAAAAATAAAAAAAAACTTAGTATCACTAGGAGTAGGTACTAGTATCCGTACTGATATGGCCACAAATATTCGTACAGTCTTTGGAAAATGACATCGGGGTAAAGTAAAATATACTATAATTAAATCAAAACACACCTTTCTTGAAAATCAGTCAAAATAATGACACTTTGCAAAAAAAACAAAACTACTGGTCGGGAGATGTACTACTACTGCAAGAACGGACCTCAACACCCTGGCAATTCATTTAAAGGGGTCATATGATGCTGCTAAAAAGAACATTATTTTGTGTATTTGGTGTAATGAAATGTGTTTATGCGGTTTAAGGTTCAAAAAACACATTATTTTCCACATACTGTACATTATTGTTTCTCCTCTATGCCCTGCCTTTTGTCGATTGTTACAAAGCTCATCGGTCAGATAAGTGAGGTGTACGCTGATTGGCCAGCTATCCAGTGAGTTGTGATTAGCCGAATACCTCAAGCGTTTGACGGAAACGTTACGCCCCGTACCATTACGTGATGCCATCTGCGGCCCACACCCAGACAAAACCAATAAAACCCATTAAAAAACGAGGCATTTGTTGCATCCAGTGGGGACATAATTACGGATTATAATGACTTATACTGTCTTTTTACACGCTGCGTTGCATTGCGCCGCGTAAACATAAAACCATGTCTGCATTTGTGATCGAAGAAATGACAAACAACAAATGCTACTCTACACTGCCCAAAACTCGCGTTTGAATCATCAGTGGCAAATTATTTAATATAAAAAACTTACTTACAGTCTGGGAGTCAGAACAGCCAGCATTGTAGTCTGATCTACCAGGATCAGGAAACAGTCCTTGTCCTCCGTAAAATGCGCTGCACACGTCTGAATATTTAGGTTGAACTGTTCTGGAACAGTGTGTAAATACAACTTTACCACTGATTTCTAGTCGTGTCCTTCCCAAAGAGCCGGTGGCTTGAGTGAGCGGAGGCTAGCGGGCTTGCGGTAACCACATGTGACGACCCCAGGCTTCGTCCACGGTGAAAGCCGATCCGGCAAAAACAGGGCAAAGTTGTAGTATTTCCTCAGCAAACCAGCACGGATCAGCTCTAGGCATGACGAAGTGGATATCGTCCTCTTTTGGAAGGCCAAACAAAGTAGTTTTGCTTTCACAATGAAACACACGACAACAACAATACTACAGCGAGAATCAAAGTTGTGTGAACATTTGGGCGGTGTTATGCAAATCTTCCCACATCGTGACGTAGACATTTGGGGCGTGTTAGAACGAGCTGTTTTAGGTAGGCGTGGTTGACTCTTAAGGGTGACATATTATGCCCCTTTTTACAATATGTAATATAAGTCTCTGGTGTCCCCAGAATGTGTCTGTGAAGTTTCAGCTCAAAATAACCAACAGATCATTTATTATAACATTTTGAAAATGCCTATTTTGAGTGGAAGCAGAAACAAGCTGTTTTTCGGGCCTGTGTCTTTAAATGCAAATGAGCTGCTGCTCCCCGCCCCCTTTTCTAGAATAAAGCTGCGCCTTTACAGCTCGTATCTGCTAAAAACATCTGTTTTGGTTCTGATTCTCATGTATCGCGCTGAAATCATGCGTTTTAAACCATATGAGTTTAAACTTCAGATATAAGGTTTTGTGAGCACACACATCCGAAGCACACGGACAGAAAGCTGCTGTCACAGCATGTGAGTACTAATCTAAGTTCTCATTCACACACAAGTTTACGTTAAAAACACATGAGTTACAAAAACAGTCGGTTATGTCTGTGAAGGTAAACAGCTGGGAAATAAATCACTTGTTTATTTTAGATCTGTGTGGCAGCAGCAATATACAGTAACCTAAATAAATCAATAAATCCACTGCTCTCTTGTCTCCTCTGAGGCTGGGACTCTAAATAGTGTTCTGTGCTCGTCTGTGCAGCCAAAGACAGAACAGTTAGCATGTTTTGCTCAAACTTTCGCCATGGCATTAGAGCTGGTACACCATTGTCGCTTGCGAAATCAAAATGATGGTGCCTTGAGTGGAAGTTTACAGATTAAGGGGCGGTAATATTATAATGAGATCCCTTTGCCACGTCACCAAGGGAGCGAAATCAGACACGCCTGTTTTCTCAGACGCTTGCAGAAAAATGCTTACCTAAACAAAGTGATTGGGTTAATCTTTTTCACGTTTCCTTGGTTGGTAGATGCACCAGGGACCTTAAAACCTGGAAAAGTCAGACCTTTAACTTTTATAAAGAATATCTCTTTGGATTTGAGACTTTCGTCTTTTGCAACTTTACAGATCTTCTTTATGCACCAAGAGCTTGTAACACTCCAAAGAGAAAGAAAAAATTGAAATCGCATCATATGACCCCTTTAACTGCATACCAACGCCCTACAACAGATTTCATGAGCTGAACATTAAATTTTTTTGGTGTACTAAGGATATAAACTGGGTACCACCCATTGCATCATGTTGATGGTAAGTGAGATCACACCAGCTCACTGAAACAAGATGATTACATACAGTACAGCCTTTTTAGTACTGTCTGTTTGAATCAGCTTGGTATATGTAACTAGTATTAGAAAAGAGTAGTGAGCTGTGCTTTCTAATGCACTGCATTCAGTTTCTAAATTAGAACCTTGCAGACTGAATCAAGAATTTCGAAAAGTCAGGTTTTGTAAAAGCTGCCAGACGTTGGGGTAATGAAAAACATTCTCAAAAGATCTTTATACCAAGGCAACATTTGTAAAATAATGAGTTTGGGAAGCACTGAGCACTTTCAAATTACTTTTAACCTTTAGCTGTGTTTCAAAAATCAGATCTTATGGCACATTGTGGCAAAGTTTTCTTTGAAAATCTCCTGTGCACAGCGAGACTATGACTGTGATTTGTTCAGATAACAGATGCCAAAAGGCGATAATAAGCACCCAAGGCCCATTATTACCCAGAATGCCAGAGCACAGGGCTTAGGAGAAACATGATGTCTGCCTTAATGGATGTCAATGTTTCCAGAGAAACTCACATACACAGACAAGATGTTAAAGTTACACAGTTCTTCTGCGTTCTGCCTCAGCTTGAAGCTTAGAGGTCAAATATAAAGAGCAAAAACAAATGACAGCCTCTAATTGCAGTCATTTTTGATGATGCAAAAAAATTTTAATAAATAATTGTCAGTCTAAATTCTGACTGTCTTCAGTTACATAATGACATTTAGAAAAAAAATAAAATACCAACTTTGCAGCACCTGGTTTGTGTCTTCTCTTTTCGGGAAAGTATTAAAATGCCAATGGGCCAATTGGAAAAGACGAATACTGTAAAAAGTGTAATGAAGTATGCTGTCCCTGAAGTATGTCATTTATTTTCCATTTCCACAGTTGAGGAGTAGGGTGACATTTTTCACTAGAACAGAATAAAATACATCGTTGGATTTGCTCTTGTGCTTTCTGGGATGTTACACTCGGTCTAGGTAGAGTGAATACTGGAAAAAATGTCTTGGTCAGTCTCCAGGGAGATGTTTTTGCAACTACTTTTAGTTATGGTCAATAGTTGATGGTCAATCAAACCTGAAAACCAAACCTGGTCTTGATCAAACCTAATAGTGAAAAGGATTGGTGATTTAATTATTATTATTAATATATTATTTCTTAATATTAAAGTTGCCAATAAGTGTTATTATTATAGTTAATATCATATACATTATTTAGTATTATAAAAAGTATCATATTGTCTTTAAGACATGTCCTTGTGCTTTTGTAGTGACGTCAGTTTCACATTTTCCGACATGAGGCTGGTTATTGGCATTTGCATGGTGCCGTTTCTGCAGTGACAGATTATGCAAGTTAAATTAATTCACTATAATTTGCTTATAATTGCTCAACACAATTTAACTTTATATAATTTTTTTGTTACCTTACCATGTGACGTGGTTCAAATGCACCTCATGTGTCGCATTTTCTCTTTTTACAGTCATTAATTTTTGTCAAACTACAGTTTAAAACTGTGTTTTTTCTGGCTTAAACAGGATTTTAGTTTTCAATGCCTGCTGAGTTCACATCAGTCTGCATTTACTGTAACTATGCCCTCTTGCTTCAGTGGTTACTTCAGTTTTTGTTAATGGAGCCTTTGTAATTGGGAGTTTGAGTAAACATTCTTTAGCTTTACTGCCAGGCTCTGTTGGTGCAGTGAGTTGGAAATGAAAATATTGTTTTAGTTTTTAGTATGCTTTTGTCTCACTGATTTAATCACTGCCATCTATGTTCGCTTGAAAGTACAATTTTCCCAAATGCAATTACGTTCATGTAAAATAACCACTGGTATATTCGCTCTAATATGTATTCCATCAAATCAGTTAAGTAAATGATGTGTTCGCTCGTCGGTTTGCACATGTAAGTGAGAGAGATGAGGGAAAATGGGGAAAAAGGAGAGTTAGACAGCGAGCAAGAGAGAGGAAGAGAAAAGAGTGAGGACTGATCACTTGATAAACACATATGGGAAAATATGTTGCAATCAGAAAAGCAGAACGATTTGTGTGAAAATTTAAGTCATGTTCTTCTCATTGCAAGTCTAAAGTCTAAACAGACCAAAGCCGCTGACAGATCAAGAGACAGAATCAGGAGGAAAAAACAGATGCACACATTTTATTTCTCATAGTAGAATGGGCTTGTCCACTTCAAACAGAAGCACTACAGAAATAAGTTAATTTTTTTTATTTATACCAGTATTTTTTATTTATTTCTTTTTAAAGAAATCTTGCTTGGTTCTTGCTTTCAACTTTTTTTTACTTTCATGTTTTAAGAAAAAATCTGTCAAAATTCAATTTGGACATTATTTACCTGTTTTGTAGTTCTCAAACCATATGAGAAAAGTAAGTAAAACTTTGTTTACACTACCGTTTAAATTGTTACCATTATTTTTTGAGAGAAGTCCTACTGTATGCTCACTAAGGCAGCGTTTATCTGATCAAAAATACAATAAGACCAGTAATATAGTGACATAAAGTCGATACAGTGTATTTAACTTGTTTTTATTATTGGGCGTTATATTGTTAAATGTACAGAAAATAAATAATGTGTCATTGAATCAAAGCTGAGATTTTCCGCAGGCCTAAATTTCAGCTAATTCAGCTTGTCCCAGGTGATCCCTTCATAGAAAGTCATTCCTAAATCGTGAAGTTTTGATTGCTCAAGAAATATTTCCTTTTATATCATTAAGGAACCGGCGCATAATCACTTCTTGTCTACGCAGTCTGCTGTCTTTGATGAAGTTGAGAAAGTTCAAATGGAATAGCTTTTATTTGAAATATAAATTAAAACAATGTACTTTTGGTCAGTTTAATATGCATCCTTGCCTGACCAAAATGTTATCGTAATGTTTAATTATAAGATATACTATAAATATATAACTAGTTTATATATATAGCATGCCGCCTAGTCGTAGCTTTGGGTGGTGTGTGTGATGGTAGTGGTGTTGGTGGTGCCCGCACTCTCGTGATAAAAGTATTAAAAACAGTCAAAATACACTACACTAAGAACTAAAATAATACCATTATTGACAGAATGAATTTAATGTGTTAAACGATTGTGCTGGAAACAGAATCTAAACAACAATTGTCTAAAGCAAAAGAATTGTACCAAGTTTTCAAAATACAGGTCGCTAATCGATGACAAAAATAAAGTCCCTTGCGTGTCTTACGCTCCTCGACAACACGCGTTAATGGACTAACCCATGCCAGCGGGTGAAAGGAGCTAAGAGAGTCCCCCTAGTGCGCATTCCTACACACCGACGGGACGTAAACCAGGCACTAAAGCGCGGCTATGATTAGCTTACCCAGGAAGTCGCTGCATATGCACTGTGTAAATTATGAAGATTCGGCCCGGGAGGAAGCCGGTGTAAGCGGGAGGAGACTAAAAAATGATTTTGTGATTTATTATTACTAAACGACATAAGACGTAAACCTGCCCCCCTTAACCTGACTCAGATAGATCACAACACTTGGTGTGATACAGCACCTATTAATGCTCTCTTACAAAAAATGGATGTAGATAACAAAGGGATGGAGCTATTGGGTTATGAGTAGTCTACTGTAAATTCACTAGGGCATGGGGTCGACAGAATGAGAAATAACATAGGTACAGTAAACAACAGCTCACTAGGCCGAAAGGAATACACGCGAGTAAGAAGCACAGATGAGAGTGAGAAGCAGCGTGTTATCACGTCGGTGTGACAAAAAGGCGACTAGGAGAACAATGTCCCTAGTGGGTTAGCGAGAGAAAGAGAGAGTTGAGTGATTATGATGCCCGTTGCTGGGATACTGAATGCTGTGTAGTTGGAGTGCATGTGAAATGATGGAGAGGCGCACTGAGTGATGTGGGCTGACAGCGATGACGTCTATGTGCGTGTGATTGATGCATCGGTGGGTCGCGGCATGCCAATCTCGGATCGTGATTGTGCGTCAATACACTGCTTGCTTTCCCCCCGTGGTTGACGCGAGTGAACAGGAAGTAGAGGGTGCGTGAACACAAGGTGAATAAACCAACATAAGGATGATAAAGCGCCCAACAGGGCCGCGTAATAAAACACAACACGGCACAAACAGAGGTCCGTCAGCGATATAACATACTACAAACGCCACCCTCGCACCTGAATTACACAGATAAACTCCACAGGGGGGGGAGGGGGTGTGCCAAACAAGCCCGGATCTACAACCAAGAACAGGCGGAAAGTGTTTTGAGGCCTATCTGAGGCAACAGTAATAACAGATATTTACAAATACTGGCGCTCAACATCTTAGACACACACGTGTGGACACAAATAATCTTACAGCACCGTCTGGGGAGAAATGATTCCTGCTACGCCAGCTCTCTGGAAGAGCGTGCTTGAGACTAGGACTAACGTCAAACAATATTTCTCACCTTTTTTTTGACTTAGTACAGGCACATACACCGGGAAATGGGGGGGGGGGGGGCCAGAATGGCATCCAAGTACAGGTTTTCATCATTCCATGATTGCATCTTAATACAAAGCGGACTGAATCAAAGGACTGGGCGAACCAAAATTCCCTTTGATCTTCTTAGACTTACTAGTTAAAAAAGGTGTGTCACGTGTGTTGCGTGTTGTAAAACATCCTGAAAGGGTCAGGTCCTAACAGTCTGTGTCCATCCTTGTTAGAAAGTCCTTAAACAGCTAACACCCAAAAAAAAATTAAATATGCTGACTTAAGGACCTTCTTCCACAGAAGCGCTAGCTAGATAATGACTACTACTATGATCTAGAAGTTGGTGTGATAAAAAACCGACCAAAAGGTCTCCACAAGGTTGGGGTGCCCGCCGGAACAGTGAGACCACAGTACCGCGCTGTCTTTAGGCCCCTTCTCTGCTCTGAGAACATTCGTAGCTCGAGATAGTGTTGACTGGGACGGAATAGACAACGCTCAGGTCAACACCAGAAACCGAAAACCCGTACAGAGATCTGGGCGGTGAGAAACAACAGATCGCTGTGGACAACTGCCAAGTGTGGAAAAACACACTTGGCTTGTGCATTTCTTCTGACCCAACGTTCCGATCACCATACCACCCTTAAAAGTACCCAAAAGAACGCACGCTCGAAATGGAGCATACCCCACCCAATAGAGTGGTTCTTTCAAAACTGGACGTATACAATTTAGTTGATAACTGCTTTAGATTTTTTTATTTTAGTTTTTTTTGTATATTATTTGAATAAGTTTCTTTCAGCTATTGCACGCTAATCATAAATCCATAAATTATGAAGAATATAGGGATATAAATAGTCTATTGCATCAATCCTAGACTATAGCCAAGTAATATTAATGATATTTTATATCGGAAAAAAAAAAATATATTTATAATCTATATTATTATTATAAACTTAATCATATATATAGATTTGCCTAGTATTGTTAGCCTGTTGTTCAACTCACTGTCTGTGGGGGAAAAGTGAGGCTGTTTAAGCGTTGGGTGTTGGGGTTGAGGTTTGGAACACCCAACACACGGATGGGCAAAGTGGCGCGTGGTGGGAAATCCACCGCGAGTCGGGTCACGCCGAGAAGGACAATCCAATAACAGACGAACAAAGGCTGGAGTGACGACGAAATATATCTCCCATACACACCACATACAATAGCTCGGATCGGACGGGAGGGAGACGGGGCTGTGAGTGTATAAAGCCCGGGGGTCACGGGAGGTGGAGTGCAAAGAATATGCGGAATGTCTAAACACGAGTTGTACTACCTCGTGTGTGGATGCTACATACTTTTATTAATCGAACTCACAGAGAGGCGGCGTTGAGGTGGGGGGAAACGCAACTTGACAGGAAATAGCAAAGGTACTGGGGGGGTTTCAGTAATGTAGTCGTGCCACGCGTTAACGAGGTACCATACGGTACTATTGAACAGACATCAGGCACATACTGTTCACAGTGTTTGTCGCTTAGTGGTAAAGTATTGTGAGACACAGGCGTGTGTTGCCATGCATGCATGTAATATAAATATGGCTTGACTTGCCGTAGGGGCGATTACAAATCAGTCAGCACTCGGTGGCCTTCGTCGTATGGGGGGCGACAAGGCATAACTTGAGGCTACTGATGTCGCAATAGTTGGTGTGTGTGGTGTGGGGTGTGGATGTGTTGGGTGTGAAAGACAGGGGTTGTACGGATCCAAGGGGGGCACGGGGGCATGATGTCGGGAGCCTAGTATCGCCAGGATCCTGTCGGCCACAAGCCGCTTTGTCTGCTGTTCTATATAGTTGACGGATTTGAGTCTCGAGGAGCAACGCTCATAAAGCCTTGTGTCACCGTAGCCAGTCACACACTGGGTATCACAGGCTGCGGCAGATACGTATCACAAAGCGCCATCTCTCACTGAAGTCTCCTGAAACCGAAAGGTTAAAAGCGACAGAGCCATAGCAACGAAAATGCAAGAGAAAGACGGCATGCAAACAACCAGCCAAAAAAGAGTGAGAACAGGCCGGGAAGATGTAAAAAGACGCGAGCGTCGACTAGGCGGAAGTCAGGAGGAAAACTGAGAAACGGTGTATGCTTAGGAAACCACTCTTTACAGCCAAGTACGTTTGATTTTGGTGGTTAGGATCTAACGGACCCATTGGGTGCGGGGGTCCTCGGGTGTAGCGTCACACATAACTGCGGTTTACCAACATGAGAGAATCAGACACCTAATGCATCGTTGCGCCGGAACGCACCCAGGCGGGTTCCATTTCAAGGGGTGCCTGGGGTCCCGACCGCGTCCGATGGATACAAGTGCATTGCCAGCGCGCAAATATTGAGGCCTGTGGAGGGGGCCTATAAATCAACACCGACAACGAAGCCGCGTGGCTGCGCTGCGAATCATACTTGGCTTTGTCAATCTGGAATATCAAATAATAAGGTTCGAAGAGCACCATATATAATATTTCCCAGCATTTCGTGATACGGTTGTGTGCACCTGACAACAGCGCGGCGCAAGCGGTGGTGGGTATTTGCATCACAAAAGTTGTATCCGATGTTTGGGTGATGAATGAAGATGCTTATAAATCTCAGAAGAGCTTTTCAGAAAGCAAGTGTTATGATACATAGTCCGAGGTGAACAACTGTGGGAGGAACATCAAGAGAATAAAGCAAGTCAGCAGCGGGGCTTAAAGGTGGGCCTTTATTTAGGTACAAAGACACAAAAGCACGAAGAGAAGTGACATCAATGTCTCACAAAAATCTATATCCAGATTTTCCAAACCTCGTAGCTATGCGTTTCGATTTGCCTGATTCAAATACATCTCAGGATCCGAACAAACGTTGCAAGTGGGGTTAGAGGTGTTTGATTAAGGTACAAAAAAGGATAAGCATAAAAATACGCCGTGGCTGAACACACGTAAGTGACGTAAAACTTGGATACAACAGTAATAACAGGAAACACATTGGAGGTCCCACATACAAAAACCAGAGAATATTAGCTTGTTGGTTGATACACCCAGTAGAATCTACAATACTCGCATCGCACCCACACACAACACACCCATAGTATATATTAACAATAAACTTGGTTTCCTTTGTGAAAAAAAACATACTTGTTTATATTTTTTCATTGTTTATTTCTGATCAGCTAGCCTTAAGCACTTTTTTGCAAAACAGCGATTTATTATTCAATAAAGCTATACCACCACAACGACGTTTATGACCAAAATGTATTTATTTCCCCACCCCCCACGTCCCTCTATCGCATCTTCTCCCGACACCCTTTTAATTTCCTCAACCCTCAGGAATCCCCTCCCCCACTTTTTGATGTTGCCACCCATCCACCCCCCCATCCCCCCTTTAGTAATCTCCCCCGCCCTCCGTAGCCCCCACTCCTCACACCGCAACCCGTCCTCCCTCCGGAACAACCCGCAGAGTTCCCCTCGCGCGCTCTTACGTCTCAGCTACCTCCTCTCAGTCCCCCCTCTCCCCACTTCACCCACCCCACACACCCCCTTTCCCCCCCTTCATCACCTTCCTTACTCTCCCTCCCCGGGTATCTATCCATTTTCCGACCCAGACCCCCTCGCCTTTCTTCCCCCTCAACACCGACACGGCCCTTTCACCTCCCCGTTCACTCCCCCACGTCACCGCAAAAACGGGACCCCGCAATAAAAAAAGCCCCCAGGGCCGGACTCTCCTTCCTCCCCACTCGCGCTTTCCTCACCGGGCGAATCCCTCGCCCTACTCTTTTCCCTTTATGCTCACGGGACGAACAAGTATGAGTTCGTCACATCGCTTCTCCCTGGTTCCAGACTCTCGGCCAAAGCCTCGGACCCGCCGCGCTAGCGCGAGAACAGTGTTCGTCCGCATCCCTTGTCGCGACCACATGCTAGCTGCAGAACCATCCGTGTACTGGACCACACTCCGAAATCCACCTCGCTGTCGCTCTCCCGGCGTATGGGATATCAAATGTCAAAAGTCTGTAGCTACGGATGTTAAGAGGGATAAGGTATGGGTTAGCATGGTAAAAAGTCAGGTAGACTGATATGCGAGTTAGATTATGATCGAAAAATAAGGATAATGTTTGACGAAAGGGACTGGAGGTAGGTTTAGAAGGCAGATGCTTAGGCGTCCCGTAGCAACGGCCAACATATGCCTTTTCCACGCGATGGTACCCTAAACCGGACTCGGCCGTTTGCTTCCACCTGCAGTTCATGACGCATTTTAGGTGGGCGGGATAGTCCCATGTCGTTATAGTTGGCGGCGCGCCTCTACTGAGCCGACGACTAATCCTAAAAAACGTGTTTCAAATTCCGTGTCAGCCCCGTCGTGCTGTCGCTTCGCGCTGGATTCGCTCCTCGGCTATCAACGAGAGGAACGTCTGTTACTCCGCAACAGACAACAAAACTTTTTGGTTGTTAAAAAAGGTGCGCGTTCAAAACAGTTGCGTTCAATCCTTTGCTGGCGGGGCGATTGAATCTAGGGTTTTTGTTTTTTTGTTTTTTGTTTTTGTACGGTGCTTGTGGTTGTGTCGCACGTTCAGTGACGCAGGTAGTGATGATTCTCTCCGGCCAATCCGTGATCAGCAGAGTTTACACATCACATTTTGGTAACGGTACGGTTCACTTGGAACCCCAACCGAAGTGGTACTAAAAAAGTACCAGGTACCAGGTACTGTACCCAGTGGAAAACCCCCCAAAAGTGAACCGTACCAAGCCGTACCGTGCCGTACCATGCAGTGGAAAAGCGCCAATAGAATGCTGATCCAGTAACGTCCTGCGTGACTAACTCGTAAGCCTGGAGAGGACCCACTTCTGTCTGGCTAACTCGGTGAAAGGTAAATGGCTAGTTAAAGCTTTTCTGTCACCCAGATAGGAACCTGACTGTCTGAGTGATCGCTGAACCACTAATTAAATGTTGTGAGCACCAAAGAGAGGGGTCAGTAAAAAGGATTAATGTCCTTCACTTCAGAAAAGAAGGGGGAACAGATAAAACTACTTTGGTCAGCTCAGATGACCCTCCTGGAGCAGAGACAGGACAGAAACTTACTCATTCGGAGAAGAAAAGAGATCATCCAATTAGGGATGCAGCGACTAACCGGTTTCGCGATTAACCGCGCTTTAAAATGTCACGGTTAATTAATCGTAAAGGTTCCGCTAAACCGAGTGTTTCTGTTACACGGAACGGAACTGTTGCAGCTTGCGCAAAACGAAAAAAGTTACACTAGCGGACGGTGCACCAGCTTAAAATGACGTGCTTATCAGAGGCACGGAGGCTACTACATGCATTAGATGAACTGACAGAGGAACCAAACAGCGAAGCTGTATTTCCACCAGAGAAATGCCTGTCCATAGTGTGGGACCATTCTGGTATGCGCAGAATGACCAGGGTGCCATTTAAATATTGCTGTAAAAAACTGCTGCTAAAGAGCGAATACATAAGGGATAATGCACGGCTTGCTGTACATTGAACGATTTTAATATACGACGTGAAGATAAGAACCACCTGACGCGAAGCTACGGCTCGTTAGCTCATCATTCTGCCCGCTTCAGATCAGGAAGAGATGAAATAGTGCGGTAAGATCACATTTATTTGAATAATTAATTATAACATTTAGCTACTTGCATTAATTATCCGGCGAGATACGTGGTGACAGTTTTCCTGTGTGAATTAGCCTAAACCTGTGTCTCGTGTGTCTGTGCGTCTCTCCAGTAGGCTATTTAATCTATTTTATTAAAAGTCACGGGGCAGCATTCTCAAGAAGTTTGTGTCCTCCTGAACGTTTGTACACGTGCACAAGGCCTCAGGATCTCGTCGCAGAACCACAATAATAGACAGTTTTCACATGTAAAATCATATTAATATTATACAGATTTAAAATGATACGTATGATGACAGTTGTTACCGTATTTCATTATTTCCATCATTCTAACAGTTTCCCCTGTGGGACAAAAGTTAATATTATCGTAATTAAGTAATAGGCTACTTCAGTAACTTATTTACTTCCGTGGTGTAAGTTATATCAAAAGTAAAAACCACAAGATTTTATTTCACCCTGTTTCCAAATTCTCCTAACCCAGGTCCCAAAGAAATGTTAAAGAATGACAAACAGAAACATAAATACTTTTGACTATTTCCATTTGTTATTTTCAAAGAGAAATACTGTCATGGATGTTTCCCCGAGCAGAGTGTCACCTTTTTGTTTATTCAATGGGAACAGATGGACTTTGTTTGTCCCCTTTTCTATTATTCTTATATATATGCTGTATACAGTGGTTACTATTTTTTCTGTTCAAAGCCAGCATAAATAACACTTTAAATCTCAAAAAGTGTTATCATGGGGCTGACATGTGATTTTATACATTAGTGATGTTGGGAAATGAATGAATGCATAATAATCGTCATAATCGTAAAACCGTGATTATTCCTCAGACAATAATCGTACCAACAAAATCTATAATCGTTGCATCCCTACATCTAATGTGGGAAACTCGTCTATATTCATCCTTGTCTCTCTTCTCCTCTTTGTGTTGGATCTCACCGGGACCGAGGCTTGAAGTGTCCAAGTAAAAATTATCTATGAGTGCTTTGTCAGAGCAGAGGCCATTGGGACAGACAGCAGAAGACAGTTATCCAGAAAACAAGCTGGAATAATGTACATGACAGGAGCTTTTCAGCAGCTTGGAAACCTGCATTTCTTTGGCTTCATCTCTCTTTCTCTCACAGTTGGAGTCTTTCACTCATTCAGTCCTTGAAGGTGTTACATTTTAGTGAGTGATATGGATTACTCACAGTGTCATGGTAACAGTAACCGTGGAGAGGAGTGGGAGGGGTCAGCGTTCTCTGAGAAACGGTCTTGCCATACAGCAATGTGAATGGAAACCAGGGGGCAACCTTAGTCAAGGTCACAAACTGGCTAACCAATCAAACGAGATGTTTTAATGCTTCAGGCATTTACTAGTCACACCTCCAAGTGTTATGAAGCACTTTGCATTTCTTGCGCGCAAGTTACCGGTTTGTTGTGATATACACTCTTCAAAAACCATTGAGGAGAAACCTGCCCTCCTTATTACTGCTTAACTTTGTACCTCCTTAAATATCCACTTAAATAAAAAATCATTTGGCTGTGTCATTTCAGAGGAAACTGACGATTTAAAAGTGTTTGTTTTGCGGACCTGTTTTGGTGGAGACAAATGTGGATTTTGTTGATGTAAATTTGTACATTAATAATTCCAGTTGTAGTAGGTGCTAACAAGTATATGGTTGTTAGGTTAATGGAATATATTACATGGTAGATGAATACTATGGTTATATACTGTATATGGTTCTGGTTACTAATATTAATTAAATATGTGTTTTATCTTATTGTTACGGCCGTTTTATTGAAATATTAGGCCAGAGTTTTTACCTTATTATTTTAATATTTTCTATTAGATTTCATATATACTTTACAGCTCAAAAGTTTGGGGTCATGAAGATTTTTTGAAAGAAGTCTCTTATGCTCTCCCAGTCTGCATTTTATTTGATAAAAAAATTCAATAAAACAACACAAGTGTGTGTAGTGAATTATTAGTTTTTAAATTAAAGGGGTCATGTGATGCAATTTCAATTTTTCCTTTCTCTTTGGAGTGTTACAAGCTCTTATGATGCAGTTGGCGGTGTCTGGATCCTGTAAAGTGCAAAGACCTCAAAGTCCAGAATCACGAGAGTATTTTTTTATAAAACGTGTGTGGCGGGACACACACACACCACACCTACCTAAAAATGGCTCGTCTAACACTGCCCCCACATATCTACGTCAACGATTGGGACATTTGCATAACGCCATACCCACATGTTTCGACGCAAGAAGAAGGCGAACTTTTATTCTCGCTGTAGAAGATTTTTGTTGGTCCCCCCAGCCGCCGCAATGGTCGGTGAAGGCAGTGGTGTGGTTCTCGGTGTGACAGCTGAAACTAACTTGTTTGCCTTCTACAAGGGATGATATCCCTGTTCGTATAGCCTCAACTGAATCCGGGTTGGTTGCTGAGGAAATACTACAACTTTTTGCTGTGGATCGCTGGATCGGCTTTCAGCGGAGTTCCGCCCGGGGTCGTCACATGTGGTTGCTGGAAGCCCGCCAGCTGCGCCGTTCTCGAGCCTGCCGGCCGCGCCGTTCTCAGCCCCGCCCACCGCCAGTTCAACCCAAATATTCAGATGTGTCCATTGCATTTTATGGAGGACTGTTTCCTGATCCTGGAAGAGTGGATTACAATGCCGGCTGTTCTGACTCGCAGTCTGTTCTGTAAGTACGTTTTCATATTTAAAAGAATTTGCCACTGACGATTCAGTTTTGAGCAGTGTTCAGTAGCGCTTGATTGTCTGCATGGTGAGGGTTCTCCTATCACGAAATGGCCCTCTTTTATACCTTGGTTAATCTTTTTGTGCCTCATCGTCCGGCCGGAGCTCGGGCATCGCGCAATTATGGTAAGGGACAAAGCATTCTTCACCGTCACAACCTTTGAGGTATTCGGTGACAGGCCACAATAGGGACATCTAGACCGAGAGGGGGGGCTGCGATCGGCTAGATACGTCGCAGTTTTGATGTCAACGGGAGGACCGATAGACCGGCCCGAGCACCTCTACGCTAAAAGTGAAGTACGAAATCATGTCTCGCGCCAAACGCACTGTAAGCTGGCCAATCAGAGCTGCACACCGTCGCTTTCAGACTCGATTAGCTTTTTGTCCCTCCCACTCAAGCAATATGCTCGTTGGCATATAGGAGAAAACATAGTACAGTATTTGGAAAATTTGTTTTTTGAACCTTAACACCGCATAAACACATTTCATTACAACAAATACACAAAATAAATGTTCTTTTTAGCAACATCAAATGACCCATTTATAAGAAAAGCTGTTTTCCTGTCTAATATGTTTTAAAAAATGTAAAATTATTCAACACGTGCAAACTGGGAGGCAAGGTCCCGGGTGATTTCCAAAGATGAATTTTCATTGTCACACTGTTGAATTCTGATTTGGTGTTTATTTTCAATTTCGAAAACAGTTGTGCTGCTTAATATGTTTGTGAAATCCATATATAATTATTTCCCTACCTTCAAGTTGTTTCACACATCACGATAATGTTTTGTGTGCCTTGTGATGTTTAGTGCTATTTTTATTTAATGCGGAATAGATCCGTGTACTTAGTGCTCAGAGCTAACGGGTCTCCATGATTGCAGTCCATGCGGATTGGTTTAGTTTTTTTTTTTGGCTGCTCCATGTGTCCTGTCGGTATTTGGGGGACCTCATATCCCTTTTGGCTTCTCTCATTGAAAAAAGTGGTCGTCTCATCACTGATCTTCTACGGCTGCAAACTGTACACGCGAGGAAAAGGAATATTTCTCTGAATCGTGTACTTTGCTGTTGCACTGTTCACATACTATACAATTCAGATTTTTTTTTTTTATGTGCTTATATGGGCTCCTTATATTATTTGGTTCTTTGGTGTCCTTTTGGAATTTTTTTTTGGAAAGACATCTAAATTTATCTTGCAAAAAGCTTGCAGAAAATATAGATTTTTGAGAATCACCCTTCATTCTTTTGGTTTACTTTGCTGGATATAGCAACTGATGACAAAATAAACATTTGAAACAATACAAGACTAAGACACAGTGCTTATTTCATGAAGTGTCGCTATTAATCGTGATATCACAGAAAAAGGATGCGTTAAATTAGATAAAACATTTTTTTTTTGGTAATCGACTTGAATCAGCCTAAATATAAATAAATAATATATTATAGTCTATATATATATATATATATTCCATGGTCTGTCTCAGTGGTTCTCAACCTTTTTTCCCACTGGGCCCGGGGCCGCACTATGGTCCAAGTGCAAGTCTTGCGGGCCGCACGCATATCATTTGCATATTATGTCAGCAATACAAACCAACCTGATTTTTAATATTATAGCCTAAATATTATGATATAATCGATTACATTAATTGAAATAAAAAAATAATTCTACTCCCCATAAATAAGACCTGATGCTGTCGGTAGCTGGACTGAATCTTGTGAATCGGCTCCAAGAGTACATCACAATGAGTTGCGTTTGTAAGTGTTGCAGGTCTGCAAGATGTGCTCCAAATTGCAGTCAAAATGTGTGTTCACAAATGTACGGCCTCTTTGAAACCATATGGAAAGCACAAATGTTTTTGCCACATTGGTTTCTGCAATTTAAGATGATTGCCGCTGAGTGAAGCGTATATGTGTGTTCAAGAGACTCGCCTTTTGCGGAACATCTCAACTGGTGGAGTGGCGGGGCAAAGTGTATGCGAAAAGAATCCGGCCCTCATCCCTACCACAGATCACTGCTGATACTGCGCACTGATTGTATTCCCTTGTTTTGTCTGTGGTCACTCTATCGCTGGCTTTTCCACATTTCTTTTTTCTCCCCTATACCAAATTTTTCCTCGATTCTGATGCCATTTGACGAACTACTGGACTAACCATGACACTATTTGAATTAAGTTCTCTGCCCTAAGCGCCGCAGTTCGTAGGTGTTCGTTAATGCGTAACGTTAATTTACACGTAGTACAGGTCTGCTGCATGTCTGCAAAAATAATATATGAAAAACAAAATACACTTATAAATTTTACATAAAACTTACTCTTATATTTGTTTACAGCTACACAGTTTTGTAAATTAATGTAAAACTAAAATGAATGGTACACTGAAAGTTAATTTGTTTTGCGAATTGTGTTTCACATGTGTGGGGCCCGTGCATTCTGAATTCGTGACGGGCACGCCGCGGGTTGAGACCGAACATAATAAATTTTTGTGACCAGAAAAACACAGAATTATGTTGTGACATTTACTGTTGCAGATTTATTCAAAGTGCTCAGATCTTCCATGGAGGCATCTCCCTATATGGCAGGGCTTGCCGGTTTTGTAGCCGCTGCCTGATTGAGGTGCAATCTGTGACCCATCAGCCTGTGATCTGATGAGGCCAGGTGCTCCTCGCTTGTTTCCCAGGTCGACACGATGACAAGCTTCGGGCTCTCGTCACAATATAAATGATATATATCTATATCTATATAATATATATACTATATATGTTTCATTCAGCAATCCTAGCTAAAATATAAACTGTTAATTACTCAAGTACACAGTCTGCGCTGAAAGGTTTTTGCATTAAATATTATTTATTCGGTCTGGCGTGGTGTGTGTGATATTTGTATACTAAATTTTATACTTAAAATAAGTACAATTATTTAAAAAATTCCAAACAATAATCAAATCATAAAAAAATTCCGTAAAGTCACAAGTTTTGGGAGGTGTGCTTACTACTTTATTATAATATCTTGCTGTGTGTTATAAATCAATTATATTGACTGTACATCAGTTAAAATAATTCAGTTTTT
The DNA here is from genome assembly GCA_018155175.1 of Sinocyclocheilus anophthalmus. Lineage (NCBI taxonomy): Eukaryota > Metazoa > Chordata > Actinopteri > Cypriniformes > Cyprinidae > Sinocyclocheilus > Sinocyclocheilus anophthalmus. The sequence continues at coordinate 138,222 of JADLZN010001625.1, forward strand.
ATTAGTGCCCCAAGTCATTTTCTTAGAGGGTAGACACACACGCACACACAAATGCATTCACGTTGGGCCTGTCTCTCTTAAGTGCTTAACACTACACTACCCCTCTGTGTGGCTTCATAAAAACGCATATTTAAAGAGCACAGCCTGGACATTTAAACCCCCCTGAAGGCTTAAGAACCAAATCAATGGATTCCCACAGATAGAGCTCGTCGTCTTCTGCCCCCTACACACAACCAGTTAATGGCGGCCAAACAGCCGTCTGGAGTCTAAGAGAAGTCAAGGTGAACCCCATCAGACACAGGCTGTGAGTTTAATGCTCTGCTCTGCTCCTGACACACACACACTGATAGAAACGCACAGCTGCACACAGAGATTATAGTTAATGCTCATGCTACTCTGTGGTCAGGCTCGGAGGAGGCTGACAGTTGTTTTGATCAGAGGGAGACTTGGAAGAAAGCGATGGAAGGATGGGGGAATGGAAAAAAGTGAATGAGCAAGAAAAAATGGATGAGCTCAGAGATTGTGAAAGATAGATATGTGATATGTGGGTATTTCAACAATTTCATAACACCTATATAATGAGGTGTCCACATATTAAACCAAAATGTCTTTGAAAGATGCAAAAAGTGTTATGATGACTGATTTTATTTTGTATAATGCCATATTTTGTTTAATAATTTCATAATATTTTTACTCACTTGTCACTTTAATGTTTTCCTCTCATATTTTTATTGGCTCTGTGAGTTATATATATATATACACACACACACAAAAAACGGACAGTGCACATCACCCAGCACTTAGCTATGAAATATGAACCGATGTATAATATACACGAATTACATCTCATTAATTAGGTAGTGATGCACTCGTTACGGTGTGACGACTAGACGTAGTAAGTGCGTCGGTGCTGCATGTGTCAAGGCTTTTATTTACCACACAGTATCAAAAACACAGGCAGGTCGACACAAGCAGCAAACAGGTATGGCACGGCGAGACACAAGACATCCTAAATAGCTTTTGATCCATACTACAGCAACGTAATCATGGGCTTGACAAGAGTATCCGTAAACTGTGAGCATAATGCTCAGGCGGAGATATCAAACCGTCCAAAACAGCAAGCAAGGGTAATCCAAGATATGGCAAGACTCGAAAACAGGCAGCAATACTATAACTAGACTCGAAACTAGAGCAGTTCCATAAAGTAGCTATTCAGCTATCACAAGTATAAGAGAACTGCGGGTTCAGGTCCATGAGGCAGTGGAAAGACCGGGACTGAGGCCGACGCCCTCAAACAGCACCAAGGTCAGTACGTTAGTGAACTCCGGGGCAGAACATGAATAGCCATGCGGCGCTGATGGAACTGAAGCACCACATTGTGAGCACGACGGAATGGACCCACTAGGGCGAGTCAGCGAACAGGAGTGCACCACGTTGGGGAGCAGAGACCACCATGCCGGGAAGACCAAGACAGATGACCAGCACAGACCATACGATCAGAGACCCCTGGCAGAGACTGGGACCTAGGGAAAATGACTGAAACTGGACAAACAAACAGTTCACAAACAGGCTTACTGACTGGGGCTGGCAAGGTAGACGGTTCAACAGACACATTAGGGAAAACAGAACAAGCAGACAGTTCATGAATGGTCTCTATGGCAGTGACAGGGTTAACAGGAAAGACATGGAGTGCATTTGTAGTTTCAGGACTCATGACAGGTGGGTTTTTAAGGTTCTCAAAGGCGGGGGGTATTTTCGGGTTGTGACAGCTAGAAAAGCGCCACAAACTCTTATCTGTGCTCTCCGGGGAGAGAGTCGTTGGACAGACAGACAGTTCAGTATTAGACTCATGGACTGGAACAGGGCATACAAATAATTCAGAATTAGACACACTTGGGAGTGGTGGACCGGCAGACAGATCAAAACCGGGTGCATTGACTGAAACTGGACTGGTAGATATTGCAGTAAGTGACATTAAACAGGTAGACAATTCACAGTCAGACTCAGTTGAAACAAGACAAACAGACAGTTCAAAGTCAAGAGCATTAATGGCAACTGGACAGACAGATGGCTCAGAATCAAGCTCATTGACTGAAACTGGATAGACAGACTGTTCACTAGGGGTCTCTTTGGCAATGACAGAGTTAACAGGGCATACAGAAAGTGGTATTTAAGGTCTCCATGGCAGTGACAGGCAGGAATAAGAGTTCCTGAACGGCCCTTGATGCCACAGCAGAACAGTCAGGAAGCTCACCCGGTACGAGCCAAGCATTCCCTGCACCCCTTTTTTTCAGGTGTGACAGACAAGGCTGAGAGTTCAAAAACAGCTTCTTCAGCTGGGTTGAGACAGGGCAATAGTTCACAAACAGCCTCCTTGGCCAGTTCAGGAGGAGACAATAGTTCACAAATGGCCTCCATAGCCGTGACAGGACAGGCAGAGAGTTCACAAATGGCCTCCATAGCCGTGACAGGACAGGCAGAGAGTTCACAAACGGCCTCCTTGGCCGTAACAGGACAGACAGAGAGTTCACAAGTGGATACTACTGACACCTCTGGAGCTTCAGGATCAGGAGGGCTAGAGTGAGTGGGTTTGGGGATACCAGCTGCACATGCAGACACCAGCGGTGCATCCGTCACACTGGATACCAGACTGGGATACCAAAGGGCTGACCTTGATAATCTGGGTGAAACAGACAGGACATGACATGACTCTGGATGATCAGCTGTGACATGACGTGACTCTGGATGATCAGCTGAGACGTGACGAGGTTCTGGACGAACAGCTGAGACGTGACGGGACTCTGGACGAACAGCTGATACTTTACTCTGGACTAACAGCTGAGACGGGACTGGAGTCTCTGGGCCGAACACTTGAACGTGACTAGGCCTCCGGTACGACAGCTGAGACGTGCCCAGAGGCGCTGGACGAACAGGCTGTGACTAGACTTGACGAGGCTCGTGGACGAACACTGTGACTAGACATTTACACATACACAAAGATCAGCTGTGACTAGACGTGCCGCCACAGAAGATCAGCTTGTTTACTAGACTTGACGCAGGAGACTATCAGCTGTGATAGCGTGACCAGGAACACTCAATCAGCTTTGACTTGACTGGACTCATGAAGATCAGTGGTGACTAGACTTGACTCATGAATGTCAGTTGTGACTAGACTTGACTCATGGAAATCAGCTGTGACTAGACTTGACTCAGGAAGGTCAACGGTGACATGACTTGACTCGTGAAGATCAACGGTCACTTGACTTATGACGATCAACTGTGACCTGACTTGACTCACGACGATCAACTGTGACTTGACTTGACTCAGGAAGATCAGCTGAGACTTGACCTGACTCAGGGAGATCAGCTGAGACTTGACTTGCCTCAGGAAGATCAACTGTGACTTGACTTGGTTCATGATGATCAGCTGTGACTTGACTTGGTTCATGATGATCAGGTGTGACTTGACTTGCCTCATGAAGATCAAATGTGACCTGATGCATGTGTTGTGTGTGCAGTTTTGTGTGCTGCATGACGGGGTGTTGTTGTCGCCGCCATTTTGCAAACAGGCCCCGCTGTCGCCGCCGCTATGTGAGCGCATTCCGGTGCGGCCGCCATTTCAGTCACAGACACAGTGTCGCATTCCTCCTCCGCGACACCCACAGTGGATGAAGAGTTAACACACGGCAGAGCATAGTCCATAAACTGACTTAGAGATGAACGCGGACCCTCGTGAATGAGTTTAGATTTTAGAGGTTGATTAATGCCCTCACAGAAAAAGTCTATCAAAACACAGTCCGGCAGATCAGAATAATATTCAATGTCCAGATACTCTTGAATATAGCCTTATCATCGTGTGCCCGTCCTAAGGGCTAACAATATTCTTGCTGTATCCATACCTGGCCAATGTCCATCCGAGAAGTCGCTGGATCCTTGTGGGTCCAAGTATTTTGTTACGGAGCTGACGAGACGAGAGGCATGCGGATCCATGAGCAAGCTTTTATAAATAAACAGTCAAAAACACAGGCAGGGTCGAACAACAGCAAACAGGTATGGCACAGGGCAGACCAAAGAGCAATCCTAAATGGGCTTGGGTAATCCAGAGGGCTTGACACGAGGGGTAATTCGTAAATGTGAGCATAAGGCCAGGCAAGGAGCAAACACAGTCCAAAACAGCAAGCAAAGGGTTAATCCAAGATATGTGGCAAAAATCAGGAACCAGGAAAATAGGCAAGGCAAGACTATAACTAGACTATGAAAACTAGAGCAGGCTCCGTAAAGTAGCTATCACAGTGATAACCATTAAACAATACTCGGTGCTCTGGAAGAGGAAGAACAAGGCTTATAAAGCGTGTATGATAGGGTTCAGCTGTGTGTGTGTAATCAGTACATTCAGCTGTGTATGTGTAATCAGTGAACTCAGCTGTGTAGTGTGAAAGTCCATGTGGTGAGCTGGTGACCTCTGGTGGTGAGTGAACGGAAGTTCATAGACAGGATTCGTGACAGTCACGATAGTAATCGTAATTGTGATATTTAAAAATTTTTTAATGAAATATCTGCATTTTTTTCTGTTTTTCCAAGATTGCTATAGATATTGCAATATTTTTGACCAGGATAAACACGTAGTGAAAATCTGATATTGTGACAAACCTACAATTAATAGATATGAATGCATATACAAATTTATCAAGCTATAATTAAAGGTGGGGTAGGCCTATGTATTTTTTCAAAAATGCTTTAGAAAACTGAGTCGGGCCGAGTACCAAAAAAAACTTGTAGCCAATCAGCAGTAAGGGGCGTGTCTACACATGATGCGGAGGAGAGAGCGCTCAGTGCACATGTTGGACATTACCTAGCCAGCGAACACACGACAGACAGGTAGAGTGATTGGCGCCATACACAAAAAATAAAAGAGGAAAACGTCTGCGGAACAAAAGAAGGCTTACACCGTGTCTACACCAGACGCGACAGTTGTTGTGTTGCGCTGCGCCGCAACAGCTAAAGTCTGTCTACACTGGACGCGACAAAGCGATCGTTGAAAATCATTTGAAATTTGTGTCAATAAGTCATAAATAGAATGCGGCAGCAGTTTACTGTCGGGGATTTGTCGTGCCGCGCCGCATCCAGTGTAGACAGCTGATTATAATGAGTTCTATTATATTTTGCCGTGGCGCGCCGCGCTGCTCGCGTCCGATGTAGACACGGTGTAACATAGGCAAGAAGTCGGACCAACGTAAATACGATCCGCTTCATTCAGCTCTGGAGATGAACTCACAGAGCGTGTGAAGACCCTGCGATCGGATGACACCGCAAGGTTGCGTTTGTTTCTCTTCTCTGTGATAGGTGCACATACAACATTACATATATCGCTTTGTTTCACAGACTAGTGTTGTGCACATAGTGTTGGGCAGAGCTATCAAATATGGGAGGGGCGAACCCTTTTTGGATGGGTAGGGGCAGTGTTGTTTTTGGTGAGTGTGAATATCAGCATTGGCTACCAAAATCACTTAACCCCACTTAAGCACGAATGTTGATGTAAACAATATTCACAAAGAGTGCACAGGCCACACTTATCTATAAAATCTTTACATAATAAATACATATTTTTGGGGGAAATAACTTTTCATTTTATATTTATTATATATTGTGTATATTCTATACATTTCGTATTTCCTGTAAGTGCTGTGTATGTTTCGCTAATATTACGTTAATGTTCGTGCCAATCGTTGATTGTGACTCTGAAATAGTACAGTGAGATTTCTGACTAGCTGATCCTCCACAGATGGTTTTCATTTGCTTGTGCATCAGGGTGTGTTATTAAGGCTGTTCTCATAAAAGACCTGACTTCCACTTTGTCATCAGCCATTATAGAGATATAAACCAAAGCAGAACTTCAAAATACTGCAGACCCTTTTCCTTCCTCTTTGGCCACAGTAATTGTGTTCTTTGCCCTATGTTTGCAGTGGAGCAGCTCCTATAGGAGTTCTATTATTGCTGTAGTAATGATAAAACATGTAATAATATCTGTGGTAATTGTGGGAAGTGTGACGGTGCTGCCGTGGTAATAATTAGAAGTGTGATTGCATGCTGCACTGTGTGTGCATGTAATTTTATCTTCTTATACACACACAATGGACAACAAAATCACAGTTGAATTCACACGTGTGTAAGCAGATTGAAAGGTTCAGCATGGATATTTCCATATTTTTCTTTATTATTTTTGAGTACTTATTCAAATTCTTAGATTAACTGCACATTGATCTTAAATGCTATTTAATCTAATCATGATCAAAACATGCATCCCATGTAAATTATTCTATATAGTAAACACTGGATGGATGGATCACCATTTGCCAGCATTAATAACTCAACTTTTCGATTTTTAACTAATGCATTTAATGTCCATTCAAAGACATTCTTAGACCGCTAATGACATCGATAAGTATAACCTGAAGGACACTTGCATTACACAGCAGACAATACTTGACCACGTTGCTCTTCTGAGCCGCTCAATGAAATGTTTCACTCAATAAAACCATTACAGACACAGGAAGGGAGAATTATAGTGGCCTCAAAAGATTGAGCTCGCAATGAATTCTGCAGGGCTTTGAGAGCGACGGAGAACACATTACAGCAGCTCCTAGTGACATATCCATCATATTTTAAACGTTAAAGGTCACTAGGTTTGGACTCTACGGCTAGATGGAAACTGTTGACCTTGACACATTGAAACTGTAGACACACACACAGGTGATGCATAAACCCATATTATTATTTAAATATGATACGGCCAACCTTAGTGTGCTCAGTGAGACACTGAATACACGATTTCATCGCCCCCCCACACACACACTTCCCCCACTCACACACTCCATTCGTGAAATATTACCTAAGCAGGTGATTCAGTATTTTCCAGTGACTAACTGGTACTGATATCTTACCTGGCATTTTCCAGTGCTGTGAGGAGGGAACCTGCAGAGCTGTCCTGAACATGGCAGGTGAGACTCATTTCACACACGTTTTACACTCCGACTGTGACATTTTCCATCAGTACAGCAATATTTGCGCTTTGAGTGACATTTTGTGTCTGTATTCGCAAGTCCAGTCAGCTGCCTCCAGTCAGGCTGTTTCAAGGCCTGAAGAGAACATTATTGTTCGCCATATTGGACAGCGTGAAGTTCATTCTCATTTTGCATCACTGTTCCTGGAAAAAAAGAAAAGCACCGTATTGCTGCAGGACTCTTTTTTCATGTCTTCTTCTGGGTTCATTAAAATGAGCTCGGCTTTGTGTCTCACTGCAGCAGCTGAGCGCTGACTGTGTAACTTCTGTTTTCTGCTTCTTTATAATGTCCTTCTCCTTGGCCGCTTTCTCAGTCGGAGAAAAATTAAAGATAAAGATACTCCAAATCTGTGGACTTGACTGCATATTAGACAGTGGTATGAAGTGTTTAAATATGTATATGTGTGTGTTTTTACTTTTTTGGTCATTCTGTAAGTGCCAAATAAAGCTGACTCATGCACTATATTCTGAAGTCATACAATAACTTTGTGCGCGTGCGAACAGGTCCGTGAAATCGTCTTTCATTATTTAGTCAAATTCTTGTCATAAATCGAGCTTGACATCCGTGGTCACCATTCACTTTCATTGTATAGAAAAAGAGCTTGGGAATTCACAATTTTTCTTTTGGTGTTCCACTGAAGAAAGTAAGTCATACAGAATTCAAAAGACACACAATGAGTTAATGATAACACTGTGAACTCCATTTGACACACAGCCACTTCCTGCCATGAATACCAATGTGCATATATGAGCGGCGTATGTTGTTTTTACATTTTTGTGACTGCAGAACGAATATGAGAGTGTGTAGTAACTAGAAAGGAACGCAATACACTTGACTCATTTTAATGAATGTCTTAAACTAAAATCTTTCCATTAACTAAATCAGCATAACCTCACAGTCATGTCTGTTTTGGGCCCTGAAACAACAGCACCGCCCCTGGAAATAACCTAGCAGGTTCTCTGGTGTCCCAATATTAATGTGAATTACTTTGGTTTCTGTGCAACCAAGTGTTACATAAAGCCTCTTTTATTCAACTCCAACGTGGAGCAATATTTTGTATTCCTCAGTTTTTCTTTTGAACTGTAAAACACACTTCCTCCTCATGCCCAGCCCCATATTGTCACAGTAAGCTAATTTCAACATTTTCTGTAATTCTTGCTCTAGCTTCTTTACTGAAGCTGAAAGGAGTCAAGAGAGGACACGATTAGCACTTTAAAGTGGAGGGAAGCCCTGTGTGGATAAATTAAAGCAGTGCTGCCTGAGATGAGAATACAGACACTTTCAGTAAGTCAAGAAACAGCCTCATTCACATCAACTCTGCTAAACAGCTTAGTGGGTTTTGTAAGACCAAACATTCCAGTGAGACGTTGACAAAAGCTTGATGTTGTACAGTTGCTTGCCAAAAGCAGAAAAGTTCAAAATTAGAGATGTTGGTTCCATATCAGTTATTGGCCAATATTAGAGATTTATCCTTTGTTGATATTGGATATTTAATTGCACATGCTCGTTTTCACTATTTTTACATTTAGATTAGCTTTCACCTGATGATCCCTTGGAATTAATCTTAGAAACACTAATAAATCAATAACGCTTCTAAACATAATCTTTAGCAAATTGTATTTTTGTTGTATTATTTCATTTTATTGTTTTGACAAAATAATATAGAATTCTAATATCTGCCATTTATTAGTAATTGAGCATAGCATGAAAATAATTATCTGTTAATCGATATAAACCAGAATTGTAATATCGATACATCTCTGCTGAGTACATTTTATTTTAAAAAATCCTGTAGTTTTACAGGAAAACACTGGCAGATATGGTTTTATTTTGTAAAAATACAGTAAAAATGTAAATAATTACAGATCAACCTGTAAATATTATAGTTTAAAACTGTAATTTATAATTGCTGTCTCACCAATTCAAATATATTTTACGAGGTGGCTAATTCATATTAATTCTCACAGCATCTACAGTTGCCATCCGCCCCTCGCGACACTGCGTTTTTGTATAATTTCTGTGAGGGGTAAGTTTAGGGGCGTTAGGTTAGGGTTGGTCCTTCGTACGAGTTCTTATGAATTTGCCACCTTGTAAAATACGTACAAATTTTCACAAATCGTACAAATTCGTACAAGTAAGGCAGAAACCCATATGAATTAGACACTTAGTAAAATATGTAAGAATTGCCATGAGATCAGGTTGTTTAAACTGGTAAATCCTGCAGCCCTTTTCTGCTGAATTAAGGCCACAGTGCTAATTTTTTTTTGTACCTTTAACATATATTAAAAACCACCACAATAACAGGTGGTGAATATTTAACAGTATTTTACTGTGTTTAACAGTTTTACAGTTTAATATATTGATATTTTTATATATAATATAATTTTTTACAGTATATTAATAGAATGTTGAACAATTTTGTGAAACAGTCTTCATGAAGAATGCCATTTTCCAGGCTTTTGAGCAGATGTCTTTTGCCCCATCTCCTGATGAGAAAGGTGTTGTTTTGATGCTCGGTTGCTCTGTTATGTGGTCCGGTCAGCATGGTGCTGTTTCTTCTGAAATCACAGCTGCAGTCACAAGCTGTGACCCCCTCACTCTCAATCACAGGGAGGCAAAATGTCCATGAGGAAACTTTGATATGTTAGCCCTTCAAAAGACAGATAATGTCAACAAAGAAAGAGATACTCGCTGAAAAAATGGCATTGTGTAACGGTAACTGTAGTTTCTGTTTTTCTCGCAAGATCCTAACTAGGCAAAAGGTAACTGAAGAAACCTTTTTCTAGGGAAAAGCTTAGCCGTTAGCTGTTCGCTGGTTTGAGAATTGATTGGCATGAACTGTGACAGTGCAGAGCTGGCGATGAGCTGTGATCATTGTTTTTTCTGCTTCCTTAACTTCTCATTCTGCATATTTTCCAGCTGAGAGTGTACGTGTGTATGCATGAGAATATGTGCCTGTGTGATTTGTAATATCAGAAGAGCTGCTAGGCTAATTTTCCATTCCTTTGATCTGATTGTAAGCCACTAAAAACTGTTGAGGACCATCTGGAAAGTACCTGTATTTATGAGAGAATAACAAGAGCTGAAATGTCCATGTGGCGTGCTTTGAACATCAGTTTCTCTACACACACATATTTGAGATTTTTGAGTGTTTTTTAATTCATTGTTGAATTCTTAAGTTGAGGGATGCTGTTGAACCAGCAACCTTTAAAAAAACAGCATACATTTTAGCCCTGAGTTTGGAGTGTAGTTCTACAGAGATAATGTTGGGGTTAGTGCTGGGATAGGCTTCTGGTGATGTGTGAACAGTGGTGGTGTTTCTTGAGTAGTTTTAAGAGTGGTTTTGGTTTAGTATGGTAATCAGTGTGTGACTTATTCAAAACCTTTCAGGGGTTAATTAAATTGCATTTGTTAATTGTAATTTTCTAGGTGCAGTAAAGTGCCACTAGTACAGTTACTGTAGCTAACGTCAACTCACTGACACATTTTAAATTCTAGCCCAAGGGAGCTGTCAAATTCAGTGAAATTTACACAGACAAAAATGACTATTGTAGATTGTCTACAGTGTAACAATGTATGAAGCACAGGTCACACAAAGTAATTTTCAACCCAATCAGTTTTCTGTTGGTCAACATGGCAAATCTACATGACCAACTTAAACCCATTGTGAAATCTGGGTGTGTGAAGTCCTGTTGAAATGATTGGATTTTGAACATTCAAAGAAAAACATATTTGTCATGTTGGTTTTACTATTTTGCAAGTCTGAGCCTGAGTAAAATAATTTCCCTTTTTTATTAACAAAGCCTTACAAGATAACAAAATGTAAAATAAAAAAGAATGGCAGATATTTAGGCCAAAGTGGGTGAAGATAAAAAAATCTTTGTCATTATTTTAGCTTTGTTATTTAAAAAATAAGAACAAAGATACACATTACAAATACACATAATATAAAACAAACAGTGCTTTATTTTTCAGGTACAGTAGGTATATTTAGCAGCTGCATTCAAGAAATTGAATAAACAAATATAAGAATAAAACACTATATACACTTCACTGTATAAATTATACAGTAATTCTTACTAAAGCAACTGTATTAAAGCTCTTCAGTCAAGAGCAGTGAGTGATTTTACTTTGTGTTTTGTTGTTTTATTAACAGTTACATACATGATAGTTTTACTTACTCTCAAGTTGTTTTGAAAGAGTTTCTTTCTTCTGTTGAACAAGTTATTTTGAAGAATGTGGGTAACCAAACAGTTGCTAGTCCCTAGTTTTCCTACTATCAAAGTCCCTGGGGACCAGCAACTGTTTGGTTCCCAATTCTTCCAGAGTGTCGTCTTGCTCGTTTTCAAGCACTCAGAAGAAATTAATACAGGTTTGGGAAAACATGAGGGTGATTAAATAATGGCAGAATTTTCATTTTTGAGTGAATTATCCCTTTAATGACAAGTGGCAGCATGTTTAGCACCATTAGTCTGCTGTCACTTTAAGACCTGCACGCATCTAATATACAGGCACATCCGTTTTTCTCTCAACTGTTTACTTTAACTTTATACATAAGCAACTGTTTATATGTGTTTTTAACCGTATTAGCACAATCAGACATTAATTATGACTTAGTCCAGTAATCAGGCACTGTTTGACAGGCTTTTTAGTGTACGCGCTCAGAAAAAGCGCATGTCAGAACAGCACGCAAATGAGATGTTTAACCGGCAAGGCTTTAAAGCACATGCAAATAATGTAGCCTACTTTTGTGATTGCGAAGTGCAGTTTCCTGTTAGTGTAACTAGACCGCTTAGTTACTATTTGATGTGATCTGTCGCGTTGTACTAAATATTGAGACGGAGGTGCCAGAATTGCAACTGATAGAATGTGCGCTGCAGATATTTCTTCAGAAGCAGATTGTGGAGACATATTAATCATCCACAATCAAACATCGTGATATCACACACCCCTAGAACAACAGTAAATGTAACAGTACCTTAAACGGGCTTTTTTATATGTATTGGTGATGTGTAGTGCAAAAATCCTTTTCTAAATGAGTATTTTTGTTTAATTTTCCAGTAAAAATATCTAGTAAAAACATGAATTTACTTGAGAAGCAACAATGCTTAAACATTAAGAGTTGTTTTCATAGACTATATCTTGAATATTAGTGTTTTTAAGTATAAACAAGGACTGTCAAAAGACCTAATTAAAGTCAAAGAAGATAATTTTTAGATATTGATACAAATGCACAGGGTTTGAGCAGCCTACTGTTGCTATAGTAACCTCCTCAGATGAACACTTTAGAGGGTTTACCCAAATGTTATATGAAAACACTGTTAAAACACGTACTTGTATGCAAAACAAATATGACAAGACCCCCAAATTTTGAGGGGATTTAAAGACTTAATTACACACTAAAAAATGCTGGGTTGTTTCAACCCAACTTTGGGTCAAATATGGACTAACCCAACCGTTGGGTTAAATTTTTACATAAAATTTTTAACCCAAAAGTTGGGTTAGTCCATATTTTGACCCAAAGTTGGGTTGAAACAACCTAGCATTTTTTAGAGTGTAGGGGGGTCAGACCCCAACATAATTCACATCTTGTTGGGGAAAATGTTAGAATAGTATTAGAACTATGCTTTTTTTCTTCTCTCAAACACAACTCACATTTCATACAAAAGCCTCTTGCACCTGTAGAATCTAAGATTTTACAATAAATAAGAGTTTATTTGATTGACAGGTAAAGAGAGTCTACCCATGCTTATGCTCATAATCGCTATGCTAATGACAGGGTGTTATTCACAAGGAGGTGAAAGCGTAGGCTAGAGTCTCTCTGAAAGAGGCCGACACAGGTTAAAAACAAAAACTTGATGCCATTATAACACTCCTGTTAACAGTTCTATTCAATGTGTGTCTGCCTTCATTTGTATAACCACAGAATGTAGACAGTATGTTAAATCACTTCTTTGATTTCTGTTGAATATCGGCATTAGGCCCTCAGTATGTGTCCAGTCAATTAGAGGTTACCTGACTGAACCATGCTGGACTAAGCTTTACTTTAGATCATTGTACGTTACAGAAAATCGCAAAATAGTCTGTTCTCCATATCTTGACGAATGACCCGTGAACTCTACTCACTCTTCATATGATGAGTGATCAAACACAGACAAATGTTTCCAAGAAATGTGCTGGATTTCTGGTGAACACTGCACGTCGTTCAAACGACTTCCCGTGTCATGCTAAACGAGAGGGTTTCTGATAATTATGGTAATTACCTTTTAAGTAGCCGAGCCCGAGACCATTAAACGTTCCTACATAAATATGAAACGGCAGTGCAACGTGTGCTGCGGAGCTGACAGCTCCTGTGGTCCTGCATGCCCACTCAAACCTTTCTGCTCAACAACCCCCTGCCACCCTCTCTACATTCACACACATCATCCACACAACGCGACCAACAAGTGCACACGACATTCCTGCGCCACTTAGCTGTCCTCATCTTTAAACCTCGGGTCCTCATTACCTATTTCCTTCTGGTCCCTTCTGCACATGACAGACCGCAGCTGGCTTTGAGTTCTGTCCCCCTTTATTTCACTGTCTTTCTTTCTATTATTTCGCGTTTCTGCATTGTCAAGGAGCACAGGCGTCGCACCCACAGCCCCCCCTTATACCAAAGGCATTAGTTACTGCGTTAGGTCTCTGACTGGACTTGTCTAGGTTCCTACACTCATCCTGCTGGAATAGAAAGACCTGAGTATGGGAGCATTTACATGAGTGTATATGGGTTTCATCTTTCTGTTTCATCTTTCTGGTCATTGCTGGGGAATGTTAATGGAGTTGTAAACAAATTATTTATTTTTCCATTTAATCCTGTCAATAGCAAAGCAAATCCCATCAGAAATCCTGGGGGATTTACTTTTGTCTCATTAGTAAATGAAATGTGAACACAATACCACTAAAAAAAACAAAACAATAAAAAACCAAAATATATATATAATGATATATAAGATATATATATATATACACTGTGTCTATATATTTGAAAATAAGTTCAAAAGCACAACATTTACTTTTTTCCAGGATGACGGGTCTAGATGAAAAGGCTTCAACTGATTTTTATATAAAACTCTATTTTATTCTTTGAACAAGTGTTGGTCCCACCAACATGGTTTGTATGATCCTCGCAATATATGCTTTGTTGATTACAGTGAAATTTATATAGGCCTAGTTTTGTTGAGTCATGTGGACTGTGTAGGTGTATGTGAATACATTATGGAGAAGAGAAAAGTGTATAGTTCTATCAGTAAATAAATTAAATATAAGTTATTATTAGAAAATATTTGCAAAATGTGATCTGATTATGTTTAATGCTCTACCATCAACATGGCTGATGGCTAAGGTCAAAAAAGCAAAGGCATGAAATGCACGGACACACTATTTTTCTCCCACATTCATTGAGTCTGTTTCCTGAGCAGGTTCTTAGTATTTCTGTCACACAGAGAGGACAGGGAGGTCATCAGTGGTGGCAGGAGGTCATGCTGACTCACTCCTGAGGGTCAGTGTTTGGCTGGTTAGCATGGCCCAATTAGCCAGAACTATACCATCCAAGCCCAAAAAAAGTATTTCTAGCCATGTATTCTGACTTTTTTGTACAAGCAACAGATAAGGTTTTGTTATTTGCCAATTTTATTTTCAAATGTGCCTTAAAAGCATGAAATAAATTTTTTCTGCCTTAAGTTTTGCTGCCTTTGACCACAAAGCTCAAGATAGTTGCGAGTCATGAGTTTGGTTATGTGTGTATTCTTGTGGTGCCATCAGCTAATCAACAGTCATTTCCTCACTTTGGTTGAACCACTATAGACATCTGACAAAAAACAAGTCTGAGTGTTTTGTTTGGCATTTTCAGTCACATTTGCATCAGTTAAAAGGTTGAGGGTACATGAAAAGAGCAAATAATCATATGCAATATCTTGAGTAAAAATAAATAAGTCTGTCCATACACATGTTGCATGTCTTGCAAAGTGGAGAAAGTTGAGACACATCCAGAAGTTTTCTTGTGTTTAATAAGACATCTCACTGACTCTCAATGAGAGAGATACTGTGAGGTTAGCTTCTGTATGAGCTTAGCATCTATCTATTAGTCTGTATGATTGTGTTTTTAAACTATGTTTGCAGAAGGCTGATTATTATCTACAATTGAATTAAGCAATACACATGGAGACATAAATCAAGCATTATGGTGACTGTTTGCAACTACACTATTGAAAATAAAGGTGCTTCACGATGCTACAGAAGAACATTTTTGGCTCCATAAAGAACCTTTAACATCTGAAGAACCTTTCTGTTTCACAAAAGGTTCTTTGTGGCGAAAGAAGGTTCTTCAAATTATGAAAAGGTAAGAAAGAGATGATTCTTTAAAGAACCTTTGACTGAATTGTTCTTTGTGGAACCAAAAATGGGTGGTTCTATAGCATCGCTGTGAAGAACCTTTTAAGCACCTTTATTTTTAAGAGTGTAGTAGCTATCGATGTGTAAAGATATCTGAGATTTGGTCTGCAAATTGCATATTTATCACATATAAACTTCAACTGTAATGACCAAGCAGATACTTTTGAGTAGGTAAAAAGTATGCCAGCACTGGGACATACCAAGGGTGCTTTCACACCTGGCTCGTTGTTTCGGACCTGGCGGGCTGTTATCCCACTTAGCTTGGGCATAATGTGCACAACGACACATCGATCGAGCCCGATCCGGCAAAACAATCGGTCGATACTCGGCCTGAATGAGGTGGTCTGGCTCGATTGAAACGAACTCTTGGAGCGGTTCGGTTGTATTTAGAAGCGATCCGATCTAACGGACACTACCCAGGCTATATCATCACTGTATAATGTAATTACGTAAGTTCTTGAAAAGCTTAGGCTTTGTTTGTTTTGCTAATACTCTCAAAAATGGACCCCTGTTTGAATTCTGATGGGTGGAGCACATCTTCGACATTAAAAATTAAAAAGCTCACTTTTTCATTTTATAAAGCTCTTCTTCCTAGTAGGTGCATTTTAAAAAATGTTTTCCCTATGAATCCTGGACTCCTGCTCAAAATGATAAATTAATATAAGGACATTCCATCCTGACAGATGACAGCTGTGACAGCTAAGTGGAATCCCGGAAAATAAACCGTGGAACTTTGACCAATGAGACAACAGTTTACTCGCGCGTGACTTGTATTAACAAATTTGGTCCTTTTAGAAACTTTGCCGTGTGAAAGCGAACCGCACCAAGAATAAAAAGCAACATTGTAATAGTTTTAATCCCTGTTTCGGAACAAAGTAATCAATCTACAGGTGTGAAAGCACCCTAAGTCATAAAAATTCATCCACATACATCTTTATCATACACCATTTAACTAGAATTTACAGGTTGCTCCCATTTTTTGTTCAATGATTTTTGGACACACTAATTCTTATCTCACAAACTATTTGGAATGGATTGTGCATAGTAAATGTACGTTTCTTTGTCATTTTCATCTAAATAGCATCTTGAAAAACAAAATCAATTTACTTGAGGAGCAAAACTGTATTAGATTTGTTTTTGGAGAATATAACTTGAATTATCTGTATTTTTCCCAACATATTGTTTCAAACAAGAAAAAACGAATTGTCATTGGGGTAAGAAAAAGAAACTTAATTGAAAACAAGTCTTGATATCTTAAGAATGTTATCTATTTTTACTGGAAAACAAGCTAAAAATAAAATTACTAATCATTTTTGCAGTGTTGGGTTTAGTGCAGGGTTATTAATAGCTGTATGTCATATTTGTAGCTGCAAGTGTTTTTACAGATTTGGCCACAGTAATGGTCAAATTTCCAGTGATAGGAGCAGGCCCTTTGGGAACAGATGCAGGTGTGTACTGGGAAATACTATGCTGTAAACACACACATGCAAATATGAACAATGCGTGCCTGTAGATTCTGTTGGACTTGTACTGGATTTGAAATATGATGTTTTCAGTTTAATATTTTAGCCTGTATCCTTTTTTGCAGGTTATTTGATGGTAGTAATGACTCAGTATGTGATAAAAGACATCAGCAGTGATTAATCGCTACTGTTAGTCTTAATGGAACATATTGGCAGAAAGCCTCAAAGTCACGGCAGGGGTTCAAGTACAGATGTTAGGCACACACACACACACACACAATGACCCTGTAATTGGAATAATACTAAATCCCATGACTCCACAGCTGATCTGAGCTCAGATTGCTTGCAGCTGAGTACACTCCTGCTGGATCGGTTTGGTTTGTGTTGCTGGCTTGTCTTTGGGTGTGCTTGAACAAACTCAATTCCTACTCAAATACTGGCAACTCTCACAGCTAACTTTAAAAATCTGTCACATTTTAATGGAATGGCAGTAATGAAAACTGTATAAACTGTTTGGATGCAAACTGCATGGCATATAATCAAGTTGTTTCTGGGATGTGGCCATAGATGTTTGTTTCCATTATCTAACTGGCTCTTAAACATATAAACAGTCATACATACATATGACAACAGACATAGTTTGTGCACACCAATATACAACCAATGTCTGGAAAAATTTGCAGAAATTGTACAGTTAGGCCTAAGAAATTCATATTTTTATTCAGCAAGGATGTATTTAATTGATCAAAAGTGAGTTTAAAGATTTTTAAATGGCAACAGAAAATACATATTTTAAAATAAATGCGGTTCTTTAAAACTTTTTATTCATCAAAAAATCCTGAAAAAGTACCATGGTTTCCACAGAAATATTAAGCACCTCAACTATTTTTTTTACATTGATTAGATTTTTTTGTTTGTTGAGCACCAAATCAGCATATAAGAATTATTTCTGAGGGATATTGTGATGCTGAAGATGATTTTAAATTATAATAATATTCCACTAATATTTACTTTATTAACTTTTTTTGATCAAATAAATGTAGATTTGGTAGTCATAAGTGACTTCTTTAAAAAAATAATAATAATGAAATATCTGACCCCAAACATTTAAACAGCTGTGTACACGTTGCCACTGGGGCAGTTCCCACAAAGATACCTCCACTGTACCCCTAAACATTAGTCGTAAAAGTATTTGTGCCATATCTACCCCTGAAGAATATAGCCTAGTATTAGTAGCCTACACCTTAATGTACAAAAGGTTACAGCAGGTGAACCTATGAGGGTCAAAGTCAGGTGACAAGCTCTTATAAATATACCAGTAAATACTAGTGTATAATTTGTGATGTTTCAAAGCAATATAATTAATTTCCTGATTACTGACACACACACACACAGGCGTGTCCAGAATGAGCAGAATGACTCCAGTGTGGTGACTGCTGTCATGACCTGTGGCGCTCTGTGCTGCCGACACGGTTTGGTCTCAAAAAGAGCAGCACACAACGCCCCTGAAGGCAAAGCCAGACCCACTGAACCTCAAACATGCACACTAACGGCTACACTTGTGATTGTAGCAATAGTTGACCCAAAAATGAACATTCTGGCATCATTTACTCACCCTCAAGTTTTTCAAAACCTGTATGATTGTTATTTTACTTCAGAACACAGGAGGAGTTATTTAGCTCAATGTCTAGGCTGTTCTTTTTCACACAGTACCTTATTGTGAAGAACGGACTGAAATTGTATGTGTATGTTTATGTTTTTATCAAAGTTTTAAGGCCTGTTCACACAAATACAAATATTTGGTGCATAAATTTGGAGCAATAACGGACAAATGTTTTTAATTGCACCACAAAGAAATCAGGCCAATTATTGGGAACTGCATTTTTGGTCACATGCCCTTAGCTGCTGCTACAGAAAAACTACGACTTGGTGGTGCTCACAAACTGAATACATTGAAACAATGAATAGCAGAGAAAGAATCCAAAACTCTTATCAAGCGGGTATCATAAACTGAAAGTTGAGCAGCACTTTGTTACCAGGGTAAACAGGGTATTTCTGATTTTCTGTCAGCGCCACCTGCTGTCAGAGAGTGAATTTGCATTTTCATTCAGTCCCTTTATATGCATTGGTCTGATGAGACAAATCACGGAACAGATTTTCGCAGATATTTGTGTTTGGTGAGAACAGGCCTTTATTCTGCCGTTGTGGCCAGGTCTGGTTAGAGATTACCTGTTAAATTAAAACATTTCCAATGCTTTTTTTTTTGGTGAAAGAGAAACCTCAACATTTTGTCACAAATTCAAGTCAATGATTACAATTTTCATTTTTAGTTTTTAACAATCCTGTTTAAACCATAACTTGAGGTTTTACTTACAGTGGGGCAAAAAAGTATTTAGTCAGCCACCAATTGTGCAAGTTCTCCCACTTAAAAAGATGAGAGAGGCCTGTAATTTCATCATAGGTATACCTCAACTATGAGAGACAAAATGAGAAAAAAAATCCAGAAAATCACATTGTAGAAATTTTAAAGAATTAATTGGTAAATTCCTCGGGAAAATAAGTATTTGGTCACCTACAAACAAGCAAGATTTCTGGCTCTCACAGACCTGTAACTTCTTCTTTAAGAGGCTCCTCTGTCCTCCACTCGTTACCTGTATTAATGGCATCTGTTTTGAACTTGTTATCAGTATAAAAGACACCTGTTCACAACCTCAAACAGTCACACTCCAACTCCACCATGGCCAAGACCAAAGAGCTGTCAAAGGACACCATAAACAAAATTGTAGACCTGTACCAGGCTGGGAAGACTGAATCTGCATAGGTAAGCAGCTTGGTGGGAAGAAATCAACTGTGGGAGCAATTATTATAAAATGGAAGACATACAAGACCACTGATTATCCCCCTGGCTCTGGGGCTCCATGCAAGATCTCACCCCGTGGGGTCAAAATGATCACAAGAACTGTGAGCAAAAATCCCAGAACCACACGGGGGACCCTAGTGAATGACCTGCAGAGAGCTGGGACCAAAGTAACAAAGGCTACCATCAGTAACACACTGCGCCTCAAATCCTGCAGTGCCAGACGTGTCCCCCTGCTTAAGCCAGTACATGTCCAGGCCCGTCTGAAATTTGCTAGAGAGCATTTGGATGATCCAGAAGAGGTTTGGGAGAATGTCATATGGTCAGATGTAACCAAAATATAACTTTTTGGTAAAACTCAACTTGTCGTGTTTGGAGGAGAAAGAATGCTGTTGCCAACAAAGAGCACCATACCTACTGGTAAGCATGGGGGTGGAAACATCATGCTTTGGGGCTGTTTTTTCTGCAAAGGGACCAGGACGACTGATCCGTGTAAACGAAAGAATGAATGGGGCCATGTATCGTGAGATTTTGAGTGAAAACCTCCTTCCATCAGCAAGGGCATTGAAGATGAAACGTGGCTGGGTCTTTCAGCATGACAATGATCCCAAACACACCGCCCGGGCAACGAAGGAGTGGCTTCGTAAGAAGCATTTCAAGGTCCTGGAGTGGCCTAGCCAGTATTCAGATCTCAACCCCATAGAAAATCTTTGGAGGTATTTGAAAATCCGTGGTGCCCAGCGACAGCCCCAAAACATTACTGCTCTAGATCTGCATGGAGGAATGGGCCAAAATACCAGCAACAGTGTGTGAAAACCTTGTGAAGACTTACAGAAAAAGTTTGACCTCTGTCATTGCCAACAAAGGGTATATAACAAAGTATTGAGATGAAATTTTGTTATTGACCAAATACTTATTTTCCACCATAATTTGCAAATAAATTCTTTAAAAATCCTACAATGTGATTTTCTGGATTTTTTTTCTCATTTTGTCTCTCATAGTTGAGGTATACCTATGATGAAAATTACAGGCCTCTCTCCTCTTTTTAAGTGGGAGAACTTGCACAATTGGTGGCTGACTAAATACTTTTTTCCCCCACTGTATTTCACTGACACAAATACAATGTAATATAATGTGTAGTATAATATATGTTCTTGGTTTGGTAATGCTTCAGTGTGTCAGTAGCATATTTACATAAGTGTAAATATCAAACACTGCTCAGACATAGAGATGTATATAAGTTTTTTTCATCCATAAAGAAGAGAAAACGCACATGTACACACACAGAGAACATATTCACTGTCAGCATGTCACCAACAGCGCAGAAGACAAACAGGTTTTGTGTCACATTAGGTCTGAGTGAGATGAAACTGCTGAGTGGAAAAGGTGGGAGAGTGAAGAGGACAGCTGAGAGTTATGAGACTTGGCTGACAGGAAGAGCCTGGTTAAGTTATCAAATGTTAGAGAGACAGGAAATATTTCTGTCATGTTACGAGATGAGAACACGCCCTCCCTGTTTAATTGCACTGAGTCTATTGCAGATTAGGGTACTGTTATCAAAGAATATGGGCCTCATCATATGACTAATAGTGTATGAAAGAGAAACAACTCTGCATTCTGACAGAATTTTTGCATTTTTCAGTTTGTCAACAAAATGTTACTCAGTAACTGTAATTATATTCAGCGGTTGGCCTTTTCACCCTTTGTTCAGTATGAGTAAGCTTTCATTTTTGCAAAGTTCCCTGTGGGCCTAAAACAGAATTATACAATTACAGAATTAGCAGATTATATAATGTTAGATTCTTATGTAGGTTATAATATGACAAGACAAATTGAATTTGTTTTGTGCAAATTGTAATTATTGACAAGTGTCATTTAACAAAACTGAATATTATGTGGCATTTAACAGTTCAGAATTTGATTTTTTTTTACTTGAATATTAGACATTTGAAATTTAACACAACTGAATATTTTTATGGCAGAGTTTTATAGACATGCATTTTCAAACAGCGAATTTTTTGTTCTGAAATCTTTGACTTGAAATATCCAATTTTAAAAATACAGCTTCAAGTTTTCAAGATGAAGAGGAAATTCGGAACATCAAGTTCAATATTCTAAAATTCAATACGCAGAAATTCAGATCGTACAGAAAGTAGGTCAGAGGTAATCCACAGGGAAGAGTAGATGATCTCCGAAATGTCAAACGAAGCATTTTGGCCAATTAGCAGTTTTCTGGTGCGAGCGTGCGGTTCAAGATCTAGTACCTGATCATGAATCGCCCAGAGGTTTTTAAACATTTATGGTTTATATACTTATATGTTAGGTTAGCATTCTCAGCATGTGAAACATTTGTCTAAGCGGTCTCTGGTGTTTGTAAGTGTATTTGGTGTGAAAGTGATTAGTGTGCCACCGTGTCTACACAGGACGCGAGCGAAAGCAAAAAAGACAGTAGAGCCCATTGATTATAATCAGTGAAATTTCCTACACTGGATGTGGCGCGGCGCAACACCATGTCTATATGGACGCGACTGCTTGAAGCGACAAAGCGCCCGTTGCAAAGAGCTTGGACTACGTCAGGAATAACGGGGAAACCTGCAGCTTTAACCTGCAACTTTGCAGATTTAAAATTTGCATTTTAATTCTGCTATGAGATCATGGCATGACTATTCTATGACTGTTTTATTTATATTGGTCGTATGTCTTCACGTGATACGAATTCGCATGAGATTGCATTTCTGATCTCATGTATTTGCATGCATATGAATGGAAACCAATGGAACAAAAAATAGTACTGCCCAAGTTTGTGAAAATGTCTTCAGAAATATAGTGACAAAAACATTTGAAGCGCTCTGTACTATTTGAATAGCTCATAAATCATGTTTGATCTAGTAATGTCAACAGGTTTGTGTGAAGGTTGGGTACTGCAAATATCATTGTCTTTGTATGAAAACTATTACATCTATTTGTGTGTGTGAAAAAGATAATTGTAGTTTAAACTGGCATTTTTACACATCAGGTTTGCTTCAACTGTGGCAGTAAACTGCTGGATCAACACTAGAGAATGAGAGGACTGTGAGGGCGAATGAGGGACGAGTAGAGAAGCAGTGAGAGGGAAGGAGAGAAAGAGAGAGAGACATCTCCCTCTGGCCAAAATGAACAAGAACTAGGCCACGCTGTACCGCACCTGAGCAAAGCCAAAACAGCTGCTGCTTCTTTTTTAACTCACCTTTAGATTTATTGAGGGGAAAAAAACAACTACTGTAACTTTATTTTTACATTAGTGGCAAAGCTCAGCGTCCTCTACTCTGACCACAGTGGTGTCTGAGGAGCTGCAAGGACGTAACTTTTTGTGTGTGTGGCAGTGTGTTCAGTAGTTTAGGTTGCATCACTGTGGCTGAGCCCTTGGGTGTCAGATGTGGCCTTATAAAGCACACGTCTGAGCCAAATGCAGATGAATGACACAAATTGTTTCAAACAAAAGAGCCCGAGCAAATATTTGCACAAGTCTGACATTATTTACCACACC
Organism: Sinocyclocheilus anophthalmus; assembly: GCA_018155175.1. NCBI lineage: Eukaryota > Metazoa > Chordata > Actinopteri > Cypriniformes > Cyprinidae > Sinocyclocheilus > Sinocyclocheilus anophthalmus. The sequence continues at coordinate 161,562 of JADLZN010001625.1, forward strand.
TCTCTGATTCCACAGAGGAAAAATCAGTTGAGGTAAAATGCATGTTTTCACTCTGTTGGTTTAAACCAGTGGTTCCCAAACCTGTCCTGGAGGACCCCCTGCCCTGCACATTTTGTATGTCTCCCTAATCAGACACACCCAATTTAGTTATTGCAGTCTCTAACGAGCTGATGAGTGTAATCAGGTGTGTTAGATAAGGGAGACATACAAAAGGTGCAGGGCAGGGGGGCCTCCAGGACAGGTTTGGGAACCACTGGTTTAAACACTGTTTGTTTTGATAGGTTTAATTCCATGTATTCTTTTGTTTTATTTGACTCTGAACTGAAGGCTTGCTTATTCCTATGTAATGATCTAACAGTTTGAGTGAGTGAGAAAAAGAGAGTAGCAATTCACTAAAGACCACCAAAGGTGAATACTCACCTGTGCTGTACTAATTCAGAGCTTCATGCCTCTATGGCGCCTCTGTTGACATAATGTGTTATTGCAGCCAAACCAAAAAAGTGGGTAGGCAGTAGGTAAGCAAGAGACAGATTACTGTAAAATACTCTCCTTTTTTGATGCAGATATGTAATGACCTGCCATTTTGTTTCTATATCATGTGCAGTAATATTTTAATATATATATCTACAGTAATCTGTAAACTTTCTGTACACGTGTATCAAGATGATTCATCTGATATATATATATATCAGATGAATCATCTTGATACATGTGTGACTATCAGCATCTTAGAAAAAAAGTCATGTTGCACATGGAAAAATTTATAGAGAAACGTCTCGGGTTACTTGTGTAACCATGGTTCCCTGAGGGGAACGAGACACTGCGTCCTCTAGGTGCTATTGGGGAACCCACTCGCCGTGACCCCGTGTCTTAAGCCTACATTGCAAACACACCAACTGTTTGGGCCCGCGACAAGCCATGAGTCACACCCGCCGCGACTATACCAAAGGCGCCGTACCAGCACAACCTCATTCACATTCTTCGTCCCCCCCCCTTGAAAGCCTTTTTGGGGGGGGGTGTTCCGACAATGGCAAAAAAAACTAGAGGACCATTGCTCGTTCCCCTCAGGGAACCCGGTTACACAAGTAACCCAGACGTTCCCTTTCGGGAACTTCGAACTGCGTCCTCTATGGGTCGCTATGGGGAACGGTTTACCCACGCCACCATGCTGAGGGGAGTGCAAGGCAGAACCATGGCGAGCCACTAAGTACTAACTACACCATACCGCTATGGGAGTTGCCCCTGTCCTGCACTTAGACGGCTTTCAGTGACATTACTCCCTGCGGCCAGAAGCTTAGGCTGCCAAGGGACATTACTAGAGGCTCACAGTGTGCAGGTCCCACCGGGACATGATTGGTAGTAGAACCCAGGCTACCAATAGTCTAACACGGGAGTCAGTCTCTCGAGATTGATCTCTGGTGTAATGAGGGCGGCTGGCTTGGTGCCCAGAACTGTGGGACGGCAGGGGCCACCGTACCAGCTGTGCCAAATGAAGCCTCCTCGGAGGTGGCGCCAGGGCCAAGAATCATGAAGGATTCCTTCCAGGGAATACGACAAAGAGCCTACTTATTGGATCAATTACAAGTCTTGGCCTGTCACTCAGGGCTACATCACTTTGCAGAAGGACCTGTCTCAAGAGGGCTCTAGTGGAAACACCCTGTCAGAGTAGGTATTCGAGGATACCAGGAGGAGTGGGTCCCAGGCGGAACCCGGGGTTTTTAGACCACTCGAAGAAGAGAACGAAGCTGGTGCGCGTTACTCTTACCATATAAGGATTTTTAAGAAGTGGGCAAAGTATAACGTGCGCACTTACCAGCTATGTAGATTTTAGAAAAGTGGGCACAGATACCGTGGCCCCTTACCACCAGTGGATTTTAGAATGTCCATATTTCATGGATACAACCGTTCTAGGGGTTCGTCGTGTCACTTCTGAGTCAGCCTATAGATGGAACCCTGAGGTAGTCAACAGTCCACCTAACGGCTATCACTCTGGCGTGTCTATCACACTGGCGGGCTATCCACGACCTGTAGCTGAGGTAGCATAATCCATTCAGCGGGGCTCGACCTACAGCATTTTCCATTGGTGGACAGCTAGCATTATCAGCTTGGGGAAGCAACAACACGCCCATTTTCTCAAACGCGAGAAGGGATCGACCCGCATCGGCGTTCCCACTAAGCGTAAACCGGCTATAACAATTCCGGCTTGGGAGCACACAGCCTGGTCCTCAGACCGCACCGGGCTCGCCCTTACCCATGCCGGGCTTTCCCTGGCTGGCAGTAGCTCATTCTAGCTGGGGGAGCCCAAACCCAACTCTCACAGAGAGGGGGGGGCCCCCAACCAGCAGCATGATTAATAATCAGAGGGGTAGCATACTGCAGGCTAGCCACATCGTCAGTGCATCAGGGAGGCGGAGGACGGCCCAGTCCTACTGATGCAGCTGGTTTGAGGTCTTTCTGGAAGACAGCGAGCTCAAGCATCTCATGAAAGAGGCACCTCCGTTTTTTCCTCAGCTGAGGAATACTGTCTCCATTCCAGGTGACCCTTTCCTGAAAGAGGAGCAGTGCTCAACATTACCACGAGGACAGCCCATGGAGCGAGTGATTCAACTCCTCTGAGAGGATCCTGCTCACCAGACGACACCCTCTTAGTACCCCTTGATATCGAGGGGGGCAATGCCTCCTGAGTGCGTCGATCGAGACACACTGGTTGAGAGGAGCCCAGGAAATCGGGTCTAACCCTCTCCGAAACAGGGAACGAAGACCGGAACGTGTAACCCTCACCATACAGGATTTTAGAGAGGTAGGCAAAGAAGAACGTGCGCACCTACCACTTTCGTGGGATTTTAGAGAAGTGGCAAAGCATAGCATGCACACCTACCACCTGGGTGGATTTTTAGACGGGTGGCAAAGCCTAACGTGCCTACTCACCACTTACGTGATTTTAGAAAAGTGGCAAAGGATAACGTGCACTCTTACCACCCATGTGGATTTTAGAAGGTGCGCAATATGAGCACTCTTACCATAATCTTTGGATTTTCTTAGGGTTCTATTGTCACCCGGACGTAATGGCCGGTCGGGAACAGCAGCTCCAGCACCCTCCTCTGAGGTGAGGGGAGTGCTGTCTCCAGGGTGTGTTGCCAAGACACACTATTTGAGTGGCACTCAGGGTACCGGGGTGTTACTCCACTTTAAACAAAGGGAACGAAGACAGCACGCGTAACCCTTACCTTCACAGGATTTTAGAGAAATGGGCAAAGAATCCCGTGCCCATTTACCACCTAAGTGGAATTTTAGAAAATGGGCAAAGCAACACGTGCCCATCTACCAGCTATGTGGATTTTAGAAAAATGCGCAAAGCTTCACGTGCACATCCCCCACTCACGTGGCATTTGCTCTTCTTTGAGAAATGTGCAAAGCCTTGCTTTACGTGGACATCTTACTATATTATCTGGTTTTTAAGTTCATGGAAACCCGACCGTATCGGCCAGCTGGAAGCGGCCGGCTCATACATCTCAGTGGTGATGGGAGCTCTGCCTAAGACAGCCTTACACGGATCCTGGTGATGCCCCCTGTACCTCCCGTTCGTTGCCTCAGCAAGAAGGAATACGCCGGTGGCCAGGAAGCCCCTCGGGGCGACCAGGCACTGTAGCCCAGTCCGGGTGCATCGCAGCGTAGCCCCGGGGGCCTGATGTTCACGAAGGCTCCCGCAAAAGCCCGTGTTCGGCCGCATGATCCAGGAGGTATGAAGCCGAAGCCCGGCTTTTCTTACCGTCTGGACATATGTCGATGAGTGACACGCCTACTGCAAGTAGAGCACATGGCTTCTGAGCCCAGCAACGGCACCTCACCGAGGGTGTCTAGCAAGGGACAGAAACGTACAGGTCCCGGGAAACACTGCAATGGAACTATAGAAGGTTACACACACACAGCCGTCTCAGTCCGTCCTCAATATACAGATATCATGATATTTGGATCGTACTCACCCCCATGACTTCTGTGCTGGAGCTCTGCTCCGAGGCTCTTATGACCGGATCATTCCGCTGCATGTACCTTTATACATCTCTAAGGTTATTTTTACACATGACCACCTCAGTCTCCCATTAGTATACATGCTCTCATGATATATGGATCATACTCACCCACCACGAGGCTTGTTGCCGGAGCTCTGTCCGGGGATTTTTTGACCGGACCATCAGTCAGGCGGTTACTATGATCTGGCCATAGAACCACCAAAACATCATGGGCCCAGTAGGAGACTGTTTGAAATTTTTTTTACAGCTAACCTCGGTCAGCTAGAGATGGTGGTCATAAAAGGAGGGAATTAGAAAAAAGGGGAGAACAGGGTAGATGTTGTACTCCCTGCGGGAGAGAGTGAATACCTAGGTATTACTCTGACCCGGACGAAAGCGCTGGTGCTTTGCCCAGGTCTCACCCCTCGGGTTTCGCCTGCCTCCCCTCGACCCACGATACTTCCTACCCCCGCCCACAGGTGGAGGCGGGGCGCGAGTCGCGACACTAGCCCTCTGTGCCCATCTCTGACCCTCAGACCGAGACGGGCCAGGACCCCTGGTTTGTTCGGGCTCAGACCTGGGCCTTCATGGTATGAAGGACTTGAACGCTGCTGAGCGCGACTTCGCCTCCCTGAATTTGTCGACCACCGTCTCAACGGAGGTGCCAAACAGTTCAGAGGGCGAAACCGGGGCATCGAGAAGAAAGCCCCTTTCTTTCTTCCCGATGTCCGCCAAGTTCACCCACAACTGCCGCTCCGTCACCACCATAGCAGCCATCGCTCTGCCCATGGCCGAGGCTGCCTGCTTAGTAGCCCTGAGGGCCAAGTCTGTGGTGCGCCGCAGCTCAGCCGTTTCGCTAGAGGAAAGGCCCTGCCCCTCATCCAGGTCTTTCAGCAGGTCAGCCTGGTATGCCTGAAGCACTGCCATCATGTGCAACGAAGCCACAGCCTGACCTGCCGCTGCGTATGCCTTGCCGTTCGTGCGAGATGTGGCTTGAAGGGGCACGGATGGCAAGGAGGGAGTTTTGAGGGATGACGTCTCCCCCAGAGAGAGATAGCTGGCTAGCGTCTCTTCCACAGGGGGCATCATCCCATAGCCGCTTTCGCGCATTGACTCGATGTTCGCATAACTCGTATGCTGAAACCGGTATACGCGTGAGGAAAACGGCCTCTCCCATTCCTTCTCGATCTCAGTGTGGAGATCAGGAAGGAAAGGAAGGCTCACTTGAGCTGGAGGTCTATGGTCAGAGAGATAACGTTCGTCGAGGCGACCTCGCGACGTCACCTCCTTGGCTCGTTTCCACGGTAATTTGAGCCTCGCCGTGGCCCGATCCATTACCTCTAACAGCTCATCATACGCAGGGCAGGTGGATTGGGAAAGCTCAGCCTCAGCTTCTTCACTCTCCACATCCATTTCCTGCTCTTGTTGGGCTGGGCCCAACTGAGCACTGGCCCCTGGATCAGATGATATCAGAGAGAGGATATCATCATCCAGTGGCTGTCTCTCGCCCCCCGCCAATGAGCGCGAGAAGGAAAGCCCCTCTCTAAACCCATCGGCCAGGTCCACCTGAGATCCCCACGAGCTCATTCTCCTCCGTGCCTCAGCAGCGGCGGGTCCTGAACCGCGGGAAACAGATGGTTGTCCCTCTCCACTCGAGGAGAGAGATAAACGAGAACGGAGCTTTTTCAGCGAAAAACTCTCACAGTGCACACAGATTGCCCCCTCGAGGACATCGCGTGCTCCTCGCCCAAACAAACAACGCAAATCGTGTGTGTCTTTGGGTGTCAAATAACGACGACACGGATGCACACACCCTCTAAACGCTTTGCTAGTGCTCGCCATAGTAGGAAAGAAAAAGTCTTACTTTCTTCTTATGGATGCACGGGCTTCCACAGGACCGTCGTGAAGACGAAGAGAGAATGATTTGCGCTATACGTCGCCTATTTATGCTATAGTTGCACCGGTAGTGATGTCATGGCTGTCTCCGGCCAACGTGTTGTTGGTGTTTTTATGCTTCAGACACGGGTCACGACGAGTCGTTCCCCATATGACCCCTAGAGGACGCAGTTTGAAGTTCCACGAAATGGAAGCTAGGGGTGTTTAGAAAAGGGTGAAGATCAAAGAAATCTGCTCAGGTTTTAATGAAATGATGCAATTAAGATGTAAATTAGAGATTATAGTGTATGTGTGCGCCATGCATGTGAACTTCAGAATTTCACACTATTAGCTATTCATTTGTTCATGCGTGTATGTGTGTATATATATACACGGTATATATATAATTTTATTTTTATTTTTTAATATATCCATTCAGGAGCGATGTCCGATTTAACGAATCGTTCTTTTGAGTTGGATCATTTAGTGAGCAAGTTTAAAATTCGATTTGAATAATGCGGTTCACAAGTCAACTAATTACTGACCTATTGAACTGAGTATCATATCATCTCTTTCGGATGCCCTTTTTTTGTTAATTATTTGAAATATTTGTTTCGAATTAGCCTAATTGTGCGAAAAGTTATTTTAATAGAGCAGAAGAAAATTAAAAAAATTAAACCTAAATAATCAGTTATTTAGGTTTAGAAAACTAAACCTAAATAACTGATTCGCGGAATGAGTGTGATTTCCCTTTACTACAGTAGGCTACTTACAGACAAACCCGTTCATCATGGAATGGTGTGGTTTTCACAGCCGGCTGAAGAGGTTGCTGTATAGAAAATGAATGAGGTGTCGAGTGTGTGATGTATTACACCACTACAAATGAAACCGGTATTATATCACGTGGTCACCGTGACTGATAATTCATTCATTGATCATCAGTAACACGGATAAAGGACCGTTTGCGTTCATACATGTTTGTAAGAGAAAGGGCAACAGAGGGAGAGGAGAAAAAAAGAGAAACGTTGAAGCTGAATCCCGCTTTCTCTGTCTCTTCCCGACCGCAGAGCGCGAGGCTCCGCGGCACGCGCGCACACGCTCACAGACACACACACACACATACACACACACTCACTCACACACGCACCCGGTCCCTCACACTGAACCAGCCGAGAGAGGGAAGAATGAGGAAGAACTCGCACGCACATTTCAGCGCTCTCAGATTTGCTGATAAAGCATCAGATATTTGATCGCTACGGGTCTGTTTGGGGAAAAACACGCGTGTATGGAAATCGGAGGGTCCATATAATACTCGCGTGGGTCTCTAATCTTTCCTGCATCTCCTATATAAAAACCTAAACTAATGCGAGCTGGGATATTACTGACGGCTTCCGACACGCACTGTCTCCGTTAACATTCCTGCTGCCGTTTTCCCACAGACTGACTACTTCACGGAACACCGTTACGGTAAGAGGACCTTCTTTATATGTATATATTATGGGTTTGCATGTAGCTATGCTGGCGATATCGATGCACGAGGGTTAATAGGGGGCCACCGACAAACCGAGTATCACATTCATATCATCATTACGGAGAGTGACCCATTTGATACAGAGGTGCGCTCTCGTGCCCGTCCGGTGCGGTGCGGTCCGGTCCGGTCCGCAGTGGCCCGCGGATGATGCTTTAACCGGCCGTTCGCCTTCACCTCGTTTTACGGGATTCTGACGCGCGCGTGAAAGTTGTATTAAACACGATCTGGTTGCAAGAACCCCCGCGCTCTATGAGCACATCACGAAGAAAGCCCTTAAGGCAACCGTATAGCCAACGTTTATCCGAACAATAAGAGCACCCAAATATGAAATGATGCGTGTCGCATCGCGTACGTTGTGGGATAACAGATGTTTCATCAGTGGATGGAGTAGAGGTGCTGAATGAGAGCAGTAGGTTGCGGTAGATGTGAATGAGAGTGAGCGAGATTTGAGCAGTGCTGAATTAAAGCGCTCTGTATTCGGTTCTTTTGCATTTCTGATCGCTAAACCGACCGAGGTTAAACGATCGTTAAAGCTACCGAAATCCATATGATTACATAATTATGTAGGCATATTCAAAGCTTAGTGGTTTTAGTTTAATATGAATGTGGGAGTAATGTATGCAAGCGCGCTATGCCCATTGATGACTGCAGATATGAGTGTGTGTGTGTGTGTGTTTGACACTGTGGGTTTGTGTTTTGCACCATGATATGTGTTTCTTCTTCTTGCCTCAGGGGCCGATTGCCACCCTTTGTATGATGATGCATTTTGCAGGCATTGTTTTAAGTTAGTTCTGCTTACTTGCAATCAAGCACCATGCATCGTCCCAAACTGAACTTCATTGGATTATTTTTTGGAACCAACTGCTCTGGACTAATAGCCGAGAAACAACTAGCAGAATGTAATGTCGTTGAGCACTAGGCTTAAGGGAGCATCTGGACTTGTTTATGCATTCTGTTGAAATGAACCTGATGATTGAATTGATAAACAAATTTGACAAATAGATAATCATGTACAAATGCTCCAGAATGAGTTTTTTTTACCTGATATTTTGGGAACGTGCCTTTCAGCAAATGCTGATGAAATGTTCCAAAAATGTCAGCCTTGAATCAGTGTCAGACATGCCGTAATAATGCAACAGTTTTTGAGAACACGTGTGTCGGTTCTTGTTGTGATCAGTGTCCTGGTTTCATTTCAATAGTTGCTTGATCTATTTTTCTCTTCATTCCCCTTTTCTCTTTCTATTATAGCAGAAGTTTGTCGTGTACGAAAGGTAACGATAGTAAGGACGATGAAGCGCATCGTTAACACTGCCCCCGCCTGCTCCTGTTCTCTGAGACGCTTCAGGTACTGTCGAGCAGGAGGTGATACTGCTCACACACGGTCCCACTTGTGGACAGCGGAACAGTGCTCGACCACAGCCAGATTCAGGTTCTCCTTCCAACAAGTCTTTGAGCACTGTAGGTGGCGCATCAGTTACAGGCCCACGGAGTCTGCGAGATTCATCTTTATATCACAGTGGGAGCCCCCAAAGTACACATTGGAGGACCATAGGGTGCCGAGCACCCACGGTTACTGGGTCAAATGGATAAGGTTTCTGCGGAGGTTTCGCTTATGCTGATCCGCTTTCCATGGGCCATGCGGTCATCACCTCTCAGGAAGGAGACACATAAGAAACCCAATGGTTGAAAACCGTATCTACTACATCACGTACTCTGCTAGTCATGGAGGTTATGAACTGTGTCCTGACACTTCACCATGCCATGGGACTCTGGGGTCCTTCAGCTCTGAGATTATGCTCTCGCATGAAGAGTGTGCGGCCATAACTTGAAGCTGGTCGCCTCGGACCGCTACCCATTGTGGCAGGCGCTTTCAACAATTGGTTCGTCATTATTGAATATGTGTCGTACGTGTTCGGTGCGCCGATGGAGAGTAAGCATACGACCAAAAGTGAAAAGACCTGCGACTGGTCACTCGCGTCACGCCAACTAATCTTTATCGTGTGCTTTTTTTGCTTTATGTGTTTTTTGGAGCATCTTCGCTTACTTATGGCTCTACCTGATCTTGGCTGTTATATCGCCGGGCGTCGTTCAGGTGTGGGAAGGTCTTCTTACTCTTTTCTTCTTTCCAATTTGCGTGGTCTTTGCTTGGATCGCTGACCGCCGCCTCCTGTTTTACAAGTATGTTTACAAGCGCTACCGAGCTGGCAAGCACCGTGGCATGATCATCGAGACGGAGGGGGACCGTCCTCTGCCATCCAAGGTGGATATCGAGATGGACGGGAAGATGCTGAACTCTCACGCAGTGGACTTCTTGGATGGAACTCTGGCTTTGGAACTGGAGGACAAAGATCTAGATGAGGAGGAAGCAAGACGTGAAATGGCGAAGATCCTGAAGGAACTGAAGCAGAAACATCCTGATAAAGAGGTGGAGCAGTTGATTGAACTTGCTAATTACCAGGTGCTCAGCCAGCAGCAGAAGAGCCGTGCATTCTACCGATGCCAAGCGACCCGCTTAATGACCGGAGCAGGTAACATTCTGAAGAAGCATGCGGCGGACCAAGCTCGTAAAGCAGTGAGCATGCATGAGGTGCGCAGTGACACTGGAGAGAATGACCCGATTTCAAAGATCTTTTTTGACCCTGGCTCTTACCAGTGCCTGGAAAACTGTGGAACCGTGGCGGTGAATGTGATCCGACGTGGAGGCGATCTCAACCAGACGGTGTCTGTGGAATTCCGCACAGAAGATGGAACCGCAAACGCCGGCTCAGATTACGAATTCACAGAAGGCACTGTCGTTTTCAAGCCAGGTGAGACGCAAAAGGAGATCCGAGTTGGAATTATTGACGATGACATCTTTGAAGAGGATGAGAACTTCCTCATCCACCTCAGCAATGTCCGTGTGCTTCACAAGGGTGATGAGCCAGAGACCACTGAAGCCAATCACATGGAGACCATCGCAACGCTCGGTGTGCCCTCTACAGCAACAGTCACCATCTTTGACGATGACCATGCTGGAATCTTCACATTTGAAGAGCCAGTTGCCCACATTAGTGAGAGTGTGGGTGTCATGGAAGTGAAGGTACTGCGTACGTCTGGCGCCCGTGGTATTGATGGTTGGGCTGTCACTAGTAGTGCGATTATAGAAACACACATGTATGGAACTGCTCGGGAGGGGGCGCAGACTTTGACGACCTCATGGGGTTCGGACGTTCCGAAAACCGACAGAAAAATATGTCTTGTAGGCGTTCAATAAGTCGTTGTGTTGTTAACTGTTAAAATTTTTTTTGTTTATGGGGATTCCTGTCCGTTTGCATTGTGGTTTCCATTTCCTAAAAAATATATAGTAAGACGGGCATCCAAGAACTGTTGTGAGGAGAGTCTGAACATGATCCTTTGTAGTGTGTAATAGTGCACCTTCGCACACAAGAAACAGACGGTAATGAATGCGTACAAGATGGATTTGCGGTGTTATGTATCTTGTGGTAAAGCCGACATGGGGCACTTTCCGCTGTGATGCTAAGTATTTTGCTGGGTGGGAAAAGAAAAAAACATCTGTGTGATGTTCACACACGTGATGTAACGCAAGAATTCATGGCAAATGATTTGCGCGCCATGGAGGTGTATCATACAAAAGAAACTCCCCGAATATCTACTTCTCATCTTCTCTCTTCGCCATCTTTTCATCTGTATTCTTTCACAAATTCTCCTTTTCTATTTCCAGCCTCGCCACGCGGATTCCTAAAGACGTCAAGTGGGAATGAAATATAAGTGCTGTAGTATTGATCTGTTTGCATTGATTGATTAGGCACAGCTGTTTTGTTTCCTGTTTATTTATTATTTTATCGACTGCTTCGTGTAATCTTCGTAAATGTTTAATGAGTCGTCTTTTTGCTTTTGACTACAGCTTCTGACTCAAGTTTGTTGTTTCTCGAGATGATGCATGCATGTGTGTTGCTAATCTCATGAGTATATTCCCCGTTGAAAAACAAAACATCTTAGACCAGACTGAGCTTGTTAGCTGGTCTTGTTTAGTCCTGGTCAGGCTGGTTTAGGGGGGCTTTGGGCACTTTAGCTAAACCAGGCTGGGAGACTAACGGAGAAATAAATCCAGCCCCAGTCCAAGTTGTACCTAGATGATGGTCGTAAGCTAGTTTTTTTTCAACGGGTTGCAAGTTCACTCGCCTATGTGACCAATGGGACAGTGTCTAGCTGAGATCATTGAACAACATCAATTTTCTAGGCTACAGATCTTAGTGTGAGTGTGTTTTGTTGTTTGCTGACAAGCTGTTTGACTAGACATGAAGGCGTGAAGCCTCAAAGTAGGCGCAAACAAGTATGGTGAGCAAAAACGGTATTTGATGAAGGAATAATCAAATCGCTGGCCATCTGCATAAGACATACGGTAAAACAGAAAACCATCCATCTGCCCTGGTATACAAGGCGTTAGGCAAGCACATTGACCGATTGTAACAGGCCATGTATATTTTAACCAGATTCAAAGCAGATGTTGAGGGTCAGACTTTTAGGGGCCTGTTGGCCTGTTGCATACTTTCCATAGAGCAAAGCTGTGCGTGCCTTTAAGTGGATTTTAATAACACTCCTGAAATGAAATGATGAAGGGATAGGGGGGGTGTTGTGCGCTATACAGGACTATAGACAGGATTGGGGCCGCTTGCAGCTCAACTTGCATTCAAGAACTCTGATGTCTTGATTTCCTTGGGATCTTAAAAATTTCCAGAACATATAATTAGAACATTATCTCAGCATTCTGGAATATGAGTGTGGAACAAGGTTGGAATGCAGGGTTACCTCACTGTGCAGGACCATGATTCATTGCACTTTCTGAGCCCTTTTGGAACCATTTGGATGCTCTGTTTACTAAAAACAGCCCTGTGATAGTTATTCACTCCAGAACAGTGTTTGACCACGCTTAGAAACATCCTGGATGTCAGTGAAAGAAGAATGCACTGCCAAAATCTCTCTTTAGTGCCAAACTGTTAACATCACAGATGTGCTTGCAGACACACAATTTTTATTTTCCTCACAGGATTGTGTGGTCTCACTGTCACACATTAGATCATCTAGATTCAAACTCATGTGGTAAATATCAGTTCAGTATGCCCTTTATTGTGGTGGCTTCTGGGTCTAATGGTTGTGTTTTGGTGGTGGCATAGGATGTTAAGAATTCCTGGCCAGATCTCATGGAGGGAGACAAGGCTGTGAAGCACCATCGTGCTGCGATGCCCTTGAACAAAACCCAGATGCAAGGCAGAATGGATTGCTCTGGAAAAGAGAGAGGAAAAAAAGAAAAAGGGAATGAGAAAATAGATGATCTACATCCCAGAGCCAGAGGCAAACTCCACCCTAATTTCAGTGTCGCAGTTTGTAAGAGAAAACACAGAACTAAAGTTGAGCTCCTCGCAGGCCTGTAGTTTCTTTGCTCCCATTGGATTATTCCGAGATTATTTCGAGAGGAGCGCTGGCATTAACTGATAAGCAGATTTCAGCAGAGCTAGAACACCTGTCAATCACAATGTCCTACGTATCCCCTGATCATTGCTCGTTTGCTCATGAAATATTTGGCTTATTGATTATTCTTTCGGCTCACAATACATACAGTACTGCAGATTTCCCCTGAAATGAGCACAAAAAATTCTGAAAAAATTCACAGATTCTCCCTGAGTCTGCTGATGAGTGTTTTATACGGTATCGGGTTGTGTTGAATTTAATGTCATTCATGCATTTTGCATTTAATGACTTTAACTTTCAAATTCATTTCAAATCCTGAATTTTAATATAATTTAATTTGATGTATCAAACAGAATGCACAATTGCAATTTAAAATGTAACAAAATTCAACTCTTATTTTTTACTAGAAAAGCAAAGCTTGTCAAGACGAAATTTTGAATATTGACTCAACAAAGGTTTGTTTTAAAGTTTTGAAAAAAAAATATTTTGTAGATTTGTAGACCTTACTGACAGATATATTTTTAAAACTTCAATTTTATGAATGTGTATTTAGTTGATCTATTTAATCCTACTATATAAATTAACTTTTGTGGATCTGAATGGAAGAACACTTCATTTCCTTCATTCGTCCTGTCATTCCAAGTCCAATTCAGCTTTGTGTGATGTGGCTACTCCAACGCAACACTGAAAAGATGCCAATTATTCAGTTCTGAATTTTGCTCAACCCTGGTTTATATTCATTTCCACCAGATCCCACTTTAGAAATATTTGCCAGACATAAAATATAACACACAGAGTCACAGTGTACACAGATTCACAGTACCGCTGCATTATCAGTCTAACTGGCATTTTGACATTTGTGTTCATGAAATGCCAGGGCAGTGGGTGGCAAGGAGAGTCATGCTAATGCTTGTACATCTGTTATTTGCAGGTTTGCACTAGGGGTGTGCGATATATTATATCGTCTGCGATAATATCATAATTGTTGTTTTAACGATGTGCGATTTGACATTATCGAGTATTTTGACAAAAAACATTCAAAACATCCCTACAGAGCGCACGCATACATTACGTGAAGTCTAGACTAGTGCGTGTGCGCATTTAGTGTGTTTTCTTTCACTGCATGATTCAGTCTATTAAAATGCATTTAGAATGATCACAAATTCAAGACACGATGGCAGAAAATTTATATATTTATACCACTTCATATAGATATTCAATTTCACACGAAGAGTGCCGTTTTTCTCCAAAAATTACCATGATTACAAATGTGATATTGAATTCAATAAACAATAAGTTAATTAAGAGACTTACGTTTTAGACACCATATTGCTTGTTTTTGCTCTATTTCGCCAACAAAAATCATTCCGAATACAGCCACAGTGCTGTTTTGTGTCTCTGAGCAACATGACGGTGTTTCGTTCTTGAATGAATCAACCGTTTAAATGATTTAAATCTCTTATTAACAGTGATTTGCTGCCACCAGCTGGCAGTTTAATTTCAAATTTCGGCTTTTTTTCCCATGTTTTAAATCATTTCAAATATCAGTATTCAACGTTTTATGTTTAATATATCAAAACATTATTTATGCATTTGTAATTGCAGGTTAAATGCATTCATGTCTTGCATTAATCAAAATACATGTGTGTAAATGCATCTAAATGCCACTTCAGATGCAGCTTCTGTGTTGATTTCATTTGCTTGGTAACAGCCCAAATGTCTTATTCTTATTGACTGATTAAATGTAAGAATTTGACTTAAAAAATGATGCACACTTTTAGAAAAATGTCTTTATAAAGGTAAAAATGCCCATAACATGCAAAAATCAGTTTAAACTTATTGAAAAAGATAAATTTCTATCAGTATGAACTGACCACCACACAGAATATGAAGAATATTAAAAACATTAGGAGTCAGCTGTCTTCGGCAGTCCTTAAGGTACCAGCACAATAACACACTCAGCAAAATATCGTCTAATTATCGTTATCGATAAAATCCCAGAAAATATCGAGATATTATTTTTTGTCAATATCGCACACCCCTAGTATGGCACATGGCATCCAGTGTATTTGTTTTCTAGTGTTATGTTGATGTAGTATTAGTCCATTTTGAAGCACCACATTGGTAGAGGTTCTTAAGATCCGCATAGTCCAGCTAAAGCAACAAACCTTTATGGGATTAGTGGGTGTCATCAAAAGCAGTGCCAGGTGTAAGTTAATAAAACGTATGACATATGGCATCGATCTGTATCTGACAACTTATCATCAACCGTCCCCCCCGCTGGCAGGCTCAGAATGAGATGAAAGGAAGTAAGAATGACGGCTAAACAGAATGGAGGAGAGAAATGTTTTGAGACAGATTAGCTGATGGAAGAAATAATAACACCAAATATGGTTTAAAACAAACCTTTTTAGCTTCCTACATAGACCAGCATTTTAAGCCTCACAGACTGATGAATGCCCACTGATGCTGTCTAGGTAGACATCTATGCTATGGTTTGGAAACAACCATGAATTTTAAATTTTTGGCATTAATTTTATTCTATTTATATGATATTTTTTTTCTAGAAATCAAAGGCTAATATAAATATTGTTTATAGTTAATATAAATTTTGGAAATATCTAATAGTTTTTTCTTGCATATTAGTTCTAGCTCTTCTATTTTATGTCTCCACATTGTGATTTGGAGAAAATCTATTTAAACAAGGTTGTCATAGATAAACTTTTGAAAATAAAAAGTTTTTAGGAGATGCACAAATTGCAAAAATGTTTTCTTTTTCTAGGTGATTTTATTTAAAAGACTTAACATTTGTGAAGTTCATTCTTGCAGTTTGACTTACTGCCTAAATGGCAAGTAATTTTATTTACCTGCCAAAGCCATTTGTTGCTTGGTAAGTGCCAATTTTTTTTGGCAGGAAGTAAAGAAAAAGGAAGAGAGAGATGAAGAGGGTGATAGATACAAAGAGAGAGAAATCTATAGGGGGTAAAGTGAGAAAGAGAGAGAGACGGGGTCAAGTTTGAAGTGTTAATCTGCTCTTTCTCATTAGAGCCAATAACAGCTGCAGGAAAAAGCATAACTAGAACATTAACGCAGCACACACACTCAAACACCACATGCAGACACAGGCTCACACACACTGGTGTAAGGGACGCACCCGATCCTATGCAGGGGTCATTCTCACACCATTATGAGCAAGAAGTATTTTGGTTCAATTTGGTTCGATTTTAAATTTAATTAAATTGTGGTGCATATACCGTGTGTTTTCATAGAAGTTTTAATGTTACACAGACAAAATATTTTAACACGATTCAAAATTGGAATAGATTTTTAGAAATGCAATGTATCTGTACTAATAGCTCATTGTATTAGCATTTTAATGTATATTTTATTATTATTTCTTTTTTTCATTATTTTTTGAGTCATAATGATTGCGTCTTTTGTTTATTCATTTTTTTTTAGATTTTTTTAAATATTTATTTTTTGTTTTATTTTATTTCTTTAATAAATTGTGACTCAAATTACAAAGCTCATCAGCACTGACCTGCCATATTTGCTCACCAGATTTAACTGTCTAAAAATGATAAAAATCTTCAAAATGTAACAAAATATTTTAGCACTGAAAAGGCCAAATTAAGAGAAATGTGTTTAAGAGATCACAAAATTGCCAAGTTAACATCACTGACTTTCTGCAGTAATAATGGATAAAATGCTATAAACACTTGTGAATGTCTCATTGTTTTGTGAGTGGCCTGTCAAGATTTGCAACGTGCCATTTGTAACACAATGCAGTAATGCATTCAATCACACACTCATAGGCATGCTTGCACATACTTACTTGCACACACTTTAAATGCTCATAAAGGCTATTAGCTGTCTAATAATTGACGATTAAGAGTGATATTATTCAATTAAACGTTGCAGAAAAAAATATTTTATATTATTTTCCATAAACTAATGGAGCAAAGAAAAAAAAATCCCACTTCACCTGGAAGTGTCATTCATTCATTTGAAAGCTATTATGATATTTAAAACTAATGAGTGCAGCTGATTACTGTTCTTAATGATGTGTAAAGCCTGTAATATGTTACTGTGTATAATAACACTCCATTAAATGCTAATAATGAAACCAGTATTAACCAAGATTTCATATTGGTCTCCTCAAATTCTTTCTTGCTTTTCTCCTGTCTCTTTTTCTCACTCTGACAGTGGCATGAAAAATGTTGCATTCTGGGCAGAGAGTGTGCGTCTGTAATGAGAGGGTTATTAACAGTGATGTTTCAATTAGCGCACGAGCTTCCTGTGCAGGTGGGAAGGGAGTGTTTCTGTCAGATATCCTGAACCCTCACTCACCCCGAGAGCTGAGTCAAGCCTCACTAATAAACACCCCGACATACTGTCACTGTCACCCTCGCTCCAGTCCCCTTTCATTCTAATCCGCCACTTTCCCTGCCTTCATTTCTGTTCTCCCATTTCCTTGCTTTGCTTTCATATCCACCTTAAGAACTCTAATATTTAGGGCTTAGGGATTTGAACAAACACCTGTCCTTAAGAAATAAATGCCACATCAGATACGGTATATAATGTAAGTGTATTATTTAAATTAACTATTGATATTGATAATGGATACATGTATATATGTAAAATATCATATCAATTTAATATGTAACTTAATAAATAAACTTTAGAACTTAATAAAAAATAAATATCTGATAATATAATAGATATGAATCTAATATATATATATATATATATGATATATATATATAATTATATATATATATAATTATATATATATATAATTATTTGTTTTTTACTTATTTTTTTTTGAAAGAAAATACTTGTATGACAAAAAGTGGGCAAATAAAATTGTGTATGTTACACTTAGTGAGACGGCTTAGTTTCATATTTACTACCCTACTTTTTGTTTTTTCATTATCATATTTTTTGTGTGTGTATGTGAAAAGGTGAGTGTTTATGGTCTTTCTGGTTCATGTTTCTCTGTCAGTGTGTGTTGGAGTGTGTGTGTGTGTATGTGTGTTATGGGTCACACTGGTGCGAGTCCTTTCTCACAGAGGTGGGTGAGAAGGTAATAGGGGATTGGAGAAATGAGAAAGGATGAGAAAATAAGAAGAGGAGAAAGGCGGTGGAATGTTTGTTGTGTTTCAGCTTCCCTGGCAGGTGCTGAGCTAACAGGTGGGGATTACTTCTGCCAAAACACTGCTATTACTATTTACTGTAACTAGAGATCACACACTCGTGTGTGTCTGTGTGTGCGTGCTTTATTCCCCTTAAGAGTTTCTTCTTTTTGACCTGAAATATTACAGGAGAACACTAACAGTAGCCACACAGATAGACCCAATGCTTCTTTTTAAATCGGCTTCGTGTGCTAGAAGTGAATTGATTTACAGAAGTAGTTTCATAGTGGTTGGACATAATAGAGTAGGACCCATTACACTGTCTCTTCTTCTCTCTTTCTCTTTCCTACCTGGGCCTTGTTCAGATGTTTTATGTTTATACATGACCCACGCAGATTTCCGCATGAATTGAAACGCCCATCATTCATGCATATGCCGGTTTCTTTTTTGTTTGTTTATGAAATAATTTGTTCATTATTTCAGTTGCTAGTACAAGTGCAATACTCTCAGCTGCATTTAATGCAATGTTTTAACAACAAACATTTTAGCAGATATTTGATCAAATAAGTGCAGAGAAAGTGGAAAAAGTCTGCAGATTCAGTCTGGGCCTGAACATGAGGGAAAAAATCACTCCTTCATCCAGTCACTCAGAATGAATGTGTCTAGATTAAAAAGGAAATGGTTAAAGGGTGCATATCATGGAAAACAGGCTTTTACTTGCTCTGGTGAAATTGCAGAGTTTGATGTACTGTGTAAAAATACACTAAAGCACTGTTCGTACGGGGCCAGTTTTCTTTCCCGAGGAGGTCAGGTAAATTTGTATTGCATGCATACTTTGTGATTTTAATCGAACATGCTGTTTTTTCACCTGCACGATCTGATAAAAATTATAGAGCGAATTGCTTACTGTTTTTTATTTATTTATTTATCTATTTTTTGGCTTACTCGTTAGAACAGGAGGAATGACAATGATAGTAGTCAGTAATTTTTTCACAGCGCTACTCATTTATATTGATCATTGAGTACTGTAATTAAAGCAAAATTTGTCACACTACCTAGTGCATCTTCATTACAGAATTAAATGATTTGCAAACTTAAAATAAACTCCCATCTTTATAAATAAATAAATTAATTAAAAGTTTGTTCACACTAAAATTACATTTCTTTCATTGTATGGACAAAAAAAAACAGAAAAGCCAATCTTTTGTTGTTTTCCACAGAAAGACATACTAGTGAGTTTGAATGGCATGAAGGTGTGTAAATGATGACAGAATTTCAATTCAGAGTGAGCTTTTTGGTTGATCCTGTTAATACCAACTCATATGAAAGTTAATAACTTTATTCTTTTCACTTGCTTAGAAGTTAGCCAATCATAACAGAAGTTCTTTGGAAGTCTTAAAGGTACAGCACAAAAAAAAACAGCCTGAGGATGGAAGCGGGTGGAAAATAGTCATCAAAAACTAAAATATGGTGCAAGAAACCTTTAAGCAACCACTATAATTGCTTTCTAGGACAAAATTATAAAGTGCCACAAAAGTGTGAGATATGACCCCCTTAAATCCAGAGCGGTGCAGTAAGGCCTCATGTTCGTAAGCAGTGAAGTTATGTGTGGTGTCTATAATGTATGACGATAAGAGCGCGACTGAACTTACAAAAAGTGTCACTATCGACAACAGACATTGATGGAGTGTCTACCCTTTTAGCGGGTCACAAAGTGAGGACGGATAACGAGCGAGGGAGAAAATATCACGACTGAGAGGGGGCCAAAAAGGTTGCTTTATAAATGGAGCTGCCTTGTTGGCAACTTGTTTGACAACTATGGCATTGGTTCTCTCTGAAAGATTGGTGGGCAGTGTAAGGAAAAACTTCCTGCTGTTGTGCCGGTGTGGAGAAGACTAGATCGCCGCTTCCTGGATTGGATCCTTTATCACCACCACATTTAAACCAGACTTATGACACACACACACAGACTTAAGCACACAAAGTCTGAGCTATCATCCTTCTTTCAAGTTGGCCTTTCGCCTTCTGCAGTGGAACTTTTAAGCTGCTGATCTTTCTCCTGTGACTTTTTCAAAGGATTAAAACTTCCCGCACTAATCTACGGTGGCCCGCAGTTCCCGTTACTTTCCGAACAAATTCAGGCGCAGCTGGATGTGGCACTTTTTACGGCAAAGTTCCCCGAGTTGGGCTGAAAGTGAGGGCGATTCCTCTGGCCGACACGAGTGATTTGCTGAATGTCAGTTCACACTCTGGCCTGGAGCGAAGGAAGGAGCATTAATGCTTATTAGCTCTCTGAAAAAGGAGGTTATTAAATGTCCCGGGTTCAGTAATGAGCTCAGCTTTAGATTCATGATGTTGAAACAAGCACAAGAAGAGATCCATCCTCATTATAGAAGAACAAAGGCAGGAGGAGAAGAAAAAAGACAGGGGAGAGAGAGAGAGAGGCAGAATGTTTAGATTCTTATTCAGATGTAATATTACACCTTTTTTTGGTTGGATTTCAACTTTTAGTTTCATAAACAAGTTTTTTGCATGTCAAGAACGCTCACACAGTGCAGCATGTGGTTGATCCTTCAATTCAGCCACTTTTTGCAACTACGGGAGATACTATCTTTTATCTATGTAGAAATCTGGATTTATTTATTTATTGCAAGGATTTTACGTTGTGTATGCTGGCAATATGAAATATACTGTATTATTATTATTTTTTTTTTTTTTAAAGTTGGACAACAAGTAGACAATAGTCAATTCCCTTTATGTTTGGGACATACATTTTTGAATTCTTGGTTGTAAGGCTCATTTATGTGATCAAAAATCACTAAAAACAATTTTCCTCTTTGTATATATTTTATAAGTGTAATTTTTCTATGATACTCCAGTCTTCATGTCCACATGAGTCTCCGAAATCAATTCTGAGATGCTGAAGTTGGTGCTCAACAAACATTACTTGTTATTATCAAATAATTGTTTAATTATTTTGTGTGTAAGCCATGATACATTTGTTCATGATCCTTTGATGAATAGAAAGTTCAAAAGGACTGTTTTTATTTAAATTTTTTTGTTACAATGTAAACACCTTTACTGTCTCTTTTGATCAATTTCATGCATTCTTACTGAATAAAAATATTAATTTCTTCAATAAAATCTTATTGATACCAAACTTGCTGAATAAAAGTATTAATTTCTTTAATAAAATCTTATTGATATCAAACTTTTGAACAGTAGTGTGTATGCTGTATATACAGTATATTTAATTGTACAGGGTCTTAGGACAAAGTAAAAAATAGAATTTTCCTTACACTTTTTATACAATTTTTAATAGTGTGGAAGTTAAAAAGTCTGGCAAGGCCCAGAACAGTGGATTTCTGTTTAAGTTAACCTTTAAAAGCTTTAATTGAACCTATTAAAAATGAGAAAAAGGCAATTAAAGTAACACAATAAAAAGTTGAACACCATTATAATCTATGCTTTATAACTGTAATTATTTTTTGTCTTAAAGACTTTTTTCCCCCAAAGTTTTGTTCTAGGGGATCCTAGTTCCCTAAGTGAAGAATCACCCCTATATAGAAGAATAATGGAGGGAGAGATGATGAGCCATTGTGTGTGTGTGTGTGTGTGTGTGTGTGTGTGTGTGTCTCGGAGGTCCAGCTATCCCGTACCTCCCCTCTTTTTTATGTTGTTGTGTCACACACACCATTTAAATTAATCAAACACTTTTCATCTGATGTATTCCGTTTCGTGGAAAGTCAGTGTTCTTATCTCTGTGCCTATCAGTGGGGTTTTACTGTGGTCAAATTAATCTTCTCTTCTTTTTTTTGGTACTTCAATATCTCTCTGTGTGTTTAGGGATGTACAGTGTTTTGTGTACTGGTTTAAAAAGGCTATTTTATGTTTGTGTGCATGCGCACACTAAAAATACAGATGGGGCAAAATAACTAAATCATTCATCTTTTTTGCACGCTGTATTTCAGTGAAAAAAAACCCTGCATCTTATTCACTCATTACCTGCAATCCAGGTTAACCATGCACTAAATGCACACAGTGTATTTCAAGAGACTTCATTGCAGATGTGGACTGATATGCTGGGCTGATGCATTCTCCACAAACCAGAACTAATCAGCACAATGTGGACTTGTGCTGTGCATATTGCAACACTTTTTGGGTATGTTTATACTGTTACCTAATTTGCATAACTCCCTCATGTTTTTGTGAATTTCCCCAGAATGTGCATAAACACTTGAAAATGCATCTGTGTTTTGTGTACATTTCACTGGATGGGTGATCTGGTAGCACATTCTTGTTGAATTATTACATCATTATTATATTATATTATCAGTGTTGTTTTAGTATCACTGAGATACTATTATAGTTGTATTAATATTTTGAATTATCTTTATATTTTCAGTTTTCATTTTAATTTTACTTATGTAATTTAGTTATGAGCTTTTGTCAATTAATCATTGAATTACTTTAGTGGTGTTTGTGTGGTGTGTGTGTTGTGTGTATAATCTATTACTATTAATATAATATATATTATATACGAGTGCTGTCCATCGATTAAAAAATTACTAAGTACTAATAACTAATTAATCACAATTATTTCTGTTAAGATCACCTAACATTAAGTTTTTAAATATACTTTTATATTGCAATCATTTCACATTCAATCTTCAAATTAGAAACAACATAAAGACAGTCTATTTTTTACATTATTTTGTTTTTGTTTTAATATTTTGTTTAATGGACGTCTTTTTTCATGACTGCAGGGTATTATCCCTGAAACCATCTACTGTGATGTTCTAGAAGACAGTAAAGTTATTTTTTTCCCCTAATATTTAACCATTGACTATAGCAATTCAACATTACAGTATAATTGAAAGCTGTCGATTTTAACATTTTATTAGACTTTTAAAAAATAACTTCTAATTTAAGTGAACTTAAAACATTCTTCACATAAACCCCTGATAATAAATGTCATATTTACCTGTGCACCTCAGCAATTAGGAAATAAACAGAAATTCAATAAAGTTATTAAACACTAAATTCTAAATTAAATATAAATGAATCCTTAAAGCTACAAAAGTTATTGATTTCCTCTTTTTCTTTAGTTTTTCTTGTTCTTTGATTAACAGACATCACAGCAGCTGGGTTATTAGGTTATTTGGCTGCTATTACTTTAAGAGCTGCCGATGCTGAACAAGACATGGATCTGACACGCATGATCGTATTTTCATCGCACTTTAATATGAAATGATTCAGGCTGCAGCACGCGCCGCTGTATTTGTGCGTTCATTTGAAGACCATTCACTACAAGCATAGTATAAAGGCTGACAGGACAGGTAAATCGTTTTTAATACTGCATGTGACTGACAAAATCTCATCTGACTGCTGTTCACTGTTGTTCTACTGAAGCTGCCTCATCACCTGTACTGTTTCCGCGCTCATTTGACTTGTGCCTGTCGCTGAGGCGAAGTTGAGTGTGCGTCTTAAAAGTCTCCCATTTGATGTGGTCGTAAAGACATTCTGCGTTGTGAGTGGGATGGCCAACCCTAACCCCGCCCCTGCATTAAATATTTTTACTGCCGTTAAACTGGAAAAATTACGACATTGAGGCACCAGCGCGATCACTTGCATTTTTTTCTTAAGAGTGGAAACTTAACATACTCCGTCATTTTTGCTCATAAAGGTAAGAGTAATACATCATTCGGAATTGTAAAGTGTCTACTTTTATTTGTGTGCACTCACAAATAATATCAACAAAAACCTGTGCTTTTGTAAAATAATTAAGGAAAACAAACAGGATGTGCTTTCTGTTGTCTTGGTCTTGAGCAGGAGCTTCACAATGATGAACTGAAACTCAGCCAATACACTGTAAAAAGTAATGAGTTGAACTTACTAGGAAAACCTGTGGAAACTGATTGCCTCAAATTTCTCAAGCAAATTAGTTGATCATTTTTGAGTTAATAAAACTTACTGTAACTTTGTATAGGTAACTTGTGTATATGTTACCAGAAAACTTGAGTGTTGCTAACTCAATTTGACAAGTTCAGCCAACTTAGAGATGTAAGTTAAGCTTAGTGCACAGAACTCAAACAAAACAGTTCTCTTAACAAGTCTGCCTTGTTCACATTACTAGACAAATGTGTGTAAACAGATTGCCTTAAATTTCTCAAGTAAGCTGTACTCAAAACTTAAAGTTGTTAATACAAAGACAGAAAACAGATTGTTAGCACAACAATAGGGCATTTATTTGTTTAAAACAATGTTACTTCAAGTCATTATTTTTTAAGCATGCTATCAAATCAACAATTTAACACTTTAAGAAAAATTGCACATACTGCACTCAGGAAATAAATAGAAAAAAAACAAACATCAACATCCCTTTTATGACACCTTGTAAATCTAGATTTACCATTTTCTAGAATTACCTTTTTCTAAATCAATCATGAACAATTACACTGAAAAATGCTCCATCATGCCACAATGACATCTTTCTACATCAGAAGATTTTTTTCAGAGATTGCATTCTAGTTTCAGCCATTGAATGAAATCAAAGGTGTACTTCAGTACTGGAGGATAATATAATTTCATAGCATAAATTCAAGTCCAAAGATCAGGCATATCTTGGGGAGGATTTTCCGGATCATCCAATACAATTGTACCTTCCAAATTTATTGCTGTAGACATGGCATTAAATGCAGTGAGTTAGGTATGGCTCTAGAGTCCTCAGCTCAGGGATCACGCTCAATAGGCCGACTGACATCTTTTCTTCATCATAGTCCTAGAAACAAGAATACAATTACATTTTAAGAGTACATATTCAGGTTAAACATTTGCAAACAAATTCATATCTGTTTATTATGTTTAGATATAAAGGCCTTTTCAAACTGAGCACAGCAGTGGATCCCAGATAAAAATAAAAAAAATACATTCAATCTGTTGTACAAAAAGACAAGATAAACTGAACAGTATGCCAGCTATACAGTACAATAATCTATTCTGAAACTGCTGGTTTGACATTTGAAAAGTGTAAAAAAAATTAAAAAAAACAAAAACAGCATTTTGGTTCAATACTGACAAATATATTCTCTTTTGTGTGATTTCTAAAGACTGACCAGAAAACCATGATCAAGAGAGATGTCTTAAACGAGTGGTTTTCACGTCTCTATCACTCATATATTAGACTCTTTGTTTTTGTTCTCTTGCTTCTCTGCGTTAGCTTCTGTTGCTTTATTCTTTCAAACCTCCTCTTTTTATTTTATATTTCTTTCACTCACTTCCCTTTATTCTGTTCTGTCCTTCCTTTCTGACTCTTTCCTCTTTGTGTGTTATCCTTTACTCTTCCTCATCTAAATGTGTCAGAACCCTTGTTACCTACTTTTCTATTTTCTTTTTCACCTTATAAAAAGGTTCACCCAGAAATTTAAATTCTGTCATTAATTACTCTCTCATGTCGTTCCAAACCAGTAAGACCTTCATTCATCTTCGGAACACAAATGAAGATATTTTTGATGAAATCTGAGAATGCTTGTAAGCCAGGCACAGTGCATGCTGTTCTACGTCAGATGCCGGCTCCTGCGTCAGCAGCATCACGCGTGGTACTCTCGTGAATGATGTCCTTACTTTCTTTCTGGGTCTTGAACATGGTAGCTTTGGTGCTGTCTATGCAGGGTCAGAAAGCTCATGGATTTCATCAAAATATCTTTAAAAAATTGGGTTCTGAAGATGAACGAAGGTCTTATGGGTTTGGAACGACACATGGGTGAGTAATTACTGACAGAATTTTCATTTTTGAGTGAACTAACCCTTTAAGTATTTTTTTCTCTTCTTTCCAACTCTGTTCTTTTATTATACATTCCCTTTCCTTTTTTCCTTAGAAGTTTTTTTTTTATTCCTTTCTATCTTATATTGTTTCTTTGTCCTGATTTTTTTCTTGCCAGGTCTCAAGAATTGTCTGCATTACACTAAATAACCAGAATATAACAGACAAAATTACTTACAAAACATGTCTTGTAAGAATCAGTAAGGTCCTTTTCAAGGAAGAGTGGAAGGCCGTGGAGAAGTGCTGTTCATCACCCATTGATGTCAGATGTCTGTACAATTATTAAAAAAACTCATATTTAATATCACTCAAAGCACAAGCATTCAGCATAACATATAATGAATATCTACTTATTCTGTGCAGGGTTTCACAAAACTGCAAAGTATGATTTTTCATTAAGCACACCTATGTGAATAAGCATATACTATGTGGAAACATGGAATTGGAGAATTTTCATATTCCATAGCTTCCATATTTTAATAAGTTTTTCAGCAGTTGAGCTCTCTTTTCACTCAATAAACAAGTAGAACTTCCACTTCCACTGCATGAGTTTAAGTCCCCAAAAAAAGAGCACATAGAATATGACAAGAAAATGGTTATAATTAGTGCTGGGCATTGACGCACATTTAAAAACTATTTTAAATGAAGTTTCTACTCCAAATAATTTTCTGAAATATAAACATTTAAACAGTGGTTGTGATGATAACTTGTTTTCATGACATTTGTTCGAACATTAAATGCTGAAAAATGGATTACATATGACATGATAAATTTCATTAAGTTGTATTGTATCGCTCAACATACTTTATGATGCTTACTCACGTTTATTTCATGTTATAACTAGCAGTAAAGAGGAAGATGATGTTTGTAATCTAGCTTGTAAGCCACTGGCTAGCTAGTACGCTAACTGACGGTTACAGTAATGCTCGTCAGTAAAAACTAATAAAATCTGCCTTTTCTTTTCCTCAAAAACGATAGCACACACTGTGACAATATAGTTTATAAGTAGATCACCAAAAACGTACCTAATCTTGCAGCCACATTTCAAACAGGATCTGACTCTGAAGTTCAGTTAGTTGTCTTCTTCTGGTGATGCTTTGTTTAGACCAACCTTCCGCCACCTATTGGTGCACTTCTGCCACCTACTGGTCTAGAGTTATTAGGGCACATAGTGGGATTTAATCCAACAAACTAGATGCTCTTAAGTACTGTTTACTAAAGTTGTTTAGTTTAACTATTGCATCCACCTGAAAGTTCACATAACACAGTGTAATTAAGTAAATTCAACAAATTTGTAAAAATCAGTTATGTTTACTCGCTTTTCTTAAGTAGATTCAGTGATTGCTTTTTACAGTGTACTTGCCTCCTCACAGACATGATAAATATATCTAATAGAATGCTTTAAATAGCCTACTTTGAAACGAAATATTTCAAATAGAAAACAAAAGCTCTTTCATTATGTAATACGTAAAGATGCATTTCTCTCTAAAGGCACGTGTCCTGAGGAGATGGCGAGTCAGGATCGTCAACTTCATCTTGTGACACTGACTCAGAAAATACTAGTTCATTAATAAATAATTCAAATATCTCCTTAGTATTTTATTTATTTATTGTTTTTGTTTTTTGGGCTTCTGTGCCAAGATTGTGTTTGCATGCAGTACAAATAGCCTACAGCGGCATTTTAGTACCATGTTGAAAAATAAGATTAACGTCATAATATTTTAAGAATAAAGTCAAAATTACGATAATAAAATCAGGTTATAGGCCTATTGCATGAAGTTAATGTGAGAATTCCACCTATACTCCGGCACAAAATAAAAATAAATAAATAACAATAAAATAAAAGTCTGTGGCATCCAACCTGTCATTCTTCACATTTTACATAAAAAACAGCAATAAAAGGTAGGCTTACTGACGTTTTTTGAAACTCTGATTGATCGATTTCATGAAACATTCGTTTGTATTAAATTGTTCAGATTTTTTCAACATGCATTCAAATATTTATTCATGTTTATTTCGTGCTGCAAATATTAAAGAGGAAAATATCATTGATTCACATGCTGCTTGAACTGAGACGAATATATTTATCTCACTACAAATTTAGAAGCGTAAAAACACATTTATTGTTTGTAGTATTTTATTATAAATTTGACAGAAGGCTGACACTGTGTGTTTTAATATAAGTAACAAAGCACAAAGCTTATTGCAATTATTGGGTGGCTTGCGTGCTTCAAATGATGAATGGACTTGAAAACGTTAAATATTATTTCCAAGCATTTATACCGTAAATAAAACAGCTTGTGAATACACCTAACGTTAATCACTTCAGAAAAATCAACAATAAGTTAACCGAGTTGGAGCCAATAACGTTTGGGGGGCCCATACAATTTTTTGCATATCGCCCGGGGCTGACTTGCTACGCCACTGAGCTTGTGATGATGTTCTTTGGTATTTTAATGTTCTTTGCTCATTTTCTGTAGCTGCTTTTTTAATAACTGATGAAATGTAAGCATTATAATTAGTAACTTAACGATGTATCTATTAATTTGTTATGTTAAATACAAATTCAGTCATATTAAAAACATTAGGCTGCTTTTAGCCTTACGCTGGAGTTGGTTCCGGCAATGAAACTAAGTAAAGTAAGTACTGAATAAATTTAGCATTATAATGTCCTGTCTCGGCGATCTCACAGATACTAATAAACAATTGTTGATGTGTGTGTTTTTGTGTTTGTGTTATCCCTTCATTGCTGGCTAGATGGCTCAAGAGTCTATTTGCGGTGCGACTGCATTTTTCATCCACCTTTTCTTTTTCACCGTCTCTTTCTCTCTCTCTGTTCTCCATTCACTGCTCATCTCGCTTTAGCTGAGTTTTCTAAAAAGGATTAGACAGAAAGATTCACCCTCTATTGACAGAACATCATTACACATATCCCATTGGAAATGTGTGTGCATGTGTGGATCTCTATCTCTCTCGCACACATACATACACACACTGGGTTAAAATTCAAATATACACCCCAGGTATGATTGGCAGTGACACAGAGAAGATGTCAGAGATCTCTGAATGGCAAATTCTCTCTGCCTCTGTTTTTAACTGTCGTTCTCTCGTGATGTCATATTTTTGAGTTTGAGTACATCTATGGTAATCAAACGGCAGCAGAGTGGAAAAACTTGATAATGTACTGTCAGTTCACACTGATGTGGGTGGCTTGTTACAGAAGCAGGAAAGGCTCTTATAACACCACTTATTCTGTTGTCTGAAAGGTTAACATGAAGACACAGCAATCAGCCTGTCCTTCAGTTAACACACACACACACACAGTCGCAATCAGTCGCGGGGTTGAAACATGTCAGGGTGCCACTGTGGTCTGTCTGCCATCCTGTTAGTGTCTCTTGGTACTGACTGTCCAGTAGCGGTGTGAGTGAGAGTGTGTGTGGGTTAGTTGTTAGTGAATTCTGGGAGCACATGCCCTGATAGTATGTCTCATTCTGTTTTGTAATCGTTAAGAGCTTTTTAGCTCCACTAAAATGCCAGCTGTTGTTTCTGCTGCCATTTTTATAAGTGGTTTTGCTTTTGCTTGCAATTTGGTACAGGTTGTGCCTATTGGTTTACCCAGATGAAAATGTTATTGCTCAGTGGTTGTTCTTTCAAAACTCTGGAAGTTTAATGGACTTCTCAGTCATGTTTTTTAAAAGCAACCCAAAATGAAAACATGTCATTTACAGTACTCACACTTAAATCATTCAAACCTTTATTTTATTTTTTGGATTTGAAAGATTTCAAGCTTCAGTTTTCCAGAGGAAAAGACAGATAGAAACAGTGTTTGCATAAAGTAAGACTATAAAGCTACAAAATTTCTAGAATAGAACAGATCAGATAATTGAGTCTTGAAATAATCTGATAGAAAATGTATGTTGGCTAAAATAAGTACAGTTTGAGGAATTCTTGAAAATTACAGTAAACATACAGAATGCAGATTTTTTTTTGCTTTTGTTTTGTGAAACTAATATCTCATTAATGTTTGGTTCATTTGGTCATGCTGACATTGCTGGGTAAGATCCATGGACCTCCCAATCCTGTAAACAAATTAATATTCATAAGCCAAGTCTTTACCATAGTAGTGTTAGTAGTAGATTTGTGAGATCATTCTTTTCTCTCATTTGAGAAGTGCTAATGAACAGCTTAATCTATGAAACTTCCGTTGGTACTTTTTCTGTATCTAATGTGCTCTATCAGGAAAGCTCCGTAAAATGGACTAAAGAGGGCAGATTTTAGTCATGATGACTTGCAAATCATGTACTTTGTATATTAGAGGATTAAATGAAATTGTCAGGTGTTATAGGTACATATTTTCCTTGGAAAATATTCTGTTTTCAGTCATCACCTGTATAGCTAAAGTATAGAAATTCTCCAAAATTATACTTAAAGGGGTCATATGATGCGATTTCTATTTTTCCTTTTCTTTAGTGTGTTATGTAGCTATTTGTGCATGTATAAGATCTGCAGAGTTACAAAGCTCAAAGTCTCCCACAAAAGGATTTATTCTATCTAAAAGAGAAGGCTGATCCAGACCGGGCTAAAACGCCTCATTCAAACACGCCCCCACATCTCTACGTCACGATGTGCAAATAATTGCATAATGCCGCCCAAATGTTCATGCAAAGAAAGAAGGCGTGGTTTCAGGAACCGCAGTAGTGTTGAAGCATCATGTCAGGGAGACGCTGTGTGTTTTGTTGTGAAAGCTAAACTACTTTATTTAGCCTTCCGAAAGTAGATGCAATGAGGAATCATTGGTTACAATTTATTTACAACAGAACAGCACAACCCAGATGTTGAATTTGTGCAACGCATTTTATGGACGACAGTTTTGTGAACCTAGTAGAGTAGCCTACAAGGCTGGCTGTGCAAAGGCTATTTCTAAAAAAAAAATTTGCCAATTCCGACTTTGCTATGACAGTCTGGCGCATATTCTGAATCAGCTATTGTTTTGTTATTAGTTTTAGTATTTGCTATTGACTGATCAAATGCGAAGTTTTGCGCATTGTGTGTGTGTGTGGGTGTGTGTGTGTGAGAGAGAGACAGGGTCACATCACAGTGGAGTCAGCTTTCTTAATCGTGGCTTGTGTACTGCAAATACATACGAGCATCATCACTGTGTCTGTCACGCGACTCTGTTCGTCTTTCTGGCTTGAACTGATGGTAAAACTAAGAACATTATGTACTGTCTTTACATTTATGTTGAAAGCTGAAGCTCGCGATTATGGAAAGGGAGGTTACATTTCCGACGCGTGCTTGTGGTGTTTGGCCAATCACAATGCACTGGGTCAGCTGGCCAATCAAAGCAGACTGTGCTTGTTGGAAGGAGGGGCTTTGTAGAAAACTACGCGTTTGAGAGAGGCGTCATATGACCCCTTTAAGTATATTACTTGGAGGGGCCGTGGCCCCATGGTGTCTTTAAGAAAAAATTGTTATAGGAAAGTCATCTCATTTGTGATGTTTTTATTCCTTGAATAGATATGGCATGTGTTATATAAAGCAGTTCATATCTCTCTCTTTTTGTTAGTCTTGTCTTTGTCTTACTCTTTCTTTTCTAGTCCTGGCTCAGTGGAGGTTGTCCTGCTTCATTTCCCTATTTCCGCTCTGGCCTGGTTCACAAACGTATTTATAGATGTCTCCTCAGGCCCCTGGCAACACACACGTGTTCCCCTGGTTTTTGTCTTAGATGCACCATCTCCTAAATCAGTAACGTGTAAAGCAGGGTTGGATCTGTTCACGTCTTGCCATGGTACGATAAATGTTCTCAGCATCAGATCAGATGTTTGTGTGCTTTCAGTTGTTTTGCAGTAGAGATGTTGTATTGTACTGTAGTGTTATATAAGTGCCCTGACATGTACAGCCAAGTTTCTTATATTAGAGTGAGAAAGAAGGAGAGGACGAAAGAGAGCGAGAGAGGATATCTTGCTGTGCGCAGAAATGCGATAAATGCCAAACATTCTGTGATAGAGCACAAGGTAATTATGAAAGCGCAGAGAGGATGCACTCTATGGGGTGCATGGGTATGTTTGAGCGCAAACGCGACCATCAAGAGCAGGTTATGGAATAAATCTGATAATGTGTGATTCGTTTTGTTTAGTAGAGCCTATGGAAAACCCAAGTGGTTTGTGTGGAGAGGCGACCACAAGCAAAAAAATTAATTTTCTTATTAATGTATCAAAAAATGTCCCTGCTTTACTGCCTTTCAAAAGTTTGTGGTCTGTATGATTTCAATTTATTATTATTATTGTTTCAAAAGAAATGAATAATTTTATTGAGCAAGGAATCATTAAATTTATCAAAATTTAAAGTAAAAACATTTATAATATTTGATAAAAGATTTGTTTCAGATTTTCTTTTTTTTTCTGTTTGAAGAATCTGTGTTTTTGTTTGTTTGTTTTATCAATCTTGAAACACTTTATTGGTTTTCCATAAAATATCGCAGACTGTGTTTAACTTTGATAATAATAATGTTACTTGAGCACCATATATTTGATTTTCTGAAGATCATTTGCCTGAAGACGGTAGCCTAATGCTGCTGAAATATTCACAATATTTCACAATATTACTGCTTTACTGTATTTCTGACTAAATAAATAAGCCTTGGTGACCATAAAATATTTCTTTCAAAAACATTTAAAAATATATATTTTTTTAAATGACTTTAACAGTAATATACAGTATAACCTTTCAAGGCAGTCATACAGTGATCTCCGATATTGTTAAATGACAATATATGCTTAGGCAGAAGCCATAAGTCAGTGTGATTTCAGTTTTATTTTATTTTTTAAAAAAGCCATGTATCAAGATTTGAATCGAAGAACTACAACACCCACAATCCTGAAATGGAAAACTCTTTAAATTGAACAATCATAGAAGCTGCTGTTACCATAGAAACAAAAACTGCATTGAAAGCAGTGAACTCCTATGAAGCATTGCAAATCATACATAATCACATTTGCTAATATAGTGCTTTTTATACTAATAATCAATCTTTTTTTATGTACTGTTGATTTTTATTTTGATTATGCCATTCACAATGCTTAATGGGTAATTCATTGTTTTACGAAAGATATTAAAGGTCCCCTAAAATGCTTAGAAACACGCAGCGTTACTCTGTGTTGACGTCATTTTAACTGAAACAGGAAGACAGGGCGGGACATATCAAGCAGCTCCGCCCCTTTTTAAAATAGCCAATAGCGTTCATTTATATCACAGCTTGGGCTAGAGCCGTTTAGAGCCGTTGAGCTCCGTAAAGCCGCATTTGACAGGGTATGCCAGCCACAATCTCATCCATATTGCTATAAAATATAGCATTCTGTGTAGAATTCAAATAGCTCCGATACATTTTGTGGTCTGCGCCGACTCGCGCATGTGAACCGCTCCGTGCTATCGTGTCTCTGGACCGGAGCAGAGTGTGTGTGCCTGACACAGTGCGAAAACCAGACTTTTTTTCCTCAATGGAAAGCATATTTACACTGTTTGAATCGTTCCCTGTCCCCTATATAGTGCACTACGTGCCATTCACTGTATTGTGATTTCAGCCGCGGCTTCAGCGTTTATTTTATAGTGTAGGGGCGGGCGCTTCGGATTCTAGAGATCATTTGATTGGACAGAAAGTTTGATGAGAAGCTGAAGTACGATGTGACGTCAAAAAACTTCGGAGGCCCGTTTTGGCTGGGGGGGGGGGCGGAAGTGACGAAAAATGCAAGCTTTGGATGCTTATATCTTCTAAATGCAAATTGTGTTAACTTTTTGGAGCACACTGCCTTATAGATACCCTTAAGACTAACATATTGATACTAACCCAAAAAACTTTAATTTTGATTTCATGGGGACTTACTAAATACACATTCTTTCACCTTTGTCTTGTCTCTTGATTTTCTAACACTTCATAATCTCAAAGCTGATTGATTTGGTTCATGCCTTAGGTCACTAATTGAAGACTTTTCTCAATGGAGAAAATTAATGGGGATACTTCAGGAATTAAAAAGAGGGTGGTGACTGCTACACTGTATTGTAATTTAAATTTAAATGTAAAATATCTTATGATTGGCTCTTGCTGCGAGTGACAGGCTTATTCACATTCAACCCGGACATACAATTCATCTTTTGCTGGAAACTTGTCAACATTGTACCTTGTCATATTAGGACACCGTGTTAGCAAATCATGTCAGAGCTGTGACCTGGAAGTTAGCTTGGCCACATTGAGCCCTGGCACACGCAAATTTACATCCTGTATGAAAACTGGGCATGTGTAACCTATATGAATTTCTTTACTGAGAATTTGTTGTGTCATAGGGTGATTGCAATTTTAAAAAATAGAAAATCTAGTTGCTGAGTTCAGCTTGCTGAAGACTTTAGGATTGGTGATGCATGCTGGGAAGCCAGAGGGCAGTTTATTCCTCTTCCACTCTTGAAATGAACGACTGCAAGCAGATAGATAGCCCAGGGACTCACTCTCTCTCGCGCCTCTCTCTCTCTCTCTCTCTCTCTCTCTCTCTCTCTCTCTCACTCTCACTCACTCACGCACTCTTTCTATTATTTCTAATATCTGTCTTATATTTTTCACACTTTCATTCATTTATTCTGCCCATTCTGCTTTTCAGTTTTTGAGGGAGAGAGAGAAAGTTGAAACGAGGGAGAACATGATAATTTTCCCTTTTTAGTCTTCAACCTGTTTCTTAAATAATGAAACAGGTTGAAGGGTAGACTCAGTTATCAGGGAAGACAACCCGGCCCCTCAGGATTTCAAACACACATGCATGCACTCAAACACACACATATGCTAGTTCACAGATACATTGACCATGAAAGAGAGAGAGATACTCTAGGGGTTAGTGTTGGGCAATATGGTCATTTTTCAAATCGTCATATCGCCAGTCCGTGAGATCGCCGATACACGATATTATTGTGCGTGGGTTCAAGAGAGAGACTCTCTGTACTTGTCATAGGCTATTTCATAACTATTTGGTGTTTTAAACCGCGAGAAAGAGGGAGCCTAAGGAAGCACCACAAATCTAAATAATATACTTTCAAACATACTGATAAACTAACATGATAAATACAAAAACATTTAAAACAGCTAGTTCATATATATTCGGATATAGTCATATATCGCTAGGACTGCGCATCCTGTGACAAGTTTGCCGCATCGACGCACGGAAGTTATCAGTCTGGTCTGCAAAATCAGTCAATGGTTAAAATCAAAAGTAGATTTATTTTAAAGACCAACAGTTTAACACTAAATATTGGACATAAACGAACACGTTAAATATAAAGTATTTAAAACAGGTAAGTTCATATATTTGGAGTAAATTTAAATTAAACAGATACATCAGTCATACAGCGCTCCGGACCGTGTGCCCCATGACGAGCCCGACGCACCGCCACAGAAAGAAGAATGAGATGTGTTCTAACATAACTGTGGCATTAAACTCAGTTAGTGAGGGCTCGGTTAAAATATTGCACATATACAGGCCGTTCAGATTACTTGTTAAAGTGCAACGAAATACCTTATATCAGCAGATATGTCTTGTTGGTTTGTGTTGGGACTCCTCGCCGCTACAGCTCTCATTTGCCCGCACATGCGTGTAGTGTGTGTGTGTGTGTGTTTTGTGTGGTGATACCGTGCTGAATGAAAAAGCGTGGCATTTGATATATACCAAATTAAATGGCCGCCTAATAAGAATTAATAATTATTATTATTATAATTACTTAAATAAGAATGAGCCTAATATTGTCTTAACTATCGACAAAGACATCTGCTATCGTCGATATCTCTGACTATCGTCGATACACAATACTATTGTCTATCGGCACAACCCTAGTAGGGGCTCAGATCTGTTTTATTTAAACCGATTAGACAGTTGATGTTGACTGTATGTACAGTATGTACGAGAGCAGAATAAATTTCAGCGTAGACTCGTGTGTACTAAAGCATCTCTTGAAAATGTAAAAATACAGGTTTCTATGAAGATTAGATACTGTAGAACTGTATGTACAGTATCTCAGATTAAAAACAGTAAAAGTCAATAGAAAGTTTCCACCGGGATGGAAAAACAAACATGTGCGACTGCATTGAAATCATAAGGGCCGATAAGGACATGAAACTATCATAACCATAAAAGATTAACCATAAAATCCGACTAGCGATGCGTAAGACATCCTGATTGAGGAAGCGAAACCCAACAAGGCGACCCGGCTCTTTTCCACTTCTAGAAGAGCATCAGTTGAGGCGCTAACTGTTGTTTGTCCTGGCTGGTGTTCTCGTCACTTCTAATTGTATCATTGACCTTCAGTCATTAGTGTTGGAAGAGACGTTCATCGGATCTTCAGCTGCCCACGGCTAATGCCAATGAATATAATCAATCATATTCTGTCGCAGAGGATAAACTAGGTGTCAGCTGCGCATCGGTGAGCAAGTGCTCCGCTTGAGCTGTGCATTAACATGGACATGATGGTATTGAATGTGACTATTATGTGTCTTGCAATTTCCATTAATTTTCAAGCAGGTTTAAGATGACTAACTAGCTGGTTTGATATTGGTGTTGTTGGAACTGATGGGCAAGATGGTTGGACCAGCAGGGTTTTGTTGGTTAATCAAACTAAATAGCCTATAGGTGATTGTTGCTTTTTTTGTATTCATTTTCTGTTTTACTGAAAGAAAACAATAACGTGACTCACATTTAAAGGGATTGTTCAACCAAAAATGAAAATACTGTCATCAATTACTCACCCTCATGTCATTCCAAACCCGTATGACCTTCGTTCATCTTCAGAACACAAATTACAAGATATTTTTGAGAGCTTTCTGACCCTCCATAGACAGCAATGCAACTATCATTTTCAAGGCCCAAAAAAGGTAGTAAGGACATCGTTAAAATAGTTCATGTGACACCAGTGGTTGAACCGTAATGTTATGAAGATACGAGAATACTTTTTGTAAGCAAAATGTATTCGAGTGCACATTCAAGAGAGTACCATGATGCATGCGCTTGGTGCTGATGATGCAGGAGTTGTTGTCTGTTCTCTGATGTTGAACCCAGATGTGCTGTGCCTTGTTTACAAGCAGAGAAACGCTCACGCATGCATCGTGCATGGTACTTTCTGTGAACATGTGTCAAAGACACGGAAGAGAAGAAGTTGTTGAATTTTAACAATGTCCTTACTACCTTTTTGCGCCTTGAACATGCTGTCTATGCAGGGTCAGAAAGCTATCAGATTTCTTCTGAAAATGAACCACGGTTTTACGGGTTTGAGTTTGGTGAGTAATTAATGACAGAATTTCATTTTTGCCCAAACTATCCCTTTAACTAAGTTCAAGTTTACTTGTGCATTCACATCATTGTCTCGTGTTTACTTTATAGGATATGTTTTGGAGTATTCATTAATCAGCTAGCAAAGCGAAATCAAAAACCACTTTGCCAATGTTCAACACTAGGGAACAAACAAGCACATCAGCATGCCATGAGAACCAGTAATGCTGGTCGTTTCTGCAGAGCTGGTGCCTTTTTGCAGGATTTTATCTTACTTACAGGCTTTTGGGCTTTGAGTGAGTTGAGCACAAACACAGCTACAGCTTTATAATAATTCAGACACACACACATACAAGCGTGCAACTAATTTACAGCGTTTACTCAATCACCTGCAAAAACACGCCCGACTAATACAAACAACCCCCTTACATATACACACAGTCTCCAGATACCGTACATACCCTTCTCTCTAGATCTCTAGTAGGACAGTTTTTGAAAAGCTTTATTCAAAAACAAGTATCGTCTGTATCAATAAAGTCTGAGATGCTTCATTAATCAGACTGATTAAGGGCCGGCACAAAATCTTAACTTCCATTACTGATCTGAGGCCAGACAACCATCACTACTGCTGTATAATTACAGGAAAGAGCTGCTACGTCCTTTTACAGTTCAATAACGCCATTAGACTGAAAAAGTGCTTTCATTAATTTTAAGCGTCCTCTGGCCAAACTAACTTGCATTGCTTCGCTAGATCAGCAGTAATACCTCTGATTAAACCTTTGAGTCGAATGTGGATATTCAGGGGGATTGTTTTGAAATTTGATTATTTGAACAGATTTGTGGAATATGAGGAGTTCATGAGTGAAGTCTAGAGTCATGAGTACATCAGCAGAGATTACAACAGCAGGAGGAAAAGTGTCATTTCTTTTATAGCTGTCTGTCCCTTTAGCATCCTTGTAATTGCTAATAAAATGCTATCTTTAGCTAGCTCTATTATCTAGTTTCCCTACAATGGCTGCAATGCTGTTTATGGGTGTAATGAACATTTTGGTGTTAAATTGGATCCTTCCGGTGTGCTGCAGAAGGGAAAATAAGAATAATGTAATGGGAAGATGCTATCAGTATAAGTTAAGTTTATTTTATGCAGTTGGTCTTTTGTTAAGCTCCTCCTTTCTTGGTTTCTGTCGCTAACTCTATAGGAATATGCTGAAAACAGGGTCATTTAAATGAGCTCAGAAAGTAGCAAAAATTTCTTCGATTATCATTCCTAGATAGGTTGAAATTAATTGTGACATTGTGAAACATTTTCCCTTGTACTGTAAAGAAGTGGTAAATTAAGCAATAACCGGATTAAAAAGCGAAGAGACTTTTTCTTTTTTTTTTGTGAAAAGCAAACGCTTATCACAGTCATTTGAAAGCGATTACTAGTGATAACATCAGTGTAAGTGAACACAACTTTTTCTAATGTTTCTACAACATACTCACTGTGGCAGTGTGAACTCTTTAGTTGCTGTCAACGCTACAACCTGAATCAGTATGTACATGAATCCACATTCAATTATTAAAATTAATTTACCTTGGAGCAAATGTAGATGCTTTTACTGATGGTTTGCATGTTCATTAAGTAATGAGGGCAGAGAAAGCAGCATGCACTTCTCCAGATTTATTTAAAAAAAAAATTTTTTAAAGGTACCCATCTTTTCTGGGTACCTTGTATCAATCATGTTTTACTACATTTTTCTTTTTCTTTTTTTAATTTTGGCAAAATTTTTACAATTCCAAACTGTTCAAACACACATATCTTCCTTAGACTTATTTTTGTATTATTTATATAGTATATTTAATGTTATATAATGTTACTATTTAATGTTTTTAATTTTATTACTTCAGTTTTCAATTTAATTTTTGTTTGTTTTAGAAAATGTATGTGCTTATGTTATTGTTGTCCGTTTTATTTTTTCATATAATGTTTCTTTTTAGCTTTATTTATTTTTTTGGCTATTTTAATTAAGTGATGCACGATCATGATTTTTCATAGCCGATTCCGATACCGATTTTTTTACAAGCAAACTAGCCGATTCCGATAACGATTTCCGATTTTTAAATTTTTTATCAAGCAACAAACAAGAAAGAATAAAAGTACACACAAACAATATGTTTATTTGGTATTTAACAGGCTAAACTGGGTTTTGGCTATTGAAAACAACAACTGTAACCATCTAAAATTAACAGCAGTAACTGCGCAGTAAGTAGGCTACATTCAATACAAACATAGGTAGGCCTACTGACAAAAGCATTTAGTTTTTGTTTTTAAATTGGGTTGAAACTATAAACTGGCCTTAAATGAAAACATTAGCTGTAACCATGTAATTTTAAAGGCAACAACTGCATAGTTCTACAATCCAAACAACACAATGAAAACACATTCAACACTCCAAACAAAGGTGTTACTTAATCAGCATTCAGCATTTGTTTTTGTTTTTTAAATTTGGTGTAAAGAAAAAAATATCTTTACCAGTGAAACGAAATAAAACCAAAGTAGGCTATGTAAATAAATTATTCCAAAATGTTAACTACGGCAGATGCTTTTTAAATCACATTAAGTCACATTTAAGGTAAAATATAAAATATTAATCCTATAGCCTACAGAACTGATGTTTACTTCTGGCTTTTCAAAAGTGCATGTGAGTTCTTCTTTACAAAAAGAAGCATTTCAGCTTTGTCACAAGTTAGTCTGTTTCGTTTCTCATCCAACACGTGAGAAGCTGAGCTGAACAAACGTTCACTGTCTACGCTTGTGCAGGGTGCGGACAGGTAACGTTACACTCGTGCAACTTCAGCGAGTGCAGGAAAGCGCCTCTTATTGTGCCCATAACCCAACGGCTGTTCGCTTCTTGGTATCTGACTGTGCCTCTGACAGGCAGCTCTGCATTTCCAGTGCTGTACGGCTCCCCGTATCCTTAATCACTTCAGATTTTCTTCCAATATCTCATCGTGCATCACCAACAGTGAGCTTGCTCTGCGTGGTATTTTTTATGCTGGCGCCTCGGTGCACACTTCCGGAAAAATCGGACGAAAAAAATACAGAAAACCAGCATAAGTAAGTTGAAGTATTAAAATTAGGGATGCACCGGTTGACCGGCCATAAATCGGAACCAGCCGGTTTTTGCTTATAATGCGCGATCGGCAACCGGCCGGTT
The DNA here is from genome assembly GCA_018155175.1 of Sinocyclocheilus anophthalmus. Classification (NCBI taxonomy): domain Eukaryota; kingdom Metazoa; phylum Chordata; class Actinopteri; order Cypriniformes; family Cyprinidae; genus Sinocyclocheilus; species Sinocyclocheilus anophthalmus. Next base: position 201,898 of record JADLZN010001625.1, read on the forward strand.
CCGATTTATGGCCGGTCAACCGGTGCATCCCAATTTTAATACTTCAACTAGTTTCAAGATGATACTTTATAATCTTTGAAGTTTTTTTCACTCTCATTTTGTGTATTTTATTTCAGTTTTATTTAAATTAACAAAAACTATTTTTATTAATTTTAGTTTTAGTTACAATAACAACACTGAGATTTACTTTAGAAATACGCAAAAGTCTTGATTGTAATCGTGACAAGTTATGAAAGGAAGGGTGCAGAAGATCAGGATTATAGTCAGAGAAATGTAGGGTTTTCTTAAAGGAATAATATTAAAGGGGTCCTATTATGATTTGGTATTATTTACAAAGTCTTGATTTTGTTTTGGACATGTACTAGAACAGGCTCTCATACCAGATTGTTCGAAAAACACATTCTTTTTCACATATTTTACATAATTACAACACCTCTCTCCCCAGTCTGAACGGCTCGAATAGTTCCTGTATCAAAATGAAGGCCCGCCTTCTGAAATACAAATTTGCTGTGATTGGTTAGCTGGGCCAGTGTGTGCTGTGATTGTTAGCTGGGCCAGTGTGTGCTGTGATTGGTTAGCTGGGCCAGTGTGTGTTGTGATTGGCAGCACTCGGCGCTTGGTCTGCAAATTTCATGCCCCTTACCTATCCCCGCCTGCCACTTCAGTGTAATATTGCGTCAAATCAATCAATTTGAGCGTGATTTAAACCCGGATTATTGTAACCACTCTAAGTTCGTCTGCGTTGGGATAGCTAGCGTGTCTCCGACATAGTGATTACACTCGTTGCCTTCTCTAGTGCAGCTCAACCAGAGGTCTCGTCCCATTCGTTGATATTTATATCACAAATCCCGGAAAATATGCGCTGTAGTGCAAACGAGTCGTTCGTTGTAGTTTTTTAAAAGTGATTTCTGTTAAATAAAATATGTCCTTTTGAATTGGACTTTGCGCTTTGTACCTTTGCAGATCTTTTTTATGCTCAAACAGCAACTTTACAGACTAACTAAAGTTGAAAAATTGAAAAATCATAATAGGACCCCTTTAAGGTTGATTTAAGGTTTTGGGGTGGGTTTGGAATTGACTGAGTGAACTATTAAAATTCAGAGTTAGTAAAAGATAAGGTTGGGAATGAGCAAATGGTTAGGATCAGAGGTTAGGATTGGGGATTACATTATGGGTTTAGGTTAGAGGACAATTTAAGGTTAGGTTGTTCATTGTGTCGTTGTCACCCTGGGGATGTGTAGCAGAAAGAGCACACAAGAAACGGACGCGAGAGGACTTGTTTGTTGTGTGTGTGTGTGTGTGTAGACAGCTCTTCTCCTTTTATAACTCATTCCCTGCAGGGTGTGGCCAGGACAGGCAAGGACAGCAACACACACACACACACACACACACACATTGTGCTCGGGGTCTTGTGTCTGTGTGATCTGAATATTGTCATGATGGGTTGAGACCTTCAGTCACTCAAACTGCTCTGAGTCAAAAAGCATCCAATGACATAGATCTTCCTCCTCTCTCTCTCCTTGCTTCATCTCTATCTGGTTCTCTCTTTCTCTGTTTGCTGAGGGCAGGTTGTCCAGTCCACTAAGAGGACAGAGACACTGATAAGTGTGTGTATCTGTGTTTGCGTGTGTCCTTCCCGATGGTTCCTATAGTCTGAGGTCTATGTCCAGTTCTGTCAGCTGAGGCTCAGACCAGCTTTAGTTTGTTTAAGCTTCAGTCTTGCACTGTGAGTGAAACGTGACTTAACCTTTGATGCAGTAATTAAAGAACAAAGGAAATTATTTTTCATTCATTTTGTCTTGGTTTCCAGTAAAAGTAAACAATCTTTAAACAAGATGCATTTACTTGAAGCAAAATTCTGTCTGCGAGATATTAAGAGCTGTTTTACATACACTATATTTCGGTACCATATTTGGTTATTGGCAGAGATTTCATTAATATATCTGTATTAGTCATACTGGATATATATCAGTTGATTTAGGCTATTTAATTGTGCTTGCTCATTTCCCTGTTTTCTGCATTTAGATTACCTTTGCCACCATGTCAAAATAGTGTAGAATTTTATTATTGGTAATAATATTAGCATTGGATAACATACAATACTACATTTATATATAATGCACTCTTTTATCAGATAGACTTACATGCTCCTGGTGTTATTGTGCAGGATTCATCAGTGTTTATTTATTTCAAGAAAAGATCAATTAAGATAAATTAACTTGTAACAAAATCAAAATGAACAATAATACAATTTATTAATAATAAAATCAAATCCCACCCTGCATGTTTTTCTCACTGAATTTCCACTCGGTCCACTCGGGAATATGTCAGATTAAATAAGAAAATTTGTTGAGAACGCTGTTTTGACTTTAAAATGTCACATTAATGTTGCTGCTTTTCAGATCTGAGCACATTTTCCCATCTGTGGTTACTGGAGTTGACTCAGTCATCAGTCCTTCCATCATTCCTTCCTTTCTGTCTCTCTCTCCCTCCTTCTTGAGTGAGAAAACGGCAAACGGATTTACAGCTCCCACAATAATGAGTGTGAACTGAAGTAAGAGCAGGCCACAGCAGGGGGGAATTGGGGAGAAGAAAATAACCTAAGTAGGAGTGAGGGAATAAAAAAAAGAGATGGAGAATTAGCATATCCATCTTTGTTTTTGCTTATTAGTGCTGCTGGTGTTAGTGGGTTTAATGGCCTTGACTCTGAATGTGAGAGACTCCTGCTGTCCATTTCTTTGTTGGACTGATTTTGGCAGGCAGTGAGGCGAACATCTCTGGTCCTATCCAAAAGGGTCATGAGGGCAGAGTCAGGGCTTACTGTCAAGCTAGTCGAGCTGTTTCAATCAGGTCTTCACCGGTTCAGTCAAGGTGTTCTTCCAGCTCTACCTGGAGATAGATTTAGAAGGTCAAACTGTGCTTTGGAACATAGTTGGGTCCCTGTCAGCCTAAGGATGGAATACACTACACAGATTTTACCCAGAATTTAGCTTCAGTTTGCAGTCTGAACAAGCTAGTTGCTCAACGTCAGAGCCAGTCTACAGATTTTGGCAAGTTGGAGCTGATGGATTTTAAACGATTAGCCTAGTTCACTTCCAGAATAAAAATGTCCTGATAATTTACTCATCCCCATGTCATCCAAGATGTTTCTTCAGTCAAAAAGAAGGTTTTTGAGGAAAACATTCCAGGATTTTTCTCCATATAGTGGACTTCAATGGAAGCCAATGTGTTGAAGGTCCAAATTGCGGTTTCGATGCAGATTCAAAGGGCTCTACACGATCCCAGCCGAGGAATAAGGTAATATAAAGTGAAATGATCAGTAAATTTCTAAAAAATAAAATAAAAATAAAAATGTATATACCACAATTGCTCATTTTGCACTGGCTCTGTGATGCGCATCCATGACTTCACACTTTACATGATCATGTTGGAAAGGTCACTCGTGGTTAGTCCTTTGTCTGTGCACTCAGGTTCAAAAAGATAGGGTAGGGTGAAAAACTCCATCTCATTTTCTCCTCCAACTTCAAAATTGTCTGACATCATTGTTTTACCTTTTTTTGTAAAGTTCATTTGACTTTCTTTGCATGTTCGCTGTAAACAGTGGGTCGGTACTTCAGCCTACATCACACATGACCTTTCCAACGTGACTGTTGTCGTGAAGTCAAACCAATGCAAGACGAACATTTGTGGTTAAAAAGTATGTACATTGTTACTTTTTTTTAAGAAAATTACCAATGGTTTCACTAGATAAGACCCTTATTCCTCTGCTGGGATGGTGTAGAACCCTTGGAAGCTGCATTGAAACTGCAATTTGGATTTTCAACCCGTTGTGGGGCACTTCATACTATGATTCCATACAGTCGGAGGATGTGAAACATGTTTGATATTTTGAGCTGATTTTAGAACACATTGTTTTACTGTGCCATTTGCCTCCTAGCAACAGTTTTACAAAGTTGTCCAAAGTTGCCTATAGTGTTTTAAAATCTGTTTAGATTTGAAAAGTTGTGAATGTATTCAAGCATTTAGTCAACATGGTCTATAATCAGGTTGACCAAGATGGTCTTCAAAATAAACCATCTGCTATTCCAGTTGATCAACTAAACCACTTTGGGCCAGCTCCAAACCACAAGAAACCATGTAAAACCAGCTACCACACCTGCATTTTCCACCTCAACACTCTTGACATTAGCAGTCAAGGTTGTTACAGTGTTTTGGATAGAGAACGGGGCAATTTAACTCTTCCGTCTGGATCTCCTGATGATATTTGGCTTCTCTTTTTTGGATGCCATTTCACAGAGAAAGTGGTGAGGGAGGGCTAGTTAAATGAAAAACAAGAAGGATGACAGGTGACGCTGAGGGAGGTGAGGGAGGTGAGCAAGATTGCCGTAAATTGTCAGCGCTTGAATCGTTGTTGTCATATTCCAGCCTGTCCTCTCCAAATAACCGCTCCCGGTGTGTGTGCGAGCATGTGTGATCTTTTGGAGTGCGTCACTGCAGCCCTCTGCAATGATGTTACCCAAGGCACAACTCGTGTCCCAGAATCCTCTGGTGTTCCGCTTAAGCAACTGTCTTTTCCGAGCCCTTTCACACACACACATTTACATACGTACACATGGCGTGTCAGTTTGTGTGAAATTCCCCCGTTTCCCTTTCTCTCATATCCCGAAGCCAATTAAACCGCAGAAGAGCTGTAACCCACTCCACTGAACTGATCCCATAATTCATCTGTAGCTTTTAAAAATTAGTCTTTTATTAGTTAACTGTGTCAAACAAGCTCTTGACAAAAGACTCGTCCTGGAATTCCAACTACAGCCAAATCAAAAGACGTTCATTGGTGCTAACAGAGGTGGTTTAGAATAAGCCAGCCTTAGCTGTACCGGGCTTGGTTAGTCTGTCGGACTGACTCATATCAGTTAAATGCCTCCTCTAAGGCTCCACACATGAAAATGATATGACATGTGACGCTGTGACATGACGCACAGTATACGGACAGCATTTTGAGTTGTTCAGTGTAAGACGTGAGTTCATTAATAAAACACGCACATATTTATTTTTGCACCCTTATTTCTGCTTTGCTCTATGACGCACGCCTCGTCCGTCTGTCTCCAGAAGCGAAGCGTTCTGGTTGGTTGGCAGAGAGGCTTTCGTTGCTGTAGAAATGCTGTCTAATTGACAGGAAGTCAGAATGTGAAAGATTGCTGTTGTCCATTCTTTTGGGCTTATTTTGGTAGGTGGTGAGATGAACAGCCAGGCTCTGCTCAAAGGGGGTCCTGAGAGAAGGATGTTCATGGTGAAGTTTTAAGGTGGTCAAGTTATGTTTGGTTAACATTATTGTTAAGTATGTTAACCAGTTCAGCCATGTCTCCACCACTTTACCAGGTTGACCAAAGGAGTGGTACATTAGTGAAATTTGGCATGCAAATCGTCAGTAGTGTAGTTTAGTGTAGCGATGTTTGAATCATAGCTCACACAGAAGTCACTTTCAAACTTAGAAGTTTTCTGTTGGTCATTGTGGCAAATTTGCATGACTAATCTGAATTTGTTGCGAAGTTTGCATAGAGAAATCTTTCACCCTCATGCGAAATTCCTGATAGCATGGATTCCTATTGAAATTACTGGATTTTGCCATGAAAATTCACCAGTGTTAAATATGACCGCATCTTAAGATGGTCTACAAGTCAACAAGCTCGTAGACCATCTTAGTCATCAGCTGGTGGAAAAAAAAATTTAATTCACAAATACGTTTGTGTAGTTTTGTTATTTTCTAGCAATAAACTTGAAATCACACCAACTTAAATGTCGACTTTATAAAATTTAATAAATACTTAATTATTGTTTAATAAATAACAATTAGTGTATTTTAGTTATAATATGAAATCTATCTAAAACTAAACTGATCTATAATGGGTACAAAACTAATCCAGCTAATTTGCAACCAGATGTTGTTTTCCAGTCACTGATAAATGTATGTTTTCCATAGATTAAAGAAATTGGTTGATCTTGAAGAATGCTGGTATTACAGCTGATTAATCAACTAAACCAGCTCAGACCAGCTGGAAAATATGTAAAACCTACTGCCACCAGAAGCTTGTTTTTTTCTGGGTTTTCTAGCATGGGACTTCAACACTTCTGAGAGCATTAAAGCAGGTCTCAGATCAGCAGTCAAGGTCATAACAGTGTTTTGAATGAAGAACGGAGCAGTTTTGGTGGAAAAGATGTTTGATTGTAATGGACAAAAATCCCCTATAGATTGTATGTCACAGAATGTCACAAATACGCACACACCCAATTATCGTACATGTCATCATAAATGCCATGGTCGTTATAGTGAAGCTTTGATGTGCGCATCACGTTTGCACTCTTTTATGTCTTCCCTCCCTCCTTCCCTTTTCCTTTTATCTACTGTGGTTCTTTTCCAGTCATTCTCTCTCTCTCCTTTCTGCCTGTAACAATGCTCTCACACTGAGAAGAAAGAATACTGGTGTGACATGAAAGTCACTAAGAAATCTACACCAGTCAAAAATGAAAAGGACTTTTTTGTTTGTGTGTGCAAGTCTGGCACTTTCTTCGAATCAGGTAAAAAAAATGTCCCTGAAACTCAAAAACAAAAAAAAAAAGTTTTTCCAACATATTTTTTTGAAAAACTAATATATCATTATATATGATCACAAATATCATATTAAATGTATATAATAGTGATGCACCGAAATGAAAATTCTTGGCCGAAGCCGAAACCGAACAAAATGAAAAACTGGGCCGAAGGCCGAATACCGAACAAGGTTTTTCGAGGTTTTTTTCCCCCATGTATTTTGCCAATTTTTTTCACCACTGCACAAATTAAATAGCCAAAATGTGCTTTTTACTGTTTTGTCTTGCTTTTCAAAGAAAAAAATCAATTACAAAACAACAATTTACCAACAAACTATTTAACACTGAACATTTTTTAACATTCTAGCAGACATTATACCAACAAAGCACAATTTAACTTCAAATTAATAAGTTAGTAAAATAATATTTTTTTGGCCATCAGACCCCATTCTTAAATCAGGCATGTATTTTTTACTATACAAATAAAAGCAGCCTTGCTGAGCAGAAGAGCCTTCTTTTAAAACATTATAAAATATTACAGATCCCAATTTGAACACTATGTGTGAATGTTATAATAAATGTATTAACAGAGCTGTTGAAATTATTATCATTATTACTGTCTTACTTTTTATTTTATTTTACAGAACAACAGTAAAATTACAATAACATTTATTAATGTTGATGGAGTTCTTGTTTTTTCTCATCTTTTATTTTGGCAGAAACCCGCAGGAAGATCTCGTTGCTTCTTTTTGTTGACAACAGCATGCATATTTATAAATGATTCTCATTACGAATATGTTGCATGTATCGCATTGTCACATGCCTTGTAAAAAAAATCTAAAAAATGTGACTGAGCAACTGACGAGTAACACTGTTTCAGTGCAGATTTTCCTCGTGCTTTGGACTTTAAAACCTGGCACCACAAGCTCGTGCAGCGCTGTCAGAATACATGCAATTCGTGCGTGTATTATAAAACATAACGTTCTGCAGTTTATTTACTAATTGTTTAAAGGGGTCATATGATGCTGCTAAAAATAACTTTATTTTGTGTATTTGGTGTAATGAAATGTTTTATGTGGTTTAAGGTTCAAAAACACATTATTTTCCACATACTGTACATTATTGTTTCTCCTCTATGCCCCGCCTTTCTGAAATTTTTTTTTTACAAAGCTCATCATTCTGAAAAGCTAGGTGTGCTGTGATTGGCCAGCTATCCAGTTTGTTGTGATTGGCTGAATACCTCAAGATTGTGACGGAAATGTTACGCCCCTACCGTACTGTGATGATGCCGTCAGGCTGGAGCGATGAGTCAAAAACATGAAAACCCATTATAAACAAGGCATTCGTAGCATCCAGTGGGGACATTATTACGGATTATAATGACTTATACTGTCTTTTTACGCTTCGCGTTGCGTATTGCGCCGCATAAACATAAAACCATATCTGCATTTATGATCAAAGAAATGACAAACAACAAGCCCTACTCTACACTACGCCCAAAACAATTGCTTTAAATATATAAACTATTAACAACCCTTTAAATATAAAAAAAACGACATTAAGTCTTTGAGTCAGAAAACACTGTTGTAGTCTACTCTCCCAGGATCAGGAAACAGTCTTCCATAAAATGTGCTGGACACATCTGATTATTTGGGTTGAAGTGTTCTGGATCAGTGTTGTAAATACATTTTAACCACTGATTTCTAGTCGTGTCATTTTTGGAAGGCCAAACAAAGTATTTTCGCTTTTACAACGAAACACACAGCGTCACACACCGCGGCCTACAGTGAGCAGAGGCCGGGGGCTCGCGTGAGGAACGGCCGGTGGGCTTGAGAACGGCGTGGCCGGCAGATTCGACGAAGGAGCGTCCTGCGGTCTTGCGGCAACCACATGTGACGACCCCGGCTTGACTCCGTTTCGGCCATGATAAGATCCCAATCCGGTGATCCCCAGCGCGAAGTTGTTGTATTTCCTCAGCAACCATCACGGATCAGCTCCAGGCATGACAAAGCAGATATCGTCCTCTTTTTGAAGGTCAAACAAAGTAGTTTCGCTTTCACCACGAATCACACAGCGCCTTCACGACAACAATACTACAGCGAGAATAAAAAAAAAGTTACACCTTCTTTCTTTGCGTAAACATTTGTGCTCGTTTATGCAAATCTTCCAACATTGTGATGTAGATATGTGGGGGCTTGTTAGAATGAGCTGTTTTAGGTAGGTTTGGCTGACTCTTAACTTTGATAAAGAATATCTCTGGATTTGAGACTTTAGACTTTGCAAATTTACAGATCTTCTTTACGCACCAAGACCTTGTAACACTTTCACGATAGAAAGGTACAGTTTATTCGGTCTTTTCGCTTATTCGCTTATATAAATAATAATTTCGGTTACCGAACATTCAGTGCATCCCTAATTATACAGTAACACTGGGACATTGCTAAATATAAATTAAATTGGTAATTAAATTTAGTAAATCTAATGGTACATCTACTTATTCACAATATAATGTGATTTGTGACAGTACCTTTGAAAATAATATCGCAAATAAAAAGCTTTATTTCAACAATTATGTATAATCTTGTATAATTTTGTGTGCATACATTTGCATATAATTTGCATATACCATGACAAATACAACACTCTGCTTAAATTGCCATCTAATCATCGCTGTGAAGTGTCCATTCACTCAGTTGGAACAAAGGGAGAGGAAATGTAATATTTCTGTCTCTCCTCCAGCAGAGTTATGAATCAGTGAAAGTGTTCTGGCTTTAGGAGGTCAATAAAACTGTTTACTTGTTAGTTTGTTTTCTTGCACTGAAGATGTGAACTGAAAAACACAAAATATTGAGGTTTTATGTGCTTATATGAGAAACACACATATACATGCATTAAATTGAAGGTGAATTGCACCATGCAAATGTGTTTATCATGACCTGTTGCCATGTTACCTGATTTGCATAATTATTTTAGTGAATTGGGTGCTAAAACAATGGAGACGGTGTGTGCAAATGAATTTTTAGTGAATTCCCCTATCAGCAAGAAGGTCATTTCGCCTGACCCCATATTAAATTTTCAATGCTTGTCTTTAAAATTCAATTTAAATAATTTAAGTGTCAGAGAATGCATATGGGCACTCAAATCCCAGTAATTGTTACTCAGTAACGTCCCTGTGTGTGAAAAGATTTATTTGATTGCTAAATTCTGTTGATACATTCATTAGACTCGTGTTTCAGGGACTGATTACATTTGTACTGGTAGCTGAATTAGCCATTGCTCCGGTTTCATGGAAAATAGTCTGGGATATTCTGAGAGGGAATGGAAAATGTCAGAATCCCCCAGGAATGCCCAGACATCCCCTAAACACACACACACACAGTTCTCACAGCAAAAAAAAAAATCGTGTTCTGTCCATTTTGTTTGTGTTTGTAATTTTCCCATTTCTTGATTGAGTTCCATGTTAATTCAAAAACTACAAAAGCAGCAAAACAAGAACAGTAATCTTCACCATCATTGGTATTCACCAAAATTTACAGAATGTTTAAAGATGACTAAACCCTAATCTCTTTCTCCCTGTCTGTCTCGCTCTACGTCTCTCTGTCTCTTGCTGGCACAGCTTCTTGTTTTGAAAAGCTACATAAACTTCAGCATTTTTTCCATGACTTCAGTCTTTTTTGTACACACTCACTCACTCAAACACACACACACAACCCCCCTGTGAAACTTCTTTGTCTGGTGTTGCCCAGAGTGCATGAGTTGAAATAATAATCGGGCAATGTCACCCGGGCAACAAGACCCCCAGAGCCCATCTGTGTTCGTCCTCTAACCAGTGTTTTTGCCTTATGAAACATGGAATCCAGTGTGCTTGTATGTATATGTTTGTATGCGTATAGCCATATATTTACACACACAAAAATCTGTATTTATTTAATCAAAAATAATGTCATAAATGTGTGTGTTAAGGTTTTTGAGTACCATCTGCAGTTTATGAACATTCAAAGCACGCAAATGCCTCCTGCGTCTTAAATGTGTTCGAAAAGCTGAACCGTTTCTAACCTCATTTCAGCGGTTCCCCAAAATGACATCAATCAAATCACACAGCTCTTACATGCCAATACTGGGGACTGCTTGTATGTGTGTCACAGGTTTACCGTCTAATTTAATCAGGTGATGTAGGAGCAGGAGAGATGACAAGACTATTAAAATGCGAGGGCGAGAGAGAATATCCAGTATAAGAGAGAATAGCAGCAGGAGAGGTGGACGGATACGGTGTCATGATGATGAAAGAGGGAAGCATCGAAGCATGTAGACAGATGAGAAGAAAACATGTGTTGTCCTGTAGTATCTGATGCTGTTTGATCCAGATGGTTGTCTCAGAAATGATACCCTGCCATAGAAGACCAGCAGAGAAAACACACGCACTCCCCCACACCACATGAAAATGGGATCGAGGCATTGCGGTTTCGTTGAAGTCCATATGAGGCAAACTCTCTCTCGCTGTATCCTCCAGTTATCTGTTTGTAGACTTCTTTTCATTCCTCTCCCTCTAGTGAACTTCCAGACTCTCTATGTGGGTCCATGTCAGGAAGATGATGATTTTGTGTGTGTGTGTGATTTTCTGCAAATGCAAACCTGGCAAACTATCAGAGCAGGTTTTCTGAGAGAGCAAGACAAATCTAACTTTGGGAACTTAAAGAAATCCCCCATGAGAAATTATCAGAATAACTATGTTCGCGCACACACACACCCATACAAGTTTTGTGGAAATATTGATCATATCATCATGTCTATTTTTATACTTCATGAACTGTTTGTAGTTTTACGAGTTCATCTGGTGGTGTTCTCTAGGAGAAGGATGTGAAGAAGGATAGGCGGGTTTGGGTTACTGTAGGTAAAGGAGCTGTTCAGGCATGAGACATGACTCAAGACCCTCCAGCTGTCAAAAGGTCTCACAATCTGCACCCATTTATTTTGAAGTGGACTGCAAGTACACTCTTTCTAGCTTAGTTTGTGGTCCAACCATGGCATACAATTGGGGAGGATCAAATTGTCCAGTGTGGAAATGAATTGGGAACACTTTAGTATATAGGGACCAATTGTCACTATTAACTAGTTGCTTATTAGCATGCCTATTATTAAAATATTGGAAAAAGGTCAAACAAACAGCTGACAAGTGTAATTAAACACAATAACACTAAATGTCAAATATTCAGTCAGTACCCGGATACGGCTACGACGCGCAAATGGGGCTCGCGTGCGCGCTTCCCGGATGGTCAGAACCTTGTTTCTGCCTCTCTATCGGTCTCGTTTACTCTGCCAAACGCCTCTGTAGGCTGTTAATTAAATTAAATTAACGACCTGTTAGCTCAATTATTCATGAAACCCGAGAACATAGAACACAAGTCCAACCAACACACGCACTGAAGATGCGGACGTGAGACAGAGAAGCGTGAAGAGAAAGACATGGGGGGGAGGGGATAGTATGTGGATTTTTTGGATAAGTTTGGTCTCTGTTGGTACAGTGCATGTGTGAGTGTTCGGATGTGGGTTTTGTTTTGTGCTATTGGATGTGATTTTTGTTTTGTGTGCCTGGGATTTAGTGTTTTTATTATTTAGCAGGGATGATGGGCATTGGCTTGACGATGAAGCGAGTAGGGGACGGGGGGGCGAGCGGAGGGGTGAGTGAGTGTGTAAGAGAGAGACTTAATTTCTTGATGTTGTTTTTTTTCCCGGAATAACACCGAAGCCGAGACTGATGTTCCTGCCTCTGCTCTCAAAAAGTCAATTAACCAGAAAACAGAGCCTATTGGCTGTTGCCATGGAGAAAGGAGGCGGGGCTACCGGGAACAGCCCTGATAGGTTGTCCTTTCAGCGAGATTAGTTAGACAGTGTTTGACTGATCAGTTGGTCATGTTATTAATGTTTCGTGCTGTGCTTTTTTTGGTAATGTCTGAGAAGTTTTAACTTCGAGTATAAGTCCAAGAAACAACAGTCCCTATTTATCTGAGGAAATTCCATAGATTGTTTTATATAAAGGTTTACTGCAGACTAAACCTAACCCTAAAAGACATTTTTAGGATTTAAAATAAACATTTTTCACTTTTTAGTACTTTAATACTGATACTTTTCAGGGCCTCCCTAGATGTTTCCAAAGAAACACGTTGTCAAATTTTGAAGTCAAAGATATAAAGTCAGAAGGACGCCCAATTAAAGTCAACAGGAATTGCTGGAAGCTTAAAGATAAAGACTGAAACGCAATTCTGAGACCAGAGCAAGCGGTTACCAAAGTGTCATAAACTCAAAACAATAGTAAAAAAACAGGGGGGTGGAAGAAAAGAAGTCCTTTTTTATTTTGTACCCTTGGCTGAAAACAGAAAGACGAGACAATTGCCACATATGTGACTAGAATTAAGAACTGTGAGATATAAACTCAGAATTCAGATTAAAAATCTCAGAATTATGAGGAAAAAAATTCTCAGAATTGTGAGAATAAAAGTCATAACTGAGATAAAAAGTCACAATTTGCTTTTTTTTTTAATACTTTATCCTGTAGTGGAAGCATACTTCCATATGCTTAGCTCTTTTTTCTCTATATCTTTTATCTTTTTATTTGCTAATTTCTGCTTTCTTGCATATTGGGATGGTGCTCACGCTTGAAGACGTATCTCACAAGTATGCATACTTGAAGCAAGTGTGCATACTAGCAGAGCGTTTTGGTCACACTTTATTTTAAGGTCAAATTATCGCTATTAACAAACCATTAACTCTGACTTTTGCCTCAATAAACTCCTAATTTGCTGCATATTAATAGTTAGTAAAGTAGTTGTTAAGTTTAAGTATTGGGTAGTATTAGAAATGTAGAATATGCAGAATATGTGCTTTATAAGTACTAATAAACAGCCAATATGTTAATAAAAGGCATGCCAATATGCATCTAGTTAATAGTGAGAAAATGTCCATACTAGAGAAGGTGTTCCAGGTTTTGCATATACATCTCAACAGATCAAAAACACCGTCCCCAAGCTGTGAGTGTGTCCTGTGTTATGATTCAGGTATTCCCCCTGACAGGCGGTCTAGCGAAGCGGAGGGAGCGGTAACAGTGATCAAACGTAGCAATTAAGCCGAGCGAAGAGAGAAATGTCTGTCCACCAAGAGAATTAAGGGCGGAACACACCAACACACATAAGAACAAAGACCGTGGCCTGGATTTTTGGGCTCGAAGATCCCAGGTGACCAGCGCCTGCCTACCATCTCAGCCCCTCGCTGGCATTGATGTCTGAGGCACAAAGAGGACGCATCGAGCAACGTGAGGATATAGAGGGCGCTGAAATAGTGGTCGCGCGCGAATGCGGCCCAAGCAGTGAGGAAGGGAACAGGTAGCGCTCCGAACAGAACACGACTGATAGAAGAGTACAGAGCGATTGTCAGCAGTGTTAGCGAAGTTAAAGTGTAGCGAGGAAATTGTTGGGATGTAGATGTCTATTGATATTCTCTAGAGTGTGAAACAGTGATCCAGCATATGTTATACATTGACAGGGGTGTCTGTGGACTCACTCCGGCTGGCGTGTGCGTGAGGCCCTGAGAGAGCAGCGATGCATCTGGCATCCGGTTTAGTGGAACTTTAAAGTGCCTGACTGCTTGAGGGAATCTGGGATGAAGTTGATCAATGACTTCACACATTAATGCCACACTGACACACGCTCACTCACCGAGGTAGACGCTCCATATCATTCCACGACCATTTCGGTGTTAAATGAGGAAATGTTGAAAGTGTGCGTGTGGGTGTTTGAGATGATATACTGGTTTAATTTCATGGGTTCTCTGTGCCTGGAGCTCCACTGTTGGAGTCAGAGAAGAAAAATAAGAGATGAAATGAAAAGGTCAAGGCAGTGCGTAGAAAGAGAGAGAGAGTTAGCACACAGTCCTGCTGGATAGTATGGGTTAGTATGAGAGCATCTTGTCTCTGGTTAATCCTTAATCTGGCTGCACAAGAGCAGAACTCACAGCCACATCCTTATCTGTCATAATCGCACACCATCTTCATATAATCCCATTATACTGAGAATAATCCAGCTGCCTACCGGATCACGGTCTGACCTGTTATTGAGTCTGAGCTGCATGTTCACAATATACTATGTGTGCCTGTGTGAGTATTTATCTGTTAGTGCAGGAGTTTTCAAGGATTTGATGCCACAGACCACTAACATTTTATAATCGAACTCATTTATATTATCTGAAATATCAGTGCAATGTTGTTCAAACGTTTGGAATGAGTACTTTTTTTTTTTAAGAAATCAATACTTTTATTCACCAAGGCTACATTAAATTGATGTAAAATATATATATTTCAAATAAATGCTGTTCGTTTGAACATTCTATTCATCAAAGAATCCTAAAATAAATTAAGTTCCAAAAAATTAAGCAGTAGACTGTCAACATTGGTAATAATTAGAAATGTTTCCTGAGCACCCAATCAGTATGTTTGAATGATTTCTGAAGGATCATGTGATGCTGAAGACTGGAGTAATGACTGCTGAAACTTCAGCTTTGCTATCACAGAAATAAATAAAAATATATAAATAGCCAAGTATATTTATAATTGTAAATAATCTGCCAAACGATGTACTGTTTTTACTGTATTTTTGATCAAATAAATGGCAAGAACTTTTACAAACATAAAAAAATCTTACCGACCCCAAACTTTTTAACTGTAGAGTACCTTATTTTATTTAAAAAAATCTTTTAACATCTTTTATTTGATCCTAAAGGCAGGTTCACACTGCCTCAACAAACCGTTGCGGAAACTAGCACTGTGAATTAGCTTAAACATAAATGTTTTACTCTTTCTTTAGGGATAATTTACCAAAAACCTCAGTTACCTCAGTTTCCAAACCAGTTCCCATTTCTTTGTAAAGAATGAAGTCAGCCAGACATTCTGCAAAATATTTCCCTTTGTGTTCCATGGAAGAAAACAAAGTCATATGGGTTTTCAAAGGGTGAGTAAATGATGACAGAACGTCCATCCAGTCATATTTGTGAAGGTGGAACAGTAAATCAAACCACTGAACCAAAAGTCATGAGAGTTATTCAATAGTGACTCTAGCTGTTAATTTGTTTTAGTAGAAAAATTCACATCGAATCACAGCGAGTAACTTTCTCAGTCTTACTAAACGTTAATTTCCCCCTGCCCTGCCTGCACACACACACTCACATACTCCATAACTCTCTGTGGTATTGTTCATCTCTGCCTGGTTCAATTAAAACGCTGACAGCAGCCACAAAGGAGTGAATTGAATGCTCCAAAAGGTCTTTTTACCATGCCGCCTGAGACACAACGAGAGATTGAGAGGGAGAGAGAGTCATCAGAAGAGAACAAATGCAAACGGCGTGATTGTGTTCCTTCACAATCAGCCTGATCTCCACTTCTTATCGCTGGTTGCAGCCATGCTAATGCTAATGCTCTCACAACACTTATTCATACAGCTCCAAGAATGAAATATTATAAACTCTGTGATTTGTGAATGTGTGTTGATGTGTTTGTGACATTCCCTCGTTCCTTTCAGTGGCTCTGACTTGAGATTGAATGTAGGTCACTTTGGGACTTTTGACCTTACATTAACCTTTTCTAACGTCCAGATGTTCCTCTTCATGCAGTCAGAGTTTATATACAGGCGATAACATCTAATAAACGTGCCACTCTCAGCTGTAAATCGTAGATGTGTGAATGTATGAAAGTAGCTATATGATTGGTCGTCTTCGTGTGTGGGTGTGTTGTCGTGTTCGTTTAAAAACACCCAAGATGCATTGATATGGAAATGCACTGCAGTCGGTCTGTTTTGCATCTTCATTCTTTCTCTCTTCATTTTATGTTTTCTACAGTAACAATTTGCATGATTAGATCATTCAGATTATTATGAAAGCCAAAGGAAATATGAGAAGGTGTTAAAGAGAGGAAGGCCTCTCTGCAACGGTGAGATACACACGCACCAGCACAACATGATAAATAAAAACATGTGTATATACACCCCACCCCCTCATGCACAAGCGTGAGTTTTCATGTGTGTGACAGTCAAGCTTCATCTTTTGGTTCCCAAGGAGTCTAGGGGTGTGAATTTACACAGAGAGCACCAGGCAGAGTAGTCATCTTCTTAAAGGGACAGTTCACCATAAATTGAAATTCTGTAATTCAGTCAAACATATGTCATACCTGTATAACTTACTTACTTCTGTGGAACACAAAAAAGGTACTTTGCTGAATGTCCAAATTATGCTTAATAACCCAGCATTGTGTAAATTAATATAAATACCTAAACAGTCCATTCAGCAAACTTAAATATTGCTATCACCTTGATTTTGCGAGACAGTGGCAGGAGTTTTTGGAAGCGGTTGATATCGTAAACCTTTAGTTTTTATGTGGTAGTTATTTGGTATTTATTAGTGTGTAATGGTTGGTGTCAAGTTGTAGTGATTTTTTTTTTTTCACTACTTTCCTCTGAACAGTCCTACAGAACCTTTAGCACCTCCTCAGGAAATAAACATATAAAACTGTTGCAGTATGATCAAATAAATTGTGACCAATCACATAGTTTCTGACCTGTCTTTAGAAAGTAGAATTAAATAAGTTTGTGAGATTTTTATATACAGTTATATACTGTACACTGAACAAAATTATAAACAAAGGTCAACACTTTTGTTGTTTGGGCCCCCAGTGTATGAGCTGAACTCAAAAGATCTAGGGACTTTCGATGTGAGCGACAAAAGGCCTTTTTCTCTCAAAATTGAGTACAGCAGAAGCTGAGGCGTACAGGTGTCGACGGTTGAGTGAGCCTTGTAATCCTTTGCCGAGATACCGGCATAGTAAGCATTACCAAAGCGAAGCGTGAGGAGTAATAGGGGGTGTGTGGCGGGCCGGGGTTATATCAAGATGCTGATTAGACAGCATGATTATTGCACAGGTGTGCAACAATAAAAGGCCACTCTAAAATGTGCAGTTTTACTGTATTGGGGGGTCCGGAGGGGTCCGAAAACCAATCGGTATCTGTTGTGACCACCATTTGCCTCATGCAGTGCAACACATCTCCATCGCATAGAGTTGATCAGGTTGTTGATTGAGGCCTGTGGAATGTTGGTCCACTCCTCTTCAATGGCGGTGCGAAGTTGATGAATATTGGCAGGAACTGGAACACGCTGACGTATACGCCGATCCAGAGCATCCCAAAAATACTCAATGGGTGACATGTCCGGTGAGTATGCTGGCCATGCAAGAACTGGGATGTTTTCATCTTCCAGGAATTGTGTACAGATCTTTGCAATATGGGGCCGTGCATTATCATGCTGCAGCGTGAGGTGATGGTCGTGGATGAATGGCAAACAATGGGCCTCAGGATCTCGTCACGGTAATGGGTCGGCGGGAGAGAATGCATTCAAAATGCATCAATAAAATGCACCTGTGTTCGTTGTCATAACATAAGCTACATACCCTAAGCCCCTCTGCACACCATGGGCCTATTTGAAGTCGATCCACAACGTTGACATCAGCAAACCGCTCAACCACACGACGCCATACACGCTGTCTGCCATCTGCCCGGTACAGTGAAAACCGGGATTCATCCGTGAAGAGACACCTCTCCAAAGTGCCAGACGCCATCGAATGTGAGCATTTGCCCACTCAAGTTGGTTTTACGACGACGAACTGCAGTCAGGTCGGGACCCCGATGAGGATGACGAGCATGCAGATGAGCTTCCCTGTGATGGTTTCTGACTGTTTGTGCAGAAATTCTTTGGTTATGGAAACTGATTGTTGTAGCAGCTGTCCGGGTGGCTGGTCTCAAACGATCTTGGAGGTGAAGATGCTGGATGTGGATGTGCTGGGATGGTGTGGTTACCCGTGGTCTGCGGTTGTGAGGCCGGTTAGATGTACTGCCAAATTATCTGAAACGCCTTTGGAGAGGGCTTATGGTAGAGAAATGAACATTCATTTCACGGGCAACAGCTCTGGTGGACAGTCCTGCAGTCAGCATGCCAATTGCACACGCCCTCAAAACTTGCGACATCTGTGGCAATGTGCTGTGTGATAAAACTGCACATTTTCGAGTGGCCTTTTATTGTGGCCAGCCTAAGGCACACCTGTGCAATAATCATGCTGTCTAATCAGCAACTTGATATACCACACCTGTGAGGTGGATGGATTATCTCAGCAAAGGAGAAGTGCTCACTAAAACAGATTTAGACAGATTTGTGAACAATATTTGAGAGAAATAGGCCTTTTGTGTACATAAAAAAAGTCTTAGATCTTTGAGTTCAGCTCATGACAAATGGGGGCAAAAACAAAAGTGTTGCGTTTATAATTTGTTCAGTGTATTTTAGTTATTTGTGAATTAAATCTTATTCTATTTTTAATAGTTTTAGTAATTTATTATTATTTTTGTTTTATTTATTTTACAATTTTACACTACTATTCTCTGAACTATTCCACAGACTCTCTAGCAACCCCACAGGCTTGTTCAATGTGCACTTTTTTTTTTTCATTTTGACGTCAAAACCAAAAAACCTTTGATAATTTTTTATCTTTTCTTATATTGTTTTTTATCAGCATGAGTTGATTTTTGATAGTTCTCTGTCAATTTTTGTGAATTTAAAGGGATCATATGATGCGATATTTCAAGTTTTCCTTTCTTTTGGAGTGTTACAAGCTGATTGTGCATAGATAAGATCCCGGAAGTAGAAGCGTCAGAGAGTCGCAAAGACTAAAGTCTCAAATCCAAAGAGAACTTTGGGGAAGCAGAGTGAGGAGTCAAAGTTAAGACTCTGCCACGCCCCCCTAAATGGCTCGTTCTAACACGCCCCCACATAGCTACCGCACTATGTGGAAATATTAGCATAATGAATGATGCTAATCGCCCAAATGTGCACGCAAAGAAAGAAAACGTGGTTTCAGTAACCACAGTTAGTGTTGAAGCAGCCATGTCAGGGAGACGCTGTGTGTTTCTGGGGAAAAGCAAAAGCACTTTATTTGGCCTTCCGAAAGTAGATGCATTTAGGAATCTTTCAGATTACTTACAACTGAACAGCAATGCATTTTATGGACGACGATATGGTTTAATTTTTCGTGAACTTAGGAGAGGTAATTCTGACTTTGCTATGACAATCTGGCGCTTCTGAATCAGCTTTGTTAATAGTTTAAGTATTTGCTATTGACTGTTCAAATGCGGAGTTTTGCGATTTGTGTGTGTGCGCGCGCTCAGGGTGAGCGGCACGGCGACCGCATGTGTGTGAGAGAGAGAGAGAGAGAGAGCTAGAGAGACCAGCTTCATCACTGTGTCTGTCACGCGACTCTGTTCCCCTTTCGGGCTCTGTCTTTACATTTATTTTGAAAGATGAAGCTTGCGATTATGGTAAGGGGGTTACATTTCCGACGAGTGCTTGCAGCGTTCGGCCAATCACAATGCACTGGGTCAGTTGGCCAATCAGAGCAGACTGTGCTTGTTGGAAGGAGGGGGCTTTGTAGAAAACGAAGCGGTTGAGAGAGGCGGGGCATAGAGGGTTTTTGGACATTAAAGCATGTCAACATATTCTGTTACACCAAATACAAAAAATAATGATCTTTAAAAAAGCATCATATGACCCCTTTAAATGTACTTAGACATGCCATACTTTATGTAATGCATCTTTATAAGCAAAGTTTGAATATGTCACATCTCATTTTCACAGCCCTTGTCCATTTCATTGAACAGACTGTACTCGTTTGTAACCCTCACAGCCTTATTTTCATTCTCACTTTTTTAAATGCAGCGTCTACTGAGTCATAAGAAAGAGTCATATGAGTTTGGAACTGCATGAGGGTGAGCAAATGACAGAACTGGGTGAACCATTCCTTGAATGGTTGATAATCTGGACTGCTACAACCCAACTATTGCAGGTTTACATCCAGCTAAGGGTGACAAAGGAAGTGGGTCACCGTCTTTCCCAATCATCATTGTGGCTTGGAGCAAGGCACTTAGCTAGCTCCAGGGGAATTGAAAGTCCTGTCAGTTATGGTACTGTAGGTCTGTTTGGAATGAAAAAGAGCACTGCAGGAGGGAGAAATAAATAGATATTGACCATAAATGACCATAATGCTGTAAGTGGTTGAGAAATGTCCTCATTCTAAGAGATCTCAAATAACAAAACAGCAAAACAATGAACAGGCTAAAGGTCAACTGGAGGTCAGTTATCATCGACATATTTTTGAATTGTCATTTTCAGATGAGGCCAAAGTTCAACCCCATTTCCTTTTTACCAGTGGACCCAGGAACCACACATGACAGTTCAGCAATAGTTTTTTAATTTATTAGCTCTCTGTCTTTCTAATGGAACTTAAGGCAAAATAAAATATGAGAGGTTAATGTTTTTGACAGAAGTCTCTTATGCTCACCAAGACTGCATTTATTTGATAAAATACAACAAAACAGTAATAATGTGAAATATTATTGCAATTGGAAATAATGGTTTTCTATTTTAATATATTTTAAAATGTAATTTATTCCTGTGATACAAAACTGAATTTTAGCAAAATGTACCCCAGTCTTCAGTGTCACATGATCACAGAAATCATTCTAATATGCTGATTTGATAGTTCAAGGAACATTTCTTATTTTATCAGTGTTGAAATCATTGAAACAGTTTTTCAAGATTGTTTTTTGGTGAATGTAATGTTATAACTTTTTGAAATTTTTGGAACATTGGAACATTTCAGTTTTTTTTTATAAAAAAGAAAAAAAGAAATTAATCTCCCGTTCTTTAACAAAGACTGTTTCTGGACATACATTGGGGTCTAAAAGTCTTGAGACCACTTTGGAAATCTGAGATTTAACGTTTCAAATTTAAAGGGGTCATATGATGCGATTTCAATGTGTCCTTTCTCTTGACAGTGTTACAAGTCTTGGTGCATAAAGAAGATCTGTAAAGTTCAAAGAATAAAGATGCAAATCCAAAGAGATATTCTTTAGAAAAGTTAAGACTCTGCCACGCCCCCTAAAATGGCTCGTTCTAACACGCCCACACATACCTACGTCACGATGTGGGAAAATTTGCATAACGCAACCAATGTTCACGCAAAGAAAGAGGGCATAACTTTTATTATGCTGTAGTATTGTTGTTGCCGCCGCAGCCATGTCCTGAAGACGCTGTGTGTTTGTGTTCTGTGTGTTTTGTTGTGAAAGTGAAATTACTTTATTTGGTCTTCCAAAAGAGGACAATATACGCTTCGTCATGCCTAGAGCTGATCAGTGCTGGTCGCTGAGGAAATACATCAACTTCGCGATGTGGATCGCCGGATCGGCTTTTACCGTGGACAAAGCGTAGTCCAGCCCAAGGTTGTCACATGTGGTTGCCGCTCCTTCATCGAATACTCCGGCCGCGCCGTTCTCAACCAAAGCGTCCGTTCCTCCCCTTTAGCCGAAAGCCTCCACTCACTCTTGCCCGCCGTGTGAAACTACTTTGTTTGGCTTTCCAAAAATGGACACGATTAGAAATCAGTGTTTAAGTTGTATTTACAGCACTGTTTTAGAACAGTTTAACCCAAATATCCAGAGGTGTGCAGCACATTTTATGGAGGACCACTTCCTGATCCTGGGAGAGTAGACTACAACTGATGGCTGTCTGAGGGGGGGGGGGTCTTCAGACGGTAGTAGTTTTTCATTTTACGGATTGCCACTGGACGATCAATACACGGAGTTGGGCAGTGTAGAGTAGGGTTTGCTGTTTGTCATTTCTCCGATCACAAAGGAAGACATGGTTTTATGTTTACGCGGCACCGCGAGCAATGCAGGGACGAAAAGCACACAGATAAGTCATTGTAATCCGTAATTATGTCCCCACTGGATGAAACTAATGCCTCGTTTATAATGGGTTTAATGTTTTTGTCTCCTCGCTCTGGACGGACAGGGCATCACAGTATGGTAAGGGGCATAACATTTCTGTCACACGCACTGGATAGCTGGCCAATCACAACACACCAGATATCTGGCCAATCACAGCACACCTCGCTTTTCAGACCGATGAGCTTTGTAAAAATGTATGAGTTTCAGAAAGGCGGGGCATAGAGGAGCAACAATAATGTACAGTATGTGGAAAATAATGTGTTTTTTGAACCTTAAACCGCATAAACACATTTCATTACACCAAATACACAAAATAATGTTCTTTTTAGCAACATCATATGACCCCTTTAAAAACTGGAAAGCAACTAAATTGTGGGATTTATGCAATTCGAGTGCTGCTGCCACTAAAACAATATAGGGACAAACCAAAGACTTTTGAATCTGGTCATTTTTCAGTTCAACTGGCTCAATTATCATTTTGTTTATTTAACATACAATGAAAAAAATTGCATTAGAAAAATGCAAAATCCGTATGTGTGTGTAACTCTGTGCCCTTTATTATAGAAACATTACATTTTTACAATAGACACAGATTCAGGAAATTGTGTGAACGGGAAGCTTTGATCTTGGGTGCAGAGCTACAAATTGGGATTTTCGTTTGAAGCATAACTGCTCTCTCAATGCCCATGTCAAATCAAAAAGTACTGTGGTTTGTTGTGTCACCACGGGTATTTATGATTACAAACCCATCTGCCATAGAGGATAAATAACTAAACGGAGCTATTTCAATTTACATCTTGTTATTAGTTTTTGTCAGCAAAAAAACAACAACTGTTGTGTATGCTAGCATGGCAGTACACTTTTTCTCCCCCTCTCTCTCTTTCTCTCTCAATAAGTCATCTGTCATGCATATATCCACTGATTAAACTGCACACACACTTCATCTTATATACATACTGCTTCAGTGGCTCATTTTGTAGAAAAGAGCAGAATGAAGGAGATATGTGGTGTATTGTAAGAACAGATGGAGGAATGAGTGGAGGATAATTGTGGCCTCTGAACCAAGCGGAAAAGAGAAGCAGTTTGGCCTAACGAAACCCACACACACACACACACACACATCTACTGTGTGTTTCTTACTGCTCATCACAGCTGTTTGAGAATGTTTGGCCTTTAAAAGTCATTCAGTTAGAATATAGCATGAATGAGCATTAGGGCTGTAGGATGTCGAATATTCATGATATTGGCAGCAATTTTACTGGTGATATTAGATGAATATGTGATGAATCGTGAAAATCACAGTGTTTTTAATTAAATTTTTTCCTGTTAAAGAATTAGCTTCACAATTTTGTATTGTGACTTTTGAATAGCTTTTGAGAGCTTTAGACAGATTTTTTTAAATAGTCATTCATATCTAATAGGCTTTTTTTAAATCACAGCCATGACCTTTGTAATTTTTGTTTTGTAAAGCATTTGACTGGATACAAATCTGTGTTATGTAGGGTTATCATTAAAATTCATCATTAATATGAATGATATAATGGAGTCTCATAAACTGATAGAGGTGGTAAGTTTAATTCATTTCTGTGAATCAGTTCAAACATGCACGCTAATGTTTTGATGCTCAAAATGTCTCCATGTGGCAATTTTCATGTACTGATGTTTTAGTAAATATATGCATGGAAATATTGTTCTTTATTACTATAAAATGATACACTGGTTCACATAAACAGCGATGTATCATTCATTTGTTTATTTAGTGAAAAACATATTTACATTTAACTAGATTTTTGTGTTTTTTGTATGTTTTATTTTTATTATTTATTTATTTCAGTCATATTTGAGTCTACTAAAATAGCTGTATGGTTCTTCTCATCTTCCTTTTTAGACACGTCAAAGCAAATATCAAATCAAGGTACATCAAATATTATCAAAAGGCAAAAACAAGATATTTTAGCTTTATTTCAAAGTGTAAATGAGATGCTAAAATCAGACCTTAAATGTTTTTTAACCAGCCTCAAATCTTAGATACCTTCATGTAACTTAAGACAGCTAACAAATGTTGCTAAAACATTACATTGTATTTATCAAGCGGACTAACAAGCTAGTTTTGAATTAATTAGCCACAGTAAAAAATGCCAACCCTCGACAAACCTGACAGATGGCACAGTTACATGCTCAGCATGTGGCTGTAGCATTTCAGGTTTGATAAGAAGCAGTCTGTGAGTGTGCAGTTGTTCCACGCGCCCCCACAACCAGCTGTCAGAGCTAATTCTCATTCAGACTGGACAGTGGAGGTGAGGAGGTGAACTCACTGCTCGCTGCATCCGAGTGGGATAAGTGCAGTGTTTTTGTCTGTCCGTGAAGCATAATGTTTGTGAATTTGAACATATTCTGCCCTTAAAAAGGGGCTTTAGGTCTGCATGTAGCTGTCATGTGGGCAGTGGGATTGTGGGCTGCTTACAATTCGCACACTTTTTGTATACTGTATACTGTCCAAAATTATGATTAGGGTGTCCAAAATTTTGTGAAAAATGCCAGATTCTGCAGATTGGAATTTTAAGATATGGATCCATATGTGCTGTTTGGGGTAATATTACACACAATTTGTTGTGCTTTGAGAGAGAAGACATTTATAATGGTACTTTTTCAACATTTTAAATATAGGCCTGGGTGATAAAATGGTATCGATATTTATCGACGGTACACCTTCTTCGATATCGATAGAAAAATTGTTCGATATAGCGCACAATATAGGCACGTGCTGTGAGTGACGCAGACAGCACACACAAACACATGCTGAATTGAGTGCTGTGCCTGCCTGTGATGAGGAGATTGTGAATAAAGAATGAATATTAGTCGAATTTAAAATAAACATTTGCATTTGAATGTTAGGTGTGCATCAGGGAGCGTCATCAGTGGCGTGCGAGATGCGGTGATGTAAGTGACGTTGTTGCATTTTAATGTTTTGTAAGTCTAGCCCACGAGACGCGCCGCTGCTGCATTATTCATTCAAAATATTAGAGAAATATAGAAGCTCAATACGGAGAAGATCTTGAATGGGTTAAAACCGAAACCAAGCCATTCACACAGAACGCAGATGGACAAATATGACTGCTGCACTCGCGTCTCACACAAGAGATGTATAGAAAGCCATGCAAAGTTAAAACAGTTTAAACTTTTAGAAAACACATCACGAATTTGTGGAGGTTTATTCCTTTTCACTGCGTCTCATATGTTTTTAAATGCAGTCTGTGTGAATGGCGCTTCGGCTCTTTGGATTAAGCAATGCATATACATGATGCTGTTTTGTTCATAATTGTTTATGCAATTTACGAAATTATATTAGATTTATATGAGTTAATTTAGACATAATGCAAGTTTTTTTATAGACAGTTATTTACTTGCGTTGACAATTGAAATGTGCTGCATTATTTTGCTCACTGCGCCCTCCTGTGGCCTCGGGAGACAATTAGACCTATACAATAAAGACCTATTTAATCTGCATATAAAACATTAGAAATTAGATATGTTTAATTTTTATTGTGTTTGATTGTTAAAACAAAAAATATTTGTTTGTCTCAATAAATTGTGTTAAATATAAATACAGTGGTTAAATTTTATATTGCTCTGTTTTAAAAAGGTTATAAAAAAAATGTCAATAATTATCGATATCGAACTGATAGTGTTACGGGGCTGACGAGACGTGAGACTGGCGGATCCATGTGCAAGCTTTATTTACTAGGAGAAGACAGAGACGTGGTCATACAGCAGGCATGAGTCAGATAATGGCAAACAGGTATATGGCGGGAAAGACACAAGAATAGTCCTGGGGCTAGCGCAGGTCGACGATCGGCAGACAGAATCAAAGGGGGCAAGACAAAAGGGGTGAATCCAAGGAACCAGGCGAAGATCAGAAACCGAGAAGGCTAAGGCAAAATGACTAGGGCTAAGGCTAAGGCAAAGGCAAATGACAGGGCTCCGTAAGGTAGCTATCTCTGGGGGAGTGATAAATGCTGAAACAATACTCGCCAGAGGGAAGGGATAAGAGTGAGTGTAATATAGTGAGGGAGTGATATGAAACACCTGGGTGCAATCAGTGTAAACAGGTGTATGCAATTCGTGCTGAGTGCAATCAGTACAATGCATGATGGGAAATGTAGTCCGGGGAGATGTGCAACAGTGTGTATTGCAGAGATTGGGCATGAATCGGAGGGAAGTTCATGGACCGGGTTCGTGACAGAGCCCCCCCCCCAAGGAGGGGCTTCCAGACGCCCAAAACCCTTTACGAATCCGGAGGGCGGTGGAGTGGAGGCGGAACAAGGGGAGGGACGGAGGGCCAGGTCCAAGGATAGGAAAGACCAGGGACTGAAGCAGAGCCGGCAGAGCTGAGGACCACCACAGCAGAGCAGACGGGACCGAAGATCACCACGGCGGAGCAGAAGACCACCAGAACCAGACAGTAGACCACCACGGCGGAGCAGAGGACCACCAGAACCAGACAGTAGACCACCACGGCGGAGCAGAGGACCACCAAAGCCAGACAGTAGACCACCACGGCGGAGCAGATGACCCCCAGAACCAGACAGTAGACCACCACAGCAGAGCAGAGGACCACCACGGCAGAGCAGAGGACCACCACGGCGGAGCAGAGGACCACCAGAGCCAGACAGTAGACCACCACGGCGGAGCAGAGGACCACCAGAGCCAGACAGTAGACCACCACGGCGGAGCAGAAGACCACCAGAGCCAGACAGTAGACCCCCACGGCGGAGCGGAGGACCACCACGGCGGAGCAGAAGGAACAGGAAAACCCCCCCAGTGAACCACACCGATCAGGAGACCATGGCGGAGACTGTAACAACGAGAGAGCAGAGACAGACAACACAGACAGAACATTGGGGTTGATAGACAAGACTGAGCATTCAGGGGCAACCTCCCTGGCAGACACAAAGCACACAAAGAATTCACAAACGGCCTCCATAGCCAGGACAGGACAGGATGAGGACTCCCCGACGGCCTCTATAGCTGTGACAGGACGAGCAGGGAGTTCACAGACGACCTCCATAGCTGTGACAGGACGAGCAGGGAGCTCGCAAACGGCCTCTATAGCTGTGACAGGACGAGCAGGGAGTTCGCAAACGGCCTCTATAGCCGTGACAGGACGAGCAGGGAGATCACAAACGGCCTTTATTGCTGTGACAGGATGAGCAGGGAGTTCGTAAACGGCCTCTAGAGCTTTGACAGGACGAGCAGGGAGTTCGCAAACAGTCTCCGTAGCCGTGACAGGGTAGACAAAGAGTTCATAGGCGGCCTCCTTGGCCGGAACAGGACAGGCAGAGAGTTCATAGCCGGCCTCCTTGGCCGGAACAGGACAGGCAGAGAGTTCATAGCCGGCCTCCTTGGCCGGAACAGGCAGAGAGTTCATAGACGGCCGCCTTGGCCGGAACAGGACAGGCAGAGTGTTCATAGACGGCCTCCTTTGGCCGGAACAGGACGAGCAGAGAGTTCACTGACGGCCTCCTTGGCCGGAACAGGACAGGCAGGAAGTTCATAGACGGCCTCCTTGGCCGGAACAGGACAGGCAGGAAGTTCATAGACGGCCTCCTTGGCCGGAAACAGCCCCCCCCCCCCCCCCCTGGACAGGCAGAGAGTTCATAGCCGGCCTCCTTGGCCGGAACAGGACAGGACGAGAGTTCTGCCGGCCTCCTTGGACGGAAGGGACAGCAGAGAGTTCATAAGCCGGACTCCATTGCCGGACGGGACAGGAAGAGAGTTCATAGCCGGCCTCTTGGCCGGAACGGGACAGCAGAGAGTTCATTAGCCGGCCTCCTTGGCCGGAAGGACAGGCGGAAGTTCATGAAGGCTCCTTGGCCGGAACGGGACAGGCAGGAAGTTCAGAGACGGCCTCCTTGGCCGGAGCAGAACAGGCAGGAAGTTCATAGACGGCCTCCTTGGCCGGAACGGGACAGGCAGGAAGTTCATAGACGGCCTCCTTGGCCGGAACAGGACAAGCAGGAAGTTCATAGCTGGGCGCCACCACCACGCAAGGAACTGAGACAAGTGTCGCCATCTCGGGAGGTTCTGCAGCCTGCGCCGCCACCTCTGAAGAGACTTCAGTGGACACCGTGACCTCTGGGAGCACAGCAACGGGCACCGCTACCTCGGGAGGTTCTGCAGCGTAAGCCGCCACCTCTGGAGATGTTGTAGACGGTGCCGCTGCCTCTAGCAAATCGGCGGTGGAGTACGCGGCCCAGATACACCATAAAGCAACCCCCCATATGGGAAGTGCTGAAGACAGGGGAATGAGTTCAGGAACAGGAGGGCTAAAGTGAGTGGGTTTGGGGATACCAGCTGCGCGTGCAGACACCAGCGGTGCATCCCTCACACTGGACACCAGACTGGGATACCGAAGGGCTGACATTGAGAATCTGGGTGTGACAGACAGGACGTGACATGACTTGGGATGATCAGCTGTGATGCAACGAGACTCTGGACGGACAGCTGAGACATAGTGAGACTCTAGAAGATCAGCTGTGACATTACGTGACTCTGGACGAACAGCTGAGAAGTGACGAGGCTCTGGATGAACAGCTGAGACGTGACGAGGCTTTGGATGAACAGCTGAGATGTGACGAGACTCTGGAAGATCAGCTGAGGAACTTTAATGGAATAATGAAGATCTGTTGTGACTTGACTTGATTCGTGAAGATCAGTTGTGACTTGACTTGATTCCTGAAGATTAGCAGTGACCTGACTTGACTCATTATGATCAACTGTGACTAAACTCGACTCAAGAAGATCAGCTGTGACCAGACTTGACCCATGAAGATCAGCTGTGACCAGACTTGCATCATGCGAATCAGTTGGACTTGACTAGACTCATGAATATCGTTGGACTTGACTGAAAACTGTGATAGACTTGACTCGGATAATGATGGTAACTTGACTTGGACCCATGACAATCAACATGTGACTTGACTAGACTCAAAAACTATCAGCTGATGATGACTAGAACTCAATGATCATAAACTGTGACTGTTTGCACATGCTGCTCAACTGGACTGACTAGGACTCATGACAGAAACTGGGACTTGATTTCGCCCATGATGATCAACTGGGACTTGAATAGATTCATAACCAGAAACCGGACTTGATCGCCCATGATGATCGACTGTGACTAGACTTGACTCATGACGTTCAACTGCGACTTGACTTGACTCATGTAGATTAGTTGTGACTTGACTTGACTCATGAATATCAGTTGTGACCTGACCTGACTCGTGAAGATCAGCTGTGACTTTACGGGGCGCTGTTGTGTCCACCATTTTACGATGAGGCTCCGCTGTCGCCACCATTTTGTGAGCATACTCTGGTACAGCCGCCATTTCAGTCACAGACACAGTGTCGCGTTCTTCCTCCGCGACACCCACAGTGAACGCTGAACCAGCAGTCAGCAAGGCATAGTCTATAAAGTCTCTTAGGCTATGGTTGAATTTGCTCTTTGGCATCCAAGATTTTGTGGGTTCATTAAGTCCAAAACGGAACAAGTCTTTAAATAAAATTTCATCATATAGGGGTACCTGGTAAGTTAGTTCACAGAACCGGTGAACATACTACTCAATAGAAAGACCTCCTTGCCGAAGATGTAGCAGCTCGGTGACTGGGTCCATACCAGGCCAGAGTCCACTGAGAAAGCTGCTGGATCCTTGTGTGGCCGAGTATTCTGTTACGGGGCTGACGAGACGTGAGACTTGCGGATCCATTCGCAGAGCTTTTTATTGGAGAAGACAGAGACGTGGTCATACAGCAGGCAGGGGTCAGATGATGGCAAACAGGTATATGGTGGGCAAAACACAAGAATAGTCCTAGGGCTAGCGCAGGTCGACGATCGGCAGACAGAATCAAAAGGGGCAAGACAAAAGGGGTGAATCCAGGGAACCAGGCGAAGATCAGAAACCGAGAAGGCTAAGGCTAAGGCTAATGACTAGGGCTAAGGCTAAGGCTGATGACTAGGGCTAAGGCTAAGGCTAAATGACTAGGGCTAGGGCTAGGGCTAAGGCAAATGACAAGGGCTAAGGCAAAAGACTAGGGCTAAGGAAAACGACTAGGGCTAAGGCAAATGACTAGGGCTAAGGCTAATGACTAGGGCTAAGGCAAATGACTAGGGCTAAGGCAAATGACTAGGGCTCCGTAAGGTAGCTATCTCTAGGGGAGTGATAAATGCTGAAACAATACTCGGCAGAGGGAAGGGATCAGAGTGAGTGTTAAATACGGAGTGAGTCATATGAAACAGCTGTGTGCAATCAGTGTAAACAGCTGTGTGCAAACCGTGCTGAGTGCAATCAGTGCAATGCTGATGGAAATTTAGTCCGAGCCGGACGGTGAGGTTGCAACAGTGTGTTAGTGCGAGAGCATGAATAGGAAGTTCGGTGGACCGGATTCGTGACAGATTGAAACATATATAGTTGATAATTTTTTTAGCGATATGCCCGCCTTAGTAAACACAAATGTATGTTCCAAAGTGGGGGGTTCAGGAAGTTTTTTTTTTATATATATCTATATATATATATATATAAAATATTTTAAAGACATCGTTATGCTCAACAGGCTGCATGATTTGATCAAAAAATGATAGGAACAGTAATATTGTGGAAACTATTGCAATTGAAATAATGTTTTCCATATTACATATATTTTCTTTCAGTATCTTTAAATAGTTAAAAAAAAACATAAAAAAAAATAAAATAAAAATATATATATATATATAAAATAAAAAAAAAAATTAAGTTAAAACTGTAATTTCATGATGTGCTACTATGTTGCAATAGTAGCGACCATATTAAAACTACTCAAAAATACTAAAATTACTCAAGTACTTTCCCATTCTCAGCATACTTAGTACAGTGCACTAGAAGTATATGATTTGGGATGTAGCCGTGGTCTTGGGTGAACGTGAGGTGGAAGTGACAGCAGCGTGGAAAGCAGCAGAAACTAATGAGTCCTCAAGGATGTTTGACTGAGGACAGTAAGATGGACAGAGAGTGAGACACTAATCAGTCCTAAAGGGTTTGTGTGCCAAAATGAAGCTCTCACTCATGGACTATAAACACACAGCTGGGCTTATGCAAGTAAGGGGGGCGTTTTCACCGGAAAGCTGACCGGTGCCATCTGTCAATCAAACGAGTGAAACACTCACTTCACTTCTCTTTATCCCACCCTTTGCCATTTTTCGTTCATTTGAAGTGTCTCATTGCTGATTTTGTTTTGTTTTTTTGGCCTTGCAGATGGTTGCTGGGATGATGACTGGCCTGTGTTAAGTACAACCTGTCATTTTGGGGTTTTTAAGTACTTTCATGTTTGTGTATCCATGTGTGTGTGTGTGTGTGTTTTGCTCAGATGACTGCTCACACAAAACAGATGTGTTTATGCAGTCCTAGCTATAGTTGATCAATGGTAACTCATGTAGAGTAGCTGTGCAGTCAACCGGAGAGTGTTTATGTAAAACCAGGTCTAAGTTTAGTACAAGCATGAAAAACAGGCGCCTTTCTCTTCCGTCATATTATTACATGTTCTATAGGTTACGGGGCCACATGCTCACACACACACACAGACACACACGCTAATGGAAAATGTAGCCTAGTGTGTGATATATGTGCCCCAAACGGTTTCTGGAGGATTGATTGGACCTTCAGTGGAGCTCTATTGAAAAGTCCCAAACAGCTTCAGAGGTTTCATTTTCCTGCAGAGCACCTTCCTTTTACCTTTATTCCTTCTTTCTTCTTTTCTGCCTCTTTGAAAGCCTGATCCTGTGAAGACTTCTACCTCCTACGGTTATTACAGTACCTTGCTCCCTCTATTTCTTTTTCCCTCTCATCCATATTTTGGCTTATTCCATGGGCTGATGCTGCTAGATCAGCCTGCGAATGAAAAAAACAAGTGTTGAATAGAGTGTCAAACGTCATGAATTACCTGACTCCTAAAAAAGTCTGGAGCTGTCATTCATTCTGCAGAAGACTCAGACACCTGGCACTGGTGTTGATCACTGCAATTTGACCTTTAAAATGGAGGTTTCATGTAGCACAAAGACAGTCGTTTAGGAGCTGGATGGAGGTGGTCGTTACGTAATCAATATTTCAATCTTTTCACTTATCAAACAATAGTCCGTCCTTGAGCCATCAGCATCTTTGAACCCAGAGTAGGAAGTTGATTCATGAAAAACAGAAAAAGCTTTTATAGCTGTTTTTTTTTAGATAAATTACCAGAGTAGTTTACTCAATTAAATCACCCATATGTTCCAAACCTATATAGCGTTCTGTCTTTTGTATGACACAAAAGGAGATGTTAGGAAAAATGTTCAAGCTGCTCTTTTCCATACAATGAAAAAAGTTTTAAAAATGCCCAAATTAATTATAGTATACACGTAATCTATATATCTTTTGCACTATATTTAAAATCTTCTAAAGTAATATGAGCTTTGTGCGAGGAAAACACTGAAATTTAATGTAGGCATGAAATGAAAATTCTCCCTATTTTCTAAATGCATGTTGATTTTATTGTGAACGATTCGCCCATTCATGTTCATTTAAAAAAAAAATTATCTTAAAAATTTTAATCAAAATGCCGCAACTTGATCTTCCTGTGAAAATGTCAGACTTCTCTGTGGTGATATTTGTTGGAATTCTTCAGTCATTTTGTCTGCACATTTGCATTAACATACAAGTTTGCTCACAGGACCCAAGGAAATGAGTAATGTTTGACATCATTGACTTAAACCTCATGACTTCTTGGACAAACTACTGCCTGGCTTTAGGAGACTTAGAATATAGTGCACTAAACGTATAACTTTCTTTTGAAACAGAACTTGTTTTTAAAAAATTTGGGGCGCAACAGCCGTAGTCTCCACTATTTGTGTTAAATAGAAAGTTGCAGCTTGGAAGTTTCATCTCCTTCTAAAGAAAACTAAGCTGGGAACAACAAGATGTACATTTCTGGGTAAACTGTTAATTTAATATGTATGTTTGTCTTTCCGGAAATGTGCATGATATGAATATGTGTGTGTGAATGTTTGTGTATGTGTTCTTGTACAGACACAGGTTAGGAGCCTTGTCTTTTTGCAGTTGTTATTGAAATACAGGTCTGTTTTTTGTCCTCTGTCCTCTCCTGTTATTTTTTCTACTAGTTTTTGTCTCCTGAGAGCTTCTTTGGCTTTGCAGACAACCTTTTGAAATGAAAAAAACTGACACAAGCTTTTATAATGCATTTGTGTGTGTGTGTATTTCTCTGAGTAATAGCGTTGTGTATGTGTGTGTGTTGCTCTATGAGTAATAGCTGTGTGTGTGTGTGTGTGTGTGTGTGTGTGTGTGTGGGCGGGTGGTACAGTAACAGATGCAGACTCGAAAGACGCACACACAGTGAAAGTGTGATGGAGGAAGGCGAAGAAGAGGAAAGAGTTATTGAAACATGCCAGTAGGGAGAGAAAGAGGGAGCAATTACAAGTTTTCCATTGAAAACTTGAAGTGGTGACGTTTTAAAGTTGCCCCGGTGGCCTCGGAAAATCAGTTGCTATGACTTCACTGAACCTTCAGGAAACAAACAGCTCAATGACATCAATGTAGTAGAACGAAATCGGATTGGCTTTGATTTGATCGACGTTGGCTAAATACCACCTCTCACCACAGTTCTTTGGTTCACAAAGACCAATTTTTCACTCAATGTACCGCATCTTTCTCTAAACATGATGAGATAGAGGGTGTCAGAGTTCTGTAGCAGGTTAAATTAGTTCAGTGGTCTGTGCAGAGAAAAAGACAGTGGGAGGAATGCGGACCTGATTAGCATAACCTATTAATTATGCATTAAATGCTACAGTATGCACTCCGAAGTACCACTACTTGTCATTTAGGGGATGCTTTTACCAAAAGCACATTACAGTACATTAAGTGCGTGGACAGTCTCTAAAGCAGAGCTTCTGCAGTTTGATGTCGGTACTACACCATTATGTGGAGGAAAAAAGCATGTTTTTCCATTGACAGCCACTAAAAAGTAACCATGTATTTTGATGAAATAACATTTTTGCCAAGTAATTCAGACCTCCTTGGTGACCAATCTTTCCAGATTGTTATTATATCAACGAAGTTAGTGTTTGCTAAATTTTAAATTAACCATTTTTTGTGTTTTCTTCCCTTTTGATTTGCTTTTTATAACTATTTGATTTTAGGGATGGGGTTTTGATTCATCTCAGTTACATCTTTTGAGTCCATTCAACAATAACAAAAATGGCTCTGATTCATTCTGCAATTAATTTAGTTACTTTTTTTTGTGGGTTACATCATTACGCCAGTAGGCTACAACCAATGAGTGTTTTAAAATGAGTAAATCCCTGAGTCATTCACTTGAGATTCACTCAAAATCAAGTTGTTTGTGACCAATCTCATTATTTTTCATTCAAAGTTGCATGTCTACGTGATCTACTAAGTGACTTGAGAAATAGTGTCACGTGTTTTCAAAGCAGATAGTTTTTATCTCCATTTTGTCAGCTTCCTGGTGTCTAGGTGTTTTATCACGCAAAAGAGAAATTACAGCAATATCCTAAAAATGATTTATGAGTTTCAGTAATGTACTTTAAGCATTTAAAGAGAGCTATTGAGATATTGTATTACATTAGGCACCATAGCAATGCATTTCCAGTAGGCTCCTTGCAATGAAAATTGTGTATGGTCATCAGTCATTGTTACACATTCATAAATTGTGGATTATGCTGTGTGTAAACCTATAAAACTTCTTGTAGTGCTACACTCTTTTCATCAGGATGCTTATGCCCTGCCGAACTGAATGAACAGCATTCCCCATCGCATTGGTTTATTGTTGGTCATAATAATTAATTTTATTATGATTTTTGAGGCCGGTCACCAATCGCCGATCACAGAAAGCAGTATCTGCCGATACCGATCACTGATACCGATCTTTTAAAGCCTTCTTTTTATCATTTATAACTATTTGTAGTGATACTCCAATCAGGATTTCTTTAGACATTTATTCAGGGCCTGAATTTCACATTTTTTTTTAAAATGGGGGGAATTCCCCTCTTAGGTGATTCAGCTTTCACACAGGAGTCCGCTACTGATCCGTGGCTGTTTACCACAAACACAACATTTATCCATTAGTTTGATTTCAAATCCAAACATTGTCACTGAAAATGCTTTTTCATTGCAATTCTTTTTTTACACAGTACAGTAATACAATCTTTCACAGACATGTTTAAACTCAATAAATATAAGCAACATATTATTCAATGCTTTTTACTTTTGCATTTACTTCTAGATTTATATATTAAGTTGTTCAAGCAAGTGGCAAAACATTTAAACTTCTTTTCTTACGTTATCACAAACTTACGTTGATAGAAATAGTCAGCTCTACTGCCTTTTATTTTGCATTTAAATCTTTATTACAAGCAATCCTGCGGTTCATGAAGAACTTTGTTTTCCTACCTGCCATCTATTATTGCCTTGTTTATCTAAAAGTGCTCTTTCCCTTTAAACCTAGACAAAAAGCCCTATGTGTTGACTGTGAAACACAGTAGACTTTAATAATATGCATTTATGGTGTAATTACTATATTTTCGTGTCAATCCATGTTCATATAATTACTGCAAACAATGCGCTGTTACTTTAATTCAGCGCTTGCAGCGCAGCAAAGACTGGTGTCGACACATCTCTGCACTGGCTGTGCAGACTCAACCAACTGGAATGCACTGGCCGGACCGCAACCCGTGGCATGAACAATTATTATCCGTTTAACATGAACAACTGAAAAAACTCACCATGTAATGCAACTGCAAACGTAGCAATTGTGAACCTGGCGTTATGTGTGTGCGCTGCAAGTGTGTATGAGCGCACGGTCTTCAGGAGAGCGTGCGAGCGCTGAATGGTTAAACAATGGCAAGAATGAAAAAGTAATGCAATTTATAAACTCTAGTGATGATGCGACACTGCCTCGATAGTGCAAGTGAAAATTCCTGTGTCAACTGTGCAGCGTGTTTGGTGAGTACCTCACCTTCAGCATTATAGTTTATTTCCCTGGCGCCGGACAGAGCTGACATTGCCGGCCTGCGGCATGTCGTGCCCCAGTGGTGGAAAGAGGACTGAAAAAATATACTCAAGTAAAAGTACCATTACCTTCCAAAAAATGTATTGTGAGTAGAGTAAAAGTACTTGTCCAGAAAAACTACTTGAGTAAGAGTAAAAGTGTAGCCTATTTAAAAGTACTCATGAGTTTTGAGTAGTGAGTACTGAGCTGTGGATTTTACCCCCTCATAATAAACGCTGTACATCGCAATTTATAGATTTTAAAAACGTTGTACATTCTGTAATTCACATCATCTTGTTTGTCATAATGAATGAAGAATATCTATCATCCAGCAGTTTTAATTTTGACTGCCAACTCTTTAAAATACATCAAAACAGTATTCAGTTGAAGAAAAGATGAAAGTTATTCTCAGTACAGTCATCCCCATTTAAATCATAAAGTTTAAAATCATGTGTCAGGCCACTGAGACAGCATGCTGTTTTTGCACATAAAATATTAATGTTTAGAAAAGTGCAAATACAAACACCATTAGAAAATCATAGTTCAGCATCACACACCATGATATGGGTTAAAATGAGAGCCCATTTCTCTCCAAAACGGTGCCAGTTTTAGTGTTTTGCAATAAAGAAATAATAACTAAACTTGATAATTTATGTTACAGTTTTAACATAAATGCACATTGTTCTAGAAGAATGGCAAATTCATCCCATACCTTTTACACATTTACTCGAATTGTTATGCTGATAATACAATTTGTAAGGAAAAATGCATTAAATAGCAAAGTATCTCTGGGGAGACTTTTTCAAAGGAAAACACACACACACAAACACACACCAGCAACGCATGTCTCCTTTGCTGAGCCCGCGGCGGTTCTCCGTGATCAGCAGCATCCCCACTGGAACCGAGCAAAAAGTGTTGAACGGAAAATCATGTGCTTTTATGCTCGAATTGCGCTTGCTAAATGAATGCGGATTGTATAAAATTGATTTTTTTTAAAAAAAAAGGAATTATTAACGAGCTGCAGTTTTATTACATCACGCGCTGGCACAGATGCAGTATATTAATGCCACGGGTCATCAATAAGGTGCAGATTTGGTCCTCAATTTGTGTTTCCAACACACTTTTTCACAGCGCGCATCACGCGCTCAAACTCATCAAAAGTCAACAAATTCCACAAGCCGAGAGAGAGACGAGGCAGCGCAGATCGCGCGTCTCATAATTGAGTGGGAATTTACCGAACGTGGTACTTGTGGGAGTTAACACTGTATGCAATACCCTCAACCTCACACCAAATTTCAGGCCGTATAGATAGGCAAGCATATATACAAATCATTTAGTAAGCAGAAATCCGAAATTTACCATAACATATTAAGTTAGAGGAAGATGCGACTGAATTGATGCTTGAAGAATGCACTTCCAGCAGCCATGATAAACAGTTGGCGGTTAAAGTTTTTTTTATGCACAATTTGATTTGATGAAAGTCATGAGACCTATTACTCTCTATCCAATCATGTTGATGGATACAAATAGACATTAAAATAAGCATGTAACGACCACAAACGGAGAAAAATAGCGGAGTAAAAGTACCGATACATCACTTAAAATGTACTCAAATAAAAGTAAAAGTACAATTACTGATAAAAACTACTTAATTACTGTAACGTGAGTATTTGTAATTCGTTACTTCACACCCCTAGTCATGCCAAACCTCTGACGACAGCGTCATCAGTTTGAGATCTGCCTTTTTAGAGACCTCCGATCAATCATCCCAATGTGATTATCAGCCGATAGTGATCGGTAGCCGATCAATCAGAGCACCCCTAGTTCAAGGCATATATTATATTATCACAGCCACATACTGAACTGTAAATCTCTGTCACTGGATCCCTAAAGAACAACTTGGAGTCAAGTGTTTTGCTCAAGGGCACAACGAATCAGAATCTCGGAAAATCTCTGGTTTGCAGGATTAGTTCAATCCCATGAGCCTTTTCCAGATCCACCGGCCTGAAATATGCTGTCTCACTTTGATGTCAGACACATATACGTAGGTTTTGTTTCAACATGATAGATTTCCACAAGATTCCTCAGGATCTATAGGTATTTTTCTTCTTGCTTGTTTCTTTTTCCTCTGTATTTCTTCATTGTTGTAACTCTATCTCCCTCTGCTCCATGTTCCTGCCCAAGCATGACTTCATTATATGGAGATTTTAATTACCTTGTTGCAGGTTATTTGCATATACAGTGGGGTGATGAGTACGCTCTCCCTCTGCGGCTCTCACTGTGTGACCTTTGACATCAGTCAGGCTGAAAACCCATGAGAGGAGAGGCGTTCTAAGAGGTTTGTTGATCTCAGCTCTCCTATATTCCAGTTAGAAGCAAGGAGAACAGTCATCTCCAAACTAAAAACACACACATTAAAAGGGTATTATCTGCATTTTCTTAAATAAAATAATTAATACTGGATTTTATATTTAGTTTAAAAAAAATATACGAATCATATCCCTCTGGGTATAGCTACTCAACAGAGTTTAAAACCAGAGATTTTTTTTTTTTTTGTAGAATATTTGTTTTTGTAGAAATCTATATATTTAAATACCCATTTACTATTTTAATATATATTAAAAAGAATTTGTAGCATATTTTAAATTTTCTCTCTTAACCAATGGCACGGGTTTGAGGCAGGGCTAGTGAACTGTCAGATGGAAAGTGTGATTGGAGCGTTTGTAGAAACCCGTTTATTCTAGTAGACTCATTCCTCTCTCAATTACATTATCGGCTCTATCAGTAGAGCGGTGCAAATGGCCTCAGGGTCTCCAGGCCTGTCAGCCTGTTCCTGTTTGTCATTATTATCACACTAATGAGTAGAATTTTCTCTTAAGCAGTTGTGCTTGCCTTGCACCCTTCCAATGAATCAGTTCATTTATCTTTCCTCCACTTCACACAGTCATTGCTTCCTGTGGCAGAGGTGTTACAGCCACATTTGTCTGATGTTGACATGACTTGAGGTGAGCATGAGGATCATCTAAACAAGCTGCTGGGTATCTTTGGTGCTAACAGGAGCAGCAGGGTGGAACGGGGCCTCCGTGACTCGTCTGAGGGGCTGCGAACCGGAGCTGATGGGCCTCATCTGCTCTCAATCCTTGCTGAATTGTTTGGAAATTAGGTGGATAATGATCTGGTGGGATGGGACTCTGCTCTGTTTGATTTTTGTCTTGTCAGTTTGTCTTGAACTCAGCCTCTCTGGTTAGCCAAGTCTCTGCTGAATGTCCAGTAGCTGCCGGGTTCTCAGTGAAGAGTGGTGTGTGTGTGTGTGTGTGTGTGTGTGTGTGTGTGTGAGGCAGTTGTGTGGAATATCCAGCTCCGTAGTATACAGTAATCCGAGGAAAAGTGGATATCGCTGCTCTTCCCAGAAAAGAAATCTATAGTGAGTGCTGGAACGAGAGAAAGAGAGACACAAGAGAGACACAAGAGAGAGAGAGATTGCTGTTATTTGACCTCTAGTAAATATATGATGACTTTTTTTGCTAGGATGTAGGAGTATGAGTGTGTGCAGTAGAGCAGCAAAACAGAATTGGAAACCTCTGCAAATCCTTCAACAAACTGATATAGAGACACTTGATAAGGAGGCTCAAACACACACACACACACATCAAGCATCTCCATATGTATGTAGAGCAGCTACTAGAGTCAGTTCTAAAGTTCTTATTCTGGGTGGTACACACTGTTGCTACAGTGACTTT
The DNA here is from genome assembly GCA_018155175.1 of Sinocyclocheilus anophthalmus. NCBI lineage: Eukaryota > Metazoa > Chordata > Actinopteri > Cypriniformes > Cyprinidae > Sinocyclocheilus > Sinocyclocheilus anophthalmus. The sequence continues at coordinate 242,171 of JADLZN010001625.1, forward strand.
AGAGCTGATGTACGTGGGATCTTTAGAGGAGGAGATGTCAAGAGGTCAGAGCTGAGAAATGCATCCTTATATGGGCATCCAGAGAATTCAGCAGAGAAAAGGACTACAGCACTGTGAGTGTGTGAGATGAATATCTATGCATCTGTCTGTCTGTACTGTATATTGGACATTTTGTAAATTGTTTTAATTTATATTTCTGTGGCATCTTGCTGAATAGCCCATCCATTGTGAAATTTCATTGGTCCAAAATCCCACTTCTCATAATTGTAACATTTTGCTTGTTTCTTGACATGAAGAATGCTCTGACTCTGATCATGTCATGTTGCACAATGTTTATAAAAAAATGGACTTAAAACTTCATAAAATTACTTCATAAAACACCTAGCAACACCCTAATAACTACCCAACACACTGGCAGTTGCCCTTAAAGGGATAGTTCACCCAAAAAAGGAAAATTCTGTCATTACCCTCATGTTGCTCTAAACCCGTAAGATCTTCAGAACACAAATTAAGATATTTTTGATGAAATCCAAGAGCTTTCTGGCCCTCTATAGACAGCAACGCAGCTACCACATTCAAGGCCCAGAAAGGTAGTAAGGACTCATTAAAATAGTGCATGTGGTTCAACCTTAATGTTATGAAGCTACGAGAATACTTTTTGTGTGCAAAGGAAACAAAAATAAAGATTTTAACAATTTCTTCTCTTCTGTGTCAGTCTTCGACACACATACCTCGATTGTGATGTTTGTCAAGGACTGGCACGGAAGAGAAGAAATTGTTGAACAAAGTTGTTATTTTTGTTTTCCTTTTGCACAACAAAAGTCTTTCTCCGTAACTTCATAAACATGAGAGTTAGTAATTAATGACAGATTTTTTTTTTTTGGGTGAACTATCCATTTAATAGAAAATTAAAAACTTTTATTTTTTTGCTTCCTTCTTTCTGTTTTGTCTGTTGTTTCTGGACAGGTCTGAATGTCTTGTTGTGTTTCTAGACAGGTGAACTAGATTGAAGGCCACTGAAGCTCACACACACACGCAGACACATAGCTTTTGTTCATTACAGAGAAAAGGCAGACAGGGCCGTTGCAGTTTCAGCAGCCCTTGATTTAAGCTCTTCTGTTAGAGAAAAGTGCACAGAGAGAGATGGAGAGACCTACGTAGGGCTGTAAATGAACAGAGAGAAGACAAGAGAACGCTATACGGTCATGAAGTCAAAATTTCATTTGCATCTTTTTGTCCTGTCTTGTGGTCCCCTGTGTGTGTGTGTGTGTGTGTGTGTGTGTCTGACATGCACATGCTTGAAGGCATGGATGTGTGTTGTGCTGCCTGCTATAAGGACTGTCAACACACACTGCCATGTTGAACTGTCTACACACCCTCCCATCTGAACATACTGCAGCTTTCAATTAATACATTATTAATGATCAGCAAAACAAAGCTCATGAATATTGAAATGCTTTTATCACTAAGGAGTTTAAAAAGTTCTTTCACTTTACCAGAACACACATTCGCATACGCACACACAAGCATACATTAGTCTCCTGAGGCACATAGCAAGTTACCATTAATCTAATTAACTGTCTCACTTAAGACCTGCCCATCAAAACTCACCCGAGAGAGGAAGACACTGAGAAGAGAGAGAGAGCAATAGAGAGAGGGGCGGGGTGAGCCAGATATCAGCAGACAGAAGCAATGGAGGTTTTGAAGTGCTGTGGTTCTGAAATTGGGTCTTCTTGTCATTTCAGTCTCTTGTGACAGTTCAGACTTGAGAAATTGTGTCAAGAACAAAAATCTTTCATTCAGTTTGGATTCACCTTGACCCGGAACAGAGAACTCAGAGAGCAGAAAAAGTGAACCGAACCAAAGAAAGAAAAGATACAGGATACATCTTCCAAATTAGGCCCACCGAATGCAGGTTTCCCGGCACTTTTGCATTTCCATTAATGATTTAAAAAAATAAACTTTTGAACAAAAACATTTACCAAACATTTGTGAACTCAAAGGAAGTTAAAATGGAAATAAACTAAAACTCACATGGAAAAAAAATCACCTCTTTTGGCGTGCATGCAGTCTAATTATGTGCAAATCTGTATAAATTGTGGCATGAAAAAGTACAAATGGATAATAAACAAATATATATTTCATATGTATTAATTCTACTAATATATGTTTTATTTCATTTGTGTTCTGTTTCATACCATACATACATACATACATATATATAGAATATATATATGAATATTATATATATATGATGTGTGTGTGTGTGTGTGTGTTGTGTATATATATATATATATATATGTAATACAACATTAAACATTATTAATTCTATGCTTGTTTTACACTAAATTACAAAATGTGACTTTCTCCCTGGCAACAGGCCTTTCTAAAACATCCACATTAATGATGAAGAATCAGCATTTACCAAAAAAATTGAATTGTAAGTTATGACGCATTTCATTGTGTGATAATTGCAGTTTGTAAAAGGACAATGAGCAAATGCACAAAATATGTCAGAAGTGGGTGATGCTTCATTGTGCCGGCTGGCATGTTTTGTTAAAGAGCTCGAAAATGTTTTAAACACTCCCAATCAGCTTTTAAACCTCAACAAATTTGAATCATTAAAGTACTGAAAATTACATTGAAGTGCTTCAGCGCCCTGTAATGCTCATATTGAAGGCACATAAGTTTGTCTTCTCAGTTTGCCATCCCTGTTTTTCCCTTCCTCTCTCTTCCCCTCTCTCTCTCCTTCCATTATTCACTAGCAGGTCTCTGCAGCAAGCTCTTATTTCACCCCACTACACCACAATCAATACCTGCACTGTATGTGTGGGGGGGGGGTGCGGTGTGGGGGGTACATAGGCTTAAGTGGCATGCAAACAGGTCATAAGATTTTTGGCATGCACCTTGAATCCATTACAGAATATATAAAATTAGAGATGCATTTGCCTACACTAGTTTATGCTTACCTTGCACTTTGGTCATTTTGTAAAGGGTTTCATTTGGCCTTTGAGACACACATTTGTGCACAAATACACATTCTCTGTACTCCTGTACTCTCAGTTTTAATTTTCCATAGTTTAATGGTTTTTATGTTCACTATCACATACAGTCGTGAGGAGAAATGCGTTGTAGTGTTCAACTGCATCTTAACCATAATCCAATTTAGTTGTGTTTGTTTTTTTTATGAAATAAATTCATTTAAATTAAAATAATAATACACTAATATTATTTATTCAATTGGTTTTTATAATATTTTATTATTATTTGTTGCAGTTTAACCAGAAGATACCTGCACTGGTATAGCACTGAACCAGACATATTTAAATTAAATTATTATCATGCCTGTTGCAGTTTGGTTAAAATGAGCAGTTTGTGTGCTTTTTTATTGATCATGGCAGCAGTAACTCATCAAATAATGGTGAAAATAGTTCAATATATCAATATATTAATTTTTAAGGAGCCAGTTCAGGTGTCTATATTGCAGTAGTGATGCTATACAGTCTGTGATTTGCACTGTTACCTGATTTGCATAATTCCAGCAGTGAGTCGGCTGCTAAAACAATATTGTTTATTTGCGCAGCATGTGCAAATAAGCAGCGTTATCAGCGGGCGCAAATCGTTCTTAGTGAATCTCCACCCTCTGTCTCACCATGGCACAAGTAAAAGAGTAAATACCCATATATTTATTCTATATTCTTTCTAAACATGCTCACACCCATATCCACTCACACACATACACAAGTCAGCTCGTATTGATTTGGTGTGGCTCCTCGTTGTGTTAAGGAGCAGACATGATTTGAATTTTAAGGAGGTTACATTACTTCACTCCCTCTCCCTCTCTTGCTCTCTGTCTCTCTTACATGCGGTGTAATGTGGCCTTTGGTAAATCACACTTGAAAAGTGACTCTATTTTGGCTCTTTCCCGGTTGCTAAGCACAGATCTAATTGCTGGCAAATGTTTCTGGACGCTGTAAGTCAAACTGTGTGTGTATGTATGGTTTTGGCATATAAATTAAGCTAGTAGGTCTGGATCTCATTCCAGTCCAGCTACACTGACCTAACCCTGGTAAACCTGAACATGAAGCAGATGATGGATCAGAACCAAAGATGTGTTCACATCACTGTAGTCGCTAACTCACAGTAATGCAGCAGCGACGGGCGATCAGCTGCCAGCATTGAGTCCAAGCTTCCTGACTGTCCCACAGCTGGTCTATAAAACGTGTCTGCACATCCTCTAGAAGCATCGATCCGAAGATCATTTCAAACAGGAAGCGGTTGATGAACTGTATAAGCTATATATGTATTTTAAAGAGCAGTTTGAAAGTGAATTTAAATGATTGTTGTTGTATGTGTGTCAGGAGCTCTTCCGATCAAGGCTACTGCAATGCAGATATGCTAATGAACAGATAATGTCATATCATTTGTGTGTGTGTGTGTGTTGCATTTTTCCTCTCTGTGCCTTTCATAAGCGTGAGCATGTGTGTGATCTCGTGTTGCAGTGCTTGGTTTATCGTCAGGCATGAATTGGAGCAGCTTTATGTAACACCCTGATCAGAGATTCAAGACCCCGAGCATATCCCACAAACCCCTGCCCATTTGGCTTAATCTAAAGCACGCTTTGATTTCCTGCAGGCTCAAATTTGAGCTCCTAAAGAGAGACAGGAACGTGGTGCACACACATAAAGCCACTGTCATCTAATGGAAATGTAATGGAAAACAAGGAGAGAAATCCTGTATTGAATTCAAGAGGCTTCAAGGTGTGTGTGTTCATGTCGATCATGTCAGGTGTACTGGTGTGTGTGTGTGTGTGCGCGTTTTTGTTACAAATGAGGACATAAATTTGTATAATGACAAAGGTATGGCATAGGTATTACAAGGAGAAGGTGACTTTTCAGGACATTACCCCATGTCCCCACTTTTCAAAATGCTTATAAATCACACAGAATGGAGTGTATTGAAAATCTGAAATAGCACAAAGTTTCCTGTAAGGGGTAGGTTTAGGGGTAGGGTTGGTGTAGGGCAATAGAATATATGGTCTGTACAGTATAAAAACCATTACGCCTATGGGATGTCCCCACTTTTCACAAAAACAAATCTGTGTGTGTGTGTGTGTGTGTCAGGTCACCAAATGTGCCCACATGAATAGTAAAAGATTAGATTGCCCTCATTGTGTGGATAAGCCAATGGTTTGCATAAGGCCATGAAGGCAAAAGTTTGTTTGAGAGTTAGATTTAATGACAAAATAAATAAACAAATATATAAATAAGTTCAGAATTATGAAGGTCCACCATGATAGAACTTTGTAAAATTACATTTATTAAATCATTTATTTGCCAAAAGACCCCACTTTACCTACACGCTGTTTGAACAACCTGTCAGTAAAGAAAAAACATTTATCGCCAAAAAAAAAATGTGCACATCTACTGAACAACCTGTCAGTAAATATACTAAACACAAACAAAATTTGCTTAATTTTAGTGAACTTTACTGCAATTAATCACGTGAAATTTACTGAGTCATTAACAGTGAGTCAGTGAGTTCAAGAAGCAAATATTTTGTCAGACCGAGAGTCATTTACTTGTGAATCAGCTCACTTGAGTCTTTCATTTGTGAATCAGACTACCCAACTCATGCTGTATGTTTGTGTTTGCATGCAGCTTGATAAATGTTTTGTCATCATTATTTCATGATAAACTTTTTTATCTCATTGCATTATTTTTAGACTTCGATATTCTGAACTCAGGTAAATATGATTTATTTTGCTGTCACACTGGAGATTCACACTGGTAAAATTGTTGCGCCGCTAAAGAGCGATGCAGGCAACACTGGTTGTGAAAGGTGTGACAGTGTGTTTAGCAGGTGATTGTGTGTCACGTGGTCACACTTTTTCTCATCCAGAGCACAAACTGTTTACATGTTTTAACTGGGGTTTGATAAGTTGACTGCTTGTGAAGCATCCGCTGTTATGTGTTCATTCTTATGAACGATAAAACAGAGCTCGAGAACACTTCTAATTAACATCTCGTCTACAACACTTACAAAATCACTTTGTTTTCTGTCAGATCCAATAGCCATTGTCTAATACAATTATAAACGTGATGCATCATTTGAAATGAGAGCGGGAGATATTGGAGTAATTAAATAAAGCAAGTGTCCAGTAACTACAGGTGACAGATGTAACGACAGATGTCAAAGACACTTGATAAGAACAAAAGGTACAGAGAATAAATAGAAAAACAACCCACGCACACACACACACACACACACACATACTAAAACGGCATGTGCTGTCATTTTAAAACCTTTGTGTGCATGTAAAAGCAGTTCTATGACTTATTGATGTAGCATTAGCGCGCTGCCGTGACCTCAGCTGAACCTAACCCACATTCAGATGAGAAGTGAAGAGGGTCATTCCCACACATACACACACACACACCCACCCACAGCTTCCTGCACCTGACAGTGTGGATCTGGAAATAATCTAACACTTGTGTTTCTGACAACCAATGGGATGGAAGGAATATGAAATTGTCTTTGAGAAGCGGAAGATAAAGAGAGACAAAGATAGAGGGTGTTTGCGTTTATTAGTCTTCCCTGAAGCATATGCCAGCATTTGATAACTCTTCTGTCTTTCTTACCTCATTCTTCCATGCATTTTCTTCACTGTCTGTCTTTCTTGCTGTAGCACCTGTGTCTTAATTGAAGATCGATGACTGTTGGAAGTGATTGTGCATTTCTGTAAGACTCTGTAAGTCTGGATATTGTTCAGTTGGCGCTGATGTTTTATAACAAAAACATTTTACTGAGTGAAAATGATTTTTTATAATCACTCTCCTTAAAGGGTTAGTTCACCCAAAAATACAAATTAGGCTGCGTTTTACTCACCCCCGATGCATCCTAGGTGTATATGACTTTCTTCTTTCAGACGAATCCAGTCGGAGTTCTATTAAAAATTGTCTTTGATCTTTTAAGCTCTATCGTTGCACTCAGCAGGTGTTGCATTGCTTCTGTCCAAAAGACGTGAAATAAAAAGCGCGATCCATAAAAAAAAAAAAGAAAAAAAGTGTCTCACCAAAAGTGGCCTCCTGTAGCGAATCGATGCGTTTTTGTAAGAAAAATATTGTCACGTGCTTGATGTTAAGAAGGGATGATACCGTAACATTTAGGTGGGACAGCTGTTACTGGGTGTGGTGCGGATCGAAGACAATACTGAGACCTTAGAAAGACTTTACTGAGCGTGTTGAGAGAAGATACAAGTAGTTTGGTCTAACAATGTCTAACCATAGAAAAGAAAAAGAAACAAAAGCATGAGTGTCACCCAAATTAAAGAAATAAACAAAAACACAACACTCCTTATAAGTAACCTCTAAACTAACTACCAAAACAAAGAAATATGAAAATAAAACCGGAATCTTCAGCGTATGCAACGCCCAAACTAAACTCTCATAAACTAAAAACAAAAATACAAGGGTGGCATAACACTCACAAGCCTAATCTAACAGAATATAAACTAACCTACTGAAAAAACAAAACAAGCCATATAACAACGACCGACTAAATATTCTGATCATCACAGAAGGGAAAATGTGATGGAGTAGCTGGACACACCAACATGCATTCTTAACGTTAACTAGAAACGTAATCAGGCTGGAACTCTAGAAAGGACGTCCGCGATATCTTTCACAAAGAGTTCAATACAAGTCAATAGCTAAGAATCAAATCTCTAAATAGATTAAAACACACAGAAGATACATGCAACATCAGGAGACCGCATTAGAACACGAGGTACGCTGGCATAGCGCGCACACACACACAATCAACTCGAGTCCTCAAATACAGCTGGCACGTCACCCGATTGGCAAAACATCATGACGTCATAATGATGATTGGCAATCACGTCAGCCAGTAAACACCGACCTAGAAGCGGAGCAATAATAACAAAAGGACAGGAGAGCAAAAAGAAACATAATATACACAAAACACACGTGGAACTTAACACTCCCCCCCTTAAGACAAACGATATGGGTTAAAACCATATAGTTTTAACGATCCTTACTCCAATCTTCTTTTAAGTTCTTGACAAAGCATCAGCCATTACGTTTTCTGAACCTTTCTTGTGTTCAATCATCAGGTGGTAACCTTGGACAACCAGAGACCAGCGCATTAGCCGCTGATCCTGGTTACGCATACGAGATAGGAACACTAAAGGGTTATGATCAGTATATACAGTTATTGGTAAATTGCTTTAACTCAAATATACATCAAAATACTGCAATGCCAACAGCAAAGCTAAGGTTTCCTTCTCAATAGTGGAGTAATTCAACTGACTTTTGTTGAACTTACGTGAGAAGTAGCATACAGGATGGTCAATACCTTGGGTGTCCTCTTGAATAAGCACTGCCCCCGCGCCAACAAAACCATATTCAAAATGTAATAATCACATCAATCTAGCTTGCGCCAGCAGTTGTACACAGAAGCAGTTCCGGGAGCATGAAGTATGGGGTCAGCGTTGCGCATGCGCCGGTGAGTCTCGTGAAAACCAACGTCTGTTAACAGGAGCAAAGGAAGCAAAGTTTCCTTACTTAAGAAAAGGAAACAAGCTCGTCCCTGGATTATATCGAAATCCTCCGACATGATTTTACAAATCCTCGTTTTGTACTTCTAATTAGTGACCGTTGTTTTGTTTCGAACTCTCCGCATGTGAACTGCTTCCGTTTTATAACAGTGAGCGCAAGCTAGATTTAAGTGATTATTACGTTTTGAATATGGATATTTTTCTTACAAAAACTCATCGATTCGCTACAGGAGGCCTTTGTTCACCCCCCGGAGCCATGTGAGACACTTTTTTTTGTGGAAGGGTGCTTTTTATTTCATGTCTTTTGGACAGAAGCAATGCAACACCCGCTGAGTACAACGATAGAGCTTGAAAGATCAAAGACAATTTTTAATATAACTCCGACTGGATTCGTCTGAAAGAAGAAAGTCATATACACCTAGGATCTGGAGTGAGTAAAACACAGCCTAATTTTTTTTTTTGGGTGAAATAACCCTATAAGTCACCACAATTTTCAGAGCTTTATCACATCATTTTTCTTCTATAAAAATGATTTAAATTGTAAACTAAATGTATAGCACAAACAACATTTAATGAAACAGTACTACAACGTCAGCCATGCAGCCATGATACTTGATGTTAAGGGAGAAAAAATGTAGGCCAAGACAGTCGATTTAGATTTCCTGTTCATGACATCAGGCCAATGTGACATGGTTGGTTGTGGAGATTTTATTGTTGTAATGTTGTGGGCTGAGGTTGCTCTTGGAGAAAGGTCATGCAAACATAAAGCAGCAAGTGGTCTGAATGTGTGTATGAAGGATTTTGTTTCTAGTTCTGATGATGGTTGATTTTGTTAGTTTGGAGATGGAGGTTTGTATTCAGTGTTCCCTCTAAGCATACAGGGCTGGATGTGCAGATGAGGAAGAATTCAGGCAAAATATAAAATCTGAGAATAAGCTTGAGAGTTCTTGAGTCAGAGCTAAATGACTGGCCATTTAAACTGGAGTCCATCCACACATCCATTGATTTTATTTAATATGCAACTGAAGCTGTTATAAATCTTGTAAATATGCAGCGCTGACTAATTCACAAGATGCTGACTGCATCTTAGAACAGTACAGATTTTAAATTCATACACAAGCCCACAAAACCCATGCAATATTATTTTTATTCTTACATTTACAAAATCTTGAGATTTTCTTTTTGTAAATAAGATGATGGCCTCTAGATAACTATTAGCCACATTATATATGAATATTTACTGTATATATATGTTATTTAACAAAATATTTATTTATTTATTTATAGGGCTGTCAATTTAAATTAATTTTGTGTGATTAAAAAAAATTAAGTTGTAAAAAATTAATTATTATTGGCAAACTCGATTGCGAAATGGATTATGTTGGCCAGTGATAGCTTATGTTTAATGATATGGAAATAAAACAAAACCGTCGATGCTTGTAAAAGCACTTTGTGAAGTTTATTCAATTCTTTCATCTACAGTAATGTAATGTCTTTGCATTATGATTTGAATTATCAATTCATTTGGTGGCTTTCCTCAGCATATATTGATTTATGAATTTGCTTATCAAATAAATGTGCTTATCAAGTAAATAAGCATATCATGTCATTAGAATTTAGAAATGAGCCTTATTTATTTAACAAATGTACAAATATGAAATTATTCAAGAAAAAATATATGTAGTAAAACGGTATACAAGGTGGTTTAAAAATATGAATTTATATAATGAATTAAGGATACGCCCCAACATAAATAGACTTTGTGGAGTGAGTAGAAAAATTAGAGCGACTATAGATTGTATCAGTGTTTGTGAATGTGTATTTGCAGTCAGACTTGTGAGGCTGCTCTCTCTCTTTCTGTCTCTCTTGCATCATCCTCTTATTCTGACGGTCTGCCTGTGCATGACTGCATGCCGTTTATCTTTCTTCGTTTTCCCTTGGCCTGTCTTTTCCTCACTCTTTTCTTCCTCTCCCTCTTTCTCTTTCTCTCCCCCTCTCTCCAGCAAAACAATAAAAGTCAGGATAATTGATGACGAAGAATACGAGAAGAACAAAGGCTTCTTCCTGGAGATCGGAGAACCCAAGCTCGAAGAGACCAATGAGAAGGAAGGTGGGGGGCGTGGCCTGAGCCTGCAGAGGAAATCACACATACAACACACACACACTAAACACCACTCCACTCTGAACCTCTGGATCATCATCGGGATCAACTAGAGGCCAAACTATACCATCGACAGCCATCCGGCCAGGCCCTCGCGTGTGCTTGCTTGTATGTGTGTGTGTATCATGCATGCATCATTCCAACCCCCCTCCTGTTGTCTTGTTTCTGCAGGAAGACGATATCAGTCAGGGTTCTCAATCGAGAGGAATACGATAAGCAATGCAGCTTTTGCATAGAACTACAGACGCCACTTTGGAGAAGGAGAGGATGGACAGTATACAGAGGTTTCTCTCCCTCTCACAGTGTTTTTCCTTAGCTTTTTACTCTTCTCTTCCTATGGGCAGAGTCTCACCTTCTCTCTTTCTCTCCTGGTGTCGGTGTGTTGTCTTAATAATTTAATGACATTTATTTGTTTTCGCTGAACACACAACTTCTCGCACATTAACACGTATACCTTACACATACAGTAGGAGCCAGATTCTACTTGCTTTAATGTTACTCAAGGATTATTGCTCCAAATCTGACATGAACACAGTTAACACAGTTTTGAAGTGGACAGAGCTAAAAGCAAATATAAATGGAGGTAGTTGAAAACCCATGTGGCCATAATGTAGCTGCTAATCTATGCTTATGCATCCAGTGAGGGACCGCCTACTTACCTGTCAATCAGTCATTGCTCTAAAACAAGGGATTTTTTTTTAAAGCCTTGCCAGAATCAGAAGAACGTTTTGGTAGACCTTCTCCATATCTTGCTCTTGTCTTTAGTTAGACACCATTTAAAGTAATAGTGTCTTCTGGTGTTTGGGAGCAATAACATGTATCATAAAAGGCATTGTTAAGTGCATATTAACAGCTTTATTTCAATGTACACTACCATCCAAGTTTGGGATCAGAGTTTATATTTATGATGTTCTTGAAAGATATATATACTCAACAAAGCTGCATTTTGTTGATCAAACATACAGCAAAAACATATAATATAGGTATATAATATATATGTAAATAAAAATGATTACAATGAAATAATTGTTTCTTATTTTACTTAATGCGTCAAAATGATTAATCGTGATTAATCGCATCCAAAATAAAAGTTTTGGTGTACATAAGATATGTGTGAACGTAATATTTCTGAAGTTTCAACACGAAGTTTCAGCATCTATTACTCCAGTCTTCCGTGTCAAGTAACATTTCTTGTAACATAAATATTGAAAATGTTTTAATATTTTATATGCTTAATAATTTTGTGGAAACCATGATACATTTTTTTCAGGATTATTTGATGAATAGAAAGTTAAGTAGAACAGCATTTATTTGAAATATAATTATTATAAATGGCTTTAGTACTCGTCACTTTAATGCATCCGTAGGGAATAAATGGTAGTAAAGGATTAGTTCACTTCCAGAATAAAAATTCACTGATAATTTACCCCTATGTCATCCAAGATGTTCATGTATTTCTTTTTTAGTCGCAAAGAAATTAAGGTTTTTGAGGAAAACTTTCCAGGAATTGTCTCCGTAAAGTGGACTTTAACGGAGACCAGCGGGGTTGAAGGTCCAAATTGCAGTGTCAGTGCAGCTTCAAAGGATTCTACACGATCCCAGCTGAGGAATAAGGGTCTTATCTAGCAAAAAGATTGGTAATTTTCTTAATTTTTAAAAAATTCTATACTTTTTAACCACAAATGCTCATCATGCACTAGCTAGAGATGCTTGTCCATAACTTCACACATTATATAGACATATTGGAAAGGTTGTGTGTGACGTAGGCAGAAGGAGGACAAAACTCCATCTGTTTTTCTCCTCCAACTTCAAAATCATCCAACATCATTATTTTACCTTTTTTGAAAAGGGCGTTTGATTTAGTCTTGGCACGTTCGCTTTGTTTGTGCCTGTCCAATGTGATTACGTAATGCGTGAAGTTGTGGACACGCATTGCAGAGCTAGTGCAAGATGAGGAATTGTGGTTAAAGATCATAGATTTTTGTTTTGTTTTTTTAGAAAATGACCAATCGTTTTGCTAGATAAGACCCTTATTCCTCGGCTGGGATCATCTAGAGCCCTTTGAAGCTGCATTGAAACTGCAATTAGGACCTTCAACCCATTGGTCGCTTTTGAAGTCCACTATATGGGGAAAAATCCTGGAATTTTTTCGACTGAAGAAGGAAAGACATGAACATCTTCAATGACATGGGGGTGAGAAAATGATCAGGAAATTTTCATTTTGGAAGTGAACTAATCCTTTAATTTCTTTCCAAAAAAAAATGTTTTACTGACCCCAAACTTTTGAATGGTCTGGTGTTTGAGAGTTTTGAGCTCTGATGCTTGTAAGCATTGTACACAAAACACTTTTTTCAAAAGGATGATATGACCTTATAATTTATAGTCATAATCATCTCTTACGCACTCTTTTTTGTAGTTTACCATATAGGGTGTGCTCAGAATATTAGCAGGTTGAGAAAGAAAGCTTCAAAGTGAACTGTTTAATTTCGTTTCTTCGCAATAATCTCATAACTAGACACAAAGGAAAAGTTAAGACATGCCAGCAAATGAGTTCAGATGCTGGGCTGTAAATCATGAGGAGAGATTAAGGGAGCTAAAAAGACTCAGAGCTCAAGATTGTGAGCTGCCTTCAAAGCCAAGGCTTGGTCGAGTGTGTTTCATCTCACATTTAGATAAACATGTATTTTCCAGGAAACAAAATGGCTCTTTTTCCCAGCACCTCAATGTTTTGATGTGTATCAAATGTTTTTTATCATATTTATATTTACTTCTTGATATTCGCTTGTTTTGATTAATGCTGTGTTTTAGCATGATTAATATAAAATACAATAAAAAGAGATCCAGTGCTTAAAAACATGGAAACCAAAGAGAGAGGAACATCAGGTAGAGTTCAAATCAAATGCAGCTGGATTTGATTATACATTTTTTGATGATGATTTGCCACTCATCCATACAACTTCATCAGTGATTAACAAAAAAACTGATTAAGACACTCAGATGAGTGGCGAATCGCCTTCAAAATAATTAATAATCAAGTCCAGTTGCCTTTGATTAGCTTTGCTTGTAAGACATGTGAAAGTACCCTGGATGATTCAAAGCCTTCATACTGTAGATAAGAGAAAACAGATTGTTTAGTATGAATGAAAAAAGAAAAGAAGAGACTAGAAATATAAAGGGCAGCTGAAGAGATAATGAAAATGAAAGGAACGGATGGCTGGATGGACTGTGTTTGCGTGTGCTCATGCGAGATGTGTAGCACCAAGCTGTCGATAGAAAATGATAGCTCTGTTTTCAAGGACAAAACAAGGAAGAGGGAACCTTAGCCTATTAAATCAATATCAGTTTACACACGCAGACAAACATGACTCACAATCTTCATGTTGTGTTTCATTTGTTGTGTGAGCATCTCGTTTAATTACCAAATCTAAGCACAGTATCAAAATGTAACCAATGAATTTTTAGTTGCCCTTACTTTATTACACCGAAGATGTGCCACATTTTCTGTTGGTCTTTCAATTTACTTCCTATACTTCCTTTTCTGTGGATGTATCACACTCACATCTCAGTGATGCATGCAAATCTCAGTGGTCCCAAACCCCCATTACATGTAAGAAATTAAAAACATTTAACTTTTCTTAAAAAAAGAGAACTTAGTCTAAGAAAAAGATGAGCAGATTACTCTGGAAAAGATGAACATAAAATATTAAGACAGAGAGAGAGACTGTTTAGGCTACAGGAACGAGTTGCTCTGCCATTAATCTGACAGAGAATCTTGCTCTGGAATCCTCCACTAATGCCTCAGGGTTCATTTGTGGCTTGAGATTTATTTGTTCCATTAGATATTTCATTCGTTTACGCAGCCGTTTCTGCCTATGAGGCTCATGTTTGTGTTGCGCTTGGGAATGTAGTCATCGTAACATTGTTTTATGACTATTGCTGTTGTTGGTGTAGCCGTTATGCCAGCTGAGCTCGTGAACTGAGAAGAAATATGAAATAAATGAGACAGAAAGAGAAAGTGATAGAGAGAATATATGTGATAGGACTCGGAGAATTACATTTCCGCTGAAATCACCATGGTGCTGCCCAAAGGATTTTCATTTTCTCCTTTCCCAGGCCTTCCCTTTTGTCTGTCCACATCAGTGTGTGCATGTGTCTCTACTGTAACCTAATTGTTTTCCTTTCCAAACCTCATCATACCTCCGTGCATTTAGGTCTGCATCTGCTGCTTTCCTTTGACCCTCTCATTTCATTGTGTGTGTGAATGTGGGTGATTGATTGGGCTAAACCCAGTCACATGGTCAGGGGTTGCTTATATCACACACTTACTTACCCAGAATCCCACTGGGCCCATAGAAGCTTCATCGCATGAAAGAAATGAAGGAAAAATCCTGCCCCTGACATATTTCTCATATACAGGGTCACAGTGGTCTGTGTGTATTCTATTATAAAAGTATAAAAGTAGTTTCATGAAATTGACCCATTTTCTAAATTTGTCAGCGAAGATCTGTGATTTTGACCTTTTATAGGACTTCCCAACTCAGAGCCAAATTCTTGTGTTCACTGTAGCATTTTCATGAAATGTATTTACACAATCCAGTTTATCCACAGAAACCCGTTGATCCACAAACACGCTCTAGATGATAATTTGAAATATAAGTTGGCTGGTTTGGATAGTTTGTTTTCTACTCTCTGACTGGTGCTTTTGTTTTCAGAGGAGGAGAAAGAGGTGGGGCAGGAAGAGGCGGAGCCTCTGACAGGCGAAGAGGAAGAGGAACGACGCATTGCTGAAATGGGGAAGCCAATGCTAGGAGATCACCCTAAACTGGAGGTTATCATTGAGGAATCTTATGAATTCAAGGTGTGTTAATTTAGCTACACATTTCCCATTTATTCATAATCACATTAAAGGGATAGTTCACCCAAAAATGAAAATGTATCTGCTTACCCCCAGGGCATCCAAGATGTAGGTGACCTTTGTTTCTTCAGTAGAACACATTTGATGATTTTTAAGTCCAACCGTTGCCGTCTATCAGTCTTATAATGCATGGCAATGGTAACAAAATCTATGAGAGTAAAAAAAACATGCACAGACAAATTCAAATTAAATCCTGCGGCTCGTGACGACACATTGATGTCCTAAGACACGAAATGATCGGTTTGTGCCAGAAACCGAACAGTATTTATATAATTTTTACCTCTAATACACCACTATGTTCAACTGTCTTTGGGCGCACGCACGGCATCCGGTGCGTGAGGTGTGTACACGCTCTGGTGTAGTTTACGCAAGCGCAGGAAAGTGATCTCTCGCGAGTATACGTCACTCATTGTTTACACAGGGCACAGTCATTGTAGGTACGACGGCTTATCAAAATGGTACTTACTTGCACTTATCCGGATTTTTCAAACCGACTTAAAACTAAAAGATTAATTTTTCTCGCGCAAACTCATTCGGGAGTGGTAACTCGCCACGTATTCCCAAATTCTGAGCCTGCTCGCCTGAAGTTATGGTTGATTGCTCTTCGGCTGGATATCAACACACTGTGACGAGTCGGCTGCCTCCCCCTAATTATCAGCATCACTCTGTCCCTTAATCGCCGCCCTTCGCCAGGTTCCCGACAGGATTGGGTGCGTGAGAGAGGAGGGGCGCTGGAATAGCCAGGGCTGGCGGCGTGTGATGGGGCGCACCTGAACCGAATGGAGCCTCATCAATGCCGCTGTTTAAATGCCAGGCGCGCCTCTCCTCGTGAGACCGGTCTCTTCCACGTGCATGCACGCTGGTGTCCTCGTGGATCCAGGAGGGGTGCGTAGAGGGACTCTCGTGCCGCCAGAGTCGTGAGCTGCCAGACCCACAGTCCGGACGAGAACCGCACCCGTTACACGGCCGTCGGGCAAGGATGCCGGGCCGTCTAGTCCCTTCAAGCGCCGTGGGCAGAGAGAAGGACGAAGCCGCTGAAAGAACCCGCCGCCCCTCGTGCCCAGGACCGGAGGAGGGGAGCGCCTGTCGGCGCCGGACTCCGCACCGTATCGGACCACTGCCTTCCTTCACCAAACCCGCAGCACGACCGAGGGACAACCAGATCCCCTGTTTATTTTTGGACTGATTCCCTTTTTATGGACACTTTGTTTATTTCTGTTATAAAGCTCTCTGAGGGCTGAGCGCCAACCCCACGTGTCTGTCGGTTTGTCCTACCGCGACAACATCCATTAACGTAAACTACGCCAGAGCACCTACACACCTCACGCACCGGAAGTCGTGTGTGCGACCAAAGACAGTTGGACATAGTGGTGTATTAGAGGTAAAAAAATTATATAAATACTGTTCGGTTCTGGCCACAAAACCGATCGTTTCGTGTTTAGGACATAAACCTGTCGTCACGAGCCGCCAGGGTTTAATTTGGATTGTCTGCTGCAATGGTTTTTTTTAAACTTATAGATTGGTTACATTGCCATGCTTAGAGGACTGCTAGACTGCAACGGTTGGACTTAAAATCATCAAATGTGTTCTACTGAAGGAACAAAGTCACCTACATCTTGGATGCCCTGGGGGTAAGCAGATAAACATCAAATTTTCATTTTTGGGTGAACTATCCCTTTAAAGCAACTTTCACCCAAAAATGACTGTCACATATACTAACCTCATGTTGTTCTAAACCTGTAAAACACAAAAGAAGATATTTTGAAGAATGTTTTAGTGTACATTTATCCATACAATTAAATTCATGAGTGTCTGATGTTGTTTTGCACCCCTCTTGGCTTTCATTGCTTGCACAAAAACAGTTCTTCAAAATATCTTTTGTTATGTGCTGCTAAAAAAAAGTTAAACAGGCTTGTAACGACATGAAGTTTGAGTGAATAACGACAAAATGTTTCATTTTTAAATAAACTATTCATTTACATGTGTATAGTATACTGGTATAAATTTACCAGTTTAGCCAATTATACTGTCAAATGGTAATTATAAGCTCCCATTAAATAATTTACTGCAATATTCTTTAAACATGCACTTTTTATTATTTATTAAGGATAATTTTCATTATTTGCAGTGCACAAACATGACTCTGGGTTGCTACATTTAGAATTGACTAACTAACTTTTTAGGTCACATATAATTCAAAAATACCTGTTTTTCTGTAGAAAAATGTTCCTTTTTGTTGCTTATGGAAACACACAAGACACTATGGTTCTGTCAGAGAAGTTCAGAGATCTTAAACGTTGGCATCTCATCGATCGCCTCCACACACTTCAGGACGATCCACATGCACACACTCGCCTTGCTAAAACGCACACACACTCCGATCCCACACACACTTCACAACGGGGCAGACCAGAGAGCAGTCAGAAGCACTCGAAGGAACTGTGGTCCACCGTGCCTGAAGTGTGTTTAAGTTGGCTTATTCCTGTTAATTTGCACTGGAATATAATGAAGCGGTCATTCATTTTCTTTGTGTGCTGTCTCTCACTTTTCTCTATAGAATACAGTTGATAAGCTGATTAAAAAGACAAACTTGGCTCTTCTGGTTGGTACCAACAGCTGGAGGGACCAGTTCATCGAGGCCATCACAGTCAGCGCCGGTGAGTGTTTCAGTTTGTGAGGAACATTGGGAGGACTGATTTAGTGTTTCATTAAAAAAGAACATCTCGTTCGAGATGATAATCACTTGTGAGTGTTGCCAGAAGTGCCTGCGAGACTTTTGTTATTATTGCTGTTATAAAATACATTTTTAGTTAAATACTACTAACTGTTGTTTCGATTGGGTTATCAGGGGTGTCCAATCCTGCTCCTGTGGGCCATCTTCCTGTAGAGTTCAGCCTGCTCTAATACACCTGCCTGGACATTTCTAGAAATCCTAAAGAGCTTGATTAGCTGGTTTGAGTGTGTTTAATAAGGTTAAAGCTAAGCTCTGCTGGAAGTGGCCCTCCAGGAGCAGGCTTAGGCATCCCTGGGTTATATAGATTGCATCAGATGTTGTTGTTTATGGTTTCCATTTGAAATTTCAAAAGCGCCTGTACTCTCTGCTGTAAAGCGCCCCCTGGTGGCTGCGGTGTTTCTCAAGAAAAGCTGTTTTACAGCTTCACCTCTCTTAGGGCTATACACAAAGTGTGTTTGTGTGGATCAGGTGTTGGTGACTTAGTGATTCACACTTGAACACCTCTCAGTGTGCCAATTTGTGCTCTGGGGCAAAGCAAGGTTAAAAGCCTTTGTGTGTGTGTGTGTGTGTGTTGTGTGTGTGTGTGTGTGTGTGTGTGTGTGTGTGTTGTTTGTGTGTGCGTGTATGTTGCTCTGTCTGCTGTCAGAACTGACCTGGAATCACCAGTACAGTGTACAGACCAAGTCTTTTCATAAAGTATCTACAGTGATTTTGGTTGTTTTCAAAATAGAATTTCAAAAATTAAGTGTGAATTGTTCTTGCGAGTCTTTTCCTTCAAATCTCATTCAGATTTGTTGTGTCAAGACACTTTTTTTTGGACTTTGGTAGCCCCTGGTCACCATTCACCTTCGTTATGTAAAAAAGCAGCATGAACATCCTACCTAACATCAAACATGCATTAATCATTTGCCATCATTGACAGATGGATTATTTTTTTATCTAGCACCACTGAGAACTGAACAGAAATTTGTCCACGACTTTTTATCAGGACACGTAGATACACACATGCACATATACACAGATAGGGACAAAGAAGAATAAAAGGTCTGCAGCTAATGGTGGTAAATTGAAGAGTTTCAAGTTTAAAAGCTTTGCTAAATGTCAGACTCTGCAGTACAGCGAGATGATTTATATCGAAAGATGAGGAGAGAGTAAACACAACATGAGCACTGAGTGTGTGGGGGTTTACTTATCTATAGATTGGACACAAAATTGTCGCCAGAAGTTACATGTGACGCAAACCTCCCTTTGGAGACATTTGGGGATGTCCTTAATTGGACAAATGATTCGTGAAGCATTTTTTCATAAATCATTTTATTTATAATAAACAAAAAATTCAAAATAATCTTTGAGGGTTAAGCTCGGTGTTGCTGTTAACTAAAACTTTTTAAAATGTTTTTCAGTAATTGAAATAAAGCGGAAATAAAATGTAATATAAATTTTTGATTAAAAAAGGATAATACACTGAAGTGCTAAAATTACTAATGCTAAAACTGAAGTTAAAAATAAAGCTATTGAGCTAAAAAAAAAGTTTCTGTACACACACACACACAATTCAACTACAATTCAAATGATTAATATATAGTATATAAACAATAGGCCTACTAACAATAATAATTTAAAAAGTTTACATTATAAGTCTATAGTATGTCCTCATTTAGGGCAAAATAACTGCCAAATGTAATCTAAATTTGAAAAAAAAAACTCTATGGACAAATGCGGAAATCTATATTTAGATTGAAAGAACAGTATGTTACACAATTTTGCTGATCAAGTCAATTGATCTTGTTTAAATTTTTATTTTTTTTTAATTGCATTGTCAATTGTGTATTTATGTATGCTGACTGTGGTCTGAAAGCAAACTGATGCTCTTTTATGAGGTGTTTGCTCCCTTCAGACACACTGATGGATGGCACATAAAGCATCACGTTGACCTTCTCTGTCTCTTTAGCACAGATGTGTGCATATTTACACATGTGTTGCAGTGACCGCAAACATCACCGTGACCTTCAAATACTCTTGAGCTGTGATGAAATAAACATATACACATATACATAAACATACTGTATACACTGTATGTATCTGACATTTCTGTCTGAATATTCAATAGTGACTCATAATGATTCAGTCTTCTTTAAATCTTTTTGAATTTGTTTGTTTGAATTTGTATTTGATACAGATCAGTGTGAGTGTTCTGTCTAAGCGTGTGTGTATGTTCTAGCCTAAGCATCTACTCTATCAATAATCCTTTTAATCACAGTGCACAATCAGGTTTTTGCCCGTGAACAGAATGAATGTCTTGGCGAAACAATGACTAAATCCCCTTGCCAGTGACTTGAATGCGTGTGCTCTCAGCTGCTGCTGTGAATAGGTGAGATTTCTGAACATCCTGTAGCATCTAATCACACTTTAAAGGAACAGCCTCACCTGTCAGAGAGCACTGTGTGGGCGTCTGGAAGCTGCTCTCTTTATGCTCTCAAGGAAACGCAGCACCAACAGAATATCAAACAGATTACAACCTTCCTGAACACACACGCGCCATGTGCTCTACATATCGATAAAGGCTGTGTGTGTCTATGTGAAGGTTTCAGCTATACTGCCACGACAGACCTGACCTGGTGTGTGGCTTTTAGGTACAAAATATTAATTTTTTATATTTTCTGAAGAAAAGTGATGCCTGGTCTATGCTAAACTCTCTGCTACGGTGATGTTTTTTGTATGAAGTTGCCAGGTCGCTGCTGCATTTTAGGTGCACTAATATAAAGTTGATAGGATGCTGATGTTCTGGGTGATTGATAAGGGGGTTGCTAAGTTGTTCTGGCAAGTTCTGAGTCATGTGGATGAGTCATGTGCCAAATTTCAGCACTTAGGGGTTTATTAACCTTCTATAAAGTCATATTTAATTATTTCTCATTACCTTCCTGCAGGTGAGGATGATGATGATGAAGAATGCGGAGAGGAGAAGCTCCCCTCCTGCTTCGATTACGTCATGCATTTCCTCACTGTCTTCTGGAAAGTTCTCTTTGCCTTTGTCCCGCCCACTGACTACTGGAATGGGTGGGCGTGTTTCGTGGTGTCAATCATTATGATTGGCGTTCTGACGGCTTTCATCGGAGACCTGGCATCCCACTTCGGCTGCACCATCGGACTCAAAGACTCTGTCACAGCAGTGGTGTTTGTAGCGCTAGGAACTTCAGTGCCAGGTGAGAGAGAGAAAAAACATATGCGCCTCTGATTTTTGTGTTTTAGCCACCCATGTTTGTGTTCACATAGTCATTTATCATAAAATGAGGATGTTCAAGCACGTGTGTGTGTATGTGTGCATACGTGCAAGGCTATGATTGTGATATATCATATAATTATGCAGAGTAAAGCTCCTTGCTACATAGCACCTTCATATATTACCTTCATCAGTCATGATAACTGTTATTTAAAACAGGAGACACACACAGAGCTATGTTCATGTACAGAACACACACACACACACACACACACACTGGAAGAGCAGTGCATGTTCCCCATGTTTAGTATTCCAGACACACTGGACTGCTCATAGAGAAAATGCTGAGAGAGCAGAACGCAGAAGCATTCCCATCTCTCTCTCTAATGCTGTTCTTCTCCCTCTTTACCTCACTCACCCCATTTATTTTCTTTTCATCCTCTATTTCTCGCCCTTTTGCTCTTCTCATCTCACCACAGAAAATAGTTTTCTTGCATTTGCGTCTTGCTTTCCAGTAAAAGCCATCATACGTGGACAATGTAATGCACACACAAGGACATCATTTTCTTAATTAGTATTTTCTCAAAACATCCTCAAAGGGATAGTGCACCAGGAAATGTTATTCTTGTCATTATTTACTCACCCTCATCATGTCGATCCAAACCTGCATGACTTTTTTTACTCTGTGGAACACAAAAGAAGATTTTTTTTGAATAATGCTTTTTTCCATATATTCAAAGTCAATGGGGTCCAAGACAACTAAGTTGTCTAATAAGGAACATCTTATAATAAGGAATAAAAAGTCATAAAAATATGGATTTTTTTTATTTTTAGGTGAACTATCTCTTAAACAAAAGGATACATTTCCTTGAGAATTGTTTTTGGCCCTAAATTGTATTGCAATAGAAAAAGAAACATTAATTAAATATTGATTGAGTAGCACAGTTTGTGCAAAAACCAGTATTGAAGAACTTTAATAAACAGTGTCCCATTTTTCATATTTATTTCAATCACTTTTAGCATTTTATTACTCTGTTTTATAATAAATGTTTATATTGTTCTGGTAACAAATCAATTTCTCTGCATTTATGCAGAACAATTTGTGGAAGTTAGGGGTTTTGCAGTATACCAGTATTGTTGATAACTGTGATATTTAAGAAATTAAATATTGATATCATGGTTATAGGGGTTTTGCAATATATATTGTGTATTGGCAATAAGCGTGGGGTTTATAAAAGGAAATAGGCCTGACATCAAATAGGATATCATGTTAATACTATACTACTATGACTTTATCAGAAAAATAACACTGATATATTTTTAATGTATTGATTTGATTTGAAAAAGAAACATCTAAAATGAATATGATTGCTTTAAATTCAATCATAGCCAATAATGTTGGGTATTGCCATTTGATCTGCATGAGCGGAAGCTAATGAACAGCAGTTTGCTGAAGTGTTTTGCCAGCCACACAAATGCATCCTGTTTGAGATTAATCAGATATATACTATAAACATAATATTAGGATCTGCACAAAACAATGCAAATGCACAAGTGAACTTAACCGTGCTAGTTAGAATTTTTATTTCATGCCGTGAATATGCTTTTTAAAAATAACATTCTGTTATAATAGTGTTCTCATTATAATGTTATGTTTGTGACAGATTGGTGCTGCACATCTTGCACTTAACTGTATTTTCATTATTAAAGTGATTCCAGGCATCACTGCATGCTTTTGAAGGCAAATGTTTTTATTCATTTAATTATTTTATTCATTGGCCAAAAAAGATAAAACACAAAATCTAATCATCATTGTTATTCAAATTTTTCTAGATCTAGTGATGATATCATTGTCATGAATTCTTTTGTCCAAGATTATCGTGTAGTGAAAATCTAATATCATGACTGCCTTAGTAGGAGTACTACAGATGTTTAGAAAAGTGCTGTTGTGGATTTTGTTTTAGGAGAAAATTGCATCCAAGTGGTTTTTATCCCAGCAGCCCTTAGAGACATTGTACCCTATCAGATAAAAAATAATTTACATTGTACCCTATCAGCTAAAATCACCATTACCTGCTTACAACTGCGTGTGTGTGTGTGTGTGTGTGTTCTGGTGTATGGTTTATAAGGACACAAATGTGTATAATGACATGGGTACTACAATGTAAACATGGTTTATGAGGACTCTTCCTGTGTCCCCGTAAACCAAAAGGCTTAAAAAACATACAAAATGGTGTTTTATTAAATTGCCGGTAGTTTTCTGTAAGGGGTAGGTTTTAGGTGTAGGGCGATAGAAAATACAGTTTGTACAGTATAAAAACCATTACGCCTGTGGAGAGTCCCCGTAAACCACAAATGCATGTGTGTGTGTGTGTGTTGAGAGGAGAGCGAGTTGCATGTGATGTGTGAGGAGGAGGGGAAAATATATAAGCTATGGGAAGATGTATTTTCCTAAGGGTTAGATAAAAGTTGGTCAGGGCCTTGGAAAGATTAGAAATCTTAAATTTTAGTAAGTTTGATTAATTGTTGAAAACTATTTTACTAGTAGTTCACTTCCAGAATGAAAATTTCCTGATAATTTAATCACACCCATGTCATCCAAAAGATGGTCATGTCTTTTTCTTCGTTCGAAAAAAATAGCCTCTTTGGCTAATTCTGACACATTTACAGCCATGTTAATATGTGTGTGACCCTGTAAAACACACATAAACTAAACTGAAAAAGACATTAAGGTTTTGAGGAAACATTTCAGGATTTTCCTCAATATAGTGGACTTCAGCGGGAGCCAACTGGTTGAAGGTCATAATTGCAGCTTCAAAGGGCTCTACACAATCCTAGATGAGGAATAAGGGTCTTATCTAGCGAAATGATCGGTCATTTTCTATAAAGAATAAAAATTTCAATACGTTTTAACCACAAATGCTTGTCTTGCAGTAGTTTGACCTTAAGCATTACGTAATCATGCGCATGCGATGTATGCAGAAGTACCGACCCAGTGTTTACAAATCGAACATGCAAAGAAAGCACCCTTTACAAAAAAAGGTAAAACAATGATGTCGGACAATTTTGAAGTTGGAGGAGAAAATGAGATTAGTGTTTTGACAAGATGAAGAACTTATGCGTGTGGAACTTCCAACGTGATTATACAAGCGTGAAGTCACAGTGCAAGACGAGCATTTGTGGTTAAAAAGTATATACAATTATTTTTTTTAAGAAAATTACCGATCGTTTTGCTAGATAAGACCCTTATTCCTCAGCTGGGATCATCTAGAGCCCTTTGAAGCAGCATTGGAACTGCAATTTGGACCTTCAACCCGCTGATCCCTGTTGAAGTCCACTATATGGAAAAAAAAAAATCCTGGAATGTTTTCCTCAAAAAAAAACTTCATTTCTTTGCGACTGAAGAAAGAAAGACTTGAACATCTTGGATGACATAGGGGTGAGTAAATTATCAGGAAATTTTCATTCAGAAGTGAATCCAGAACATCTGAATTTGCCCTTTTATTTTTACAGATGAAATAATGTGTTAATAATTTCTATTAAACAATTAAAAATTTAATTAAATAATTTTCTGGTATTATGTTTGTTTAGATGGTCTTGATAAAGTCACAAAAATCTGGTTCAGGTGCCAAAAACAATGAGGTAGTTACACATTTAACTAGTAACAGGTCAAAAATCAAGGTCATTAGTAAGGTAAATGAAGCAAACTTTAAAAAAAAAAAAACGTTCTAGTGAAAGGTTTACAACCACATCCATTGATTGTTTTTCTGCTGTTTCTGCACAAATTCAAAATAACAAATGCTGCACGTTGCATACTGAGTGGAGCGTTATTGAGCAGTTAGCAAATGTGTCAATCTGTAGTTGGAGATGAAAGCTGTATTGAGTACTGGGAAAACAACTGAACTTCCAATTAGCCAAGCGAGCAGCCAGAAACCAGGCCAAGGAAACTGTACAATGACTGATAAGGCAACGTTCACCAATGCTTTTAAACAGAACACAAAGCCTTTAGATTCAGCATATAGTATTGTGAATGAATAATTTGCTCGATTAATTTAAAATGTAATTGGGTTTGATGACTGATGTGCATCTTCTGAATGCAGTGCCGCTAAAGTGTGGTAATATAAAAAGTTAATTATAGTGATTTTTGGATTAAATGTTATTTAGTTTGCTTTGCATTTCCCAGCATAGACATACATCGGCTGTTTGGCTGAGCCGCAGAGACATTTGTTGTCGATAAAATACTCATTTAAACTATATGTGTGGTCGTTTTTTAATACAAATGTACGTCCGTGTGCAAACGTAAGCAGTTTGAAGTTTATAACAGTTTCAAAGTCTGTAACAGTCTGGAACGCTGATCCGTTTAAGTCCGTAATGATTAACTGCTCCCGAGCGTCTTTCTGGGATGAAGCTTTTCATTGCCATGACACCCACATTAACGGCAGTTGTCGTCCGCACACTGCCAGGCTCTTTGGCAGGACTTTACACCAGACTGGATGTTAGCTGAGCCTTAACTGAGAATTTCCATGGTAATGCTATGGAAACGGCTCCATCCATGCTGTTGTTTACAACAACATAACAGGACAGTGATGAATAACGAGAAGGAAAATGTTATTTCAGAAATAAGTACTTTACAGTAAACCCAGCTTTCACTTTATAATGCTGTGTCTTTGAGATGTTGAGTCAATTTTTGTACTTTAAGCCCGTTAATGGCTGATGTTGTTCTCAGATACTTTTCAGATTTGCAGGGAGAGTTTTTAACCTTCACTTTTAGGCAGATGTTGAGTGCTGCAGTCATGTCGCGCTGGAATTACCGTAATTACCAGATGACAACTTTGAGCTGTTCACATCCTTGATTCATTTCTGTGGGAACGCTCATTGTTGAGTGCGGAAAGATATCTCATGGTGACATTAAAACACCTCTTTAAGCTCTTGATAAATATCAAAAACTAAAAAGCACTTGGTAACTTTATGTATAATAAAATGGCATATTAAACATATTTTGAGTTTTTGTTTTTTCTGCTCACTGAAGCTGTACTTATTTGATCAAAAACAGTTTAAACAAATTGTGAAATATTATTACATTTTTAAAATAGCTGCTTTTTGTTTTCATAATTAAATATATTCTTACTCAGGTGTCACATGATCCTTCAGAAATGCTGATTTGATGTTAAGAAACTTTTCTTATTATTATCAATGTTGAACATGTGCTGCTTAATATTTTTGGGGAAACTAAAATGTCTTTAAATCAAGTATCTATTCTATCATCTTTTTTTGTTTGTTTGTTTGTTTGATGTAATGTTTAGTGATAAAATATTTTTGGATATATTTTCACTTGAGATGCACTGCTCGAACACAAACATGTAAATACGAATGTGTGAATATTAAAGTGTATATCCGCAGGATAGCAAGACCTTTAAATGAGGATAATGGTTCTTTGTGACCACAGGCTGCAATGAATTATATCAACATATCCAGAGCAGTTCAGCAGGGTAATGTGTTATGGACTATATTAGCATAACGAAAGAGAGAGAGAGGAAGATTAAATGAGACAGAGAGGAAGAAAGAGTTAGAAAGGGAGTGTATGTGCATCTAGGATTATTTAGAGGCCTTTCCAGACAGAAAGCACAATCAGCATCCTCATGGTTTCTCAGCTGTCTGCAGTAGATCACCCTGTTAGCATGCAGCTGTCTCTGAGCAAGAGAAACCACACTGTTTAAATAGCAGACAGCCCTCTGATTTCAACTCAAATCAGAGGTTAACCAGGCTGTTATTACAAAATTATATCCTCACCAAAAATGGAGAGACGAGCAAGAGAGAGAAGATGAGTACTGTGTGCACACATATACTTGCACTGCAAGAAAACAAATATCAACTATTATTTTTGTTTCATTTTCTGAAGAAAGATCTAAACATATTTAGACAAGCAAGAAGTACTTGAAGTAAAACTCTTTTAATTACTCATTTTAATTATTTAATATTTTTAATTGTTTTCAGAAAATATATCTTGATTTTTTTTATTTTATTTACTTATTATCTTTCGTTCTTGTTTTAAGCATAAACCTCACTAAATTTGTTACATTTATGCATTTTTGTTACATTAATGCTTTTTGTGATTTATGGCTAAATAAATAAATACATAAAAATTCTTAATTTTGAAATACTTTGTTTATTTGATTACTTATTTTACAAGTACAATGTTACATTATTAACCTATCACAATAGACAAAATAAACTTGCTCAGTATACGCTTAGTCACTCATCTATGTATTTTTGTTACATTAATGCATTTTATGTTTTAAGGTTGAACTTTTGGAACATTTTATTCGTTTTATTTATTTGATTATTTATTTAACAATTATAATTCTAAGTTATTATTTTTATTATTATCAATTTATCATAATTTTTATGAATCATGATTTTTTTTTACTCTACTAATACCTCTCTTTCTTCTTTCTTTCTTTCTCTTTCTCATTTTCCTCTCAGACACCTTTGCCAGTAAAGTGGCAGCGATACAGGATCAGTACGCCGACGCGTCTATTGGAAACGTGACAGGCAGCAACGCCGTGAACGTCTTCTTGGGCATCGGAGTGGCCTGGTCCATCGCCGCCATCTACCACAACTCAAAGGGCCACGAGTTCAGGGTGGAGCCGGGTAACCTGGCCTTCTCTGTCACCCTCTTCACCATTTTCGCCTTTATCTGCGTGGCAGTGCTCATGTACCGCCGCCGGCCCGACATCGGCGGCGAGCTGGGGGGTTCGCGGACTGCTAAAGGGCTGACCACCATGCTTTTCGTCAGCCTCTGGCTCCTCTACATCCTGTTCTCCTCTCTGGAGGCTTACTGCCACATCAAGGGCTTCTAAACACACATACACGCGCTCACACACGCATACACACGCAGAACTACACACCTTCACGCAGTGACACACACGATCATGCATTCTGTGGAAAAATACGCAAAGACTAAAGGGTAAAGAATAAAGACTGCAGAGGAAGGCAACAGCGGCGGACTCGGTTTCGGATTCACGAGAATAATAATTTTCCGCAGATCATCGGCCCGTTCTTCTGTTCTCTCAACACGCCATTCCTTCATCCTCATCTTCCTCTGTTTGTTGTGTGACTGCATCTGATTGGACGGGGTGTGACCACATTGTTCAAGCATCAAATCTAGACTATAAAAGCTACTATTGCTACCTTTAACTACTGTAGTTGTGCTTTTTTAACCTAAACCAGTATAAAAGCCACGTGGGACCGTGGAATCTGTAAGCTCCCTTCATAGTGCCATGGAACTCTGGGTAATGTGGCTGTGTGTTATAGGTTTGTTATCTTAACGGGGACCAAGCGGTACTGTAATTTTGCTTGAGTGATTTTTCAGACAGATGATGTAATCAGAGCGGTCCTAAACAGCTTTTGTTGTTCTCAAGAGCAACTTGTAGTTCCTGTGAAGGCCAGTTTTTATCCCTCTCTTGCACTGGTGCAGTTCATTCCAGTTCAGAAAGAGAATAACAATAAGGAGAGTGCAGTACACCAGCTCTATTCTCTCCCAGCGCTGAAGCTCTAGAGACCAGAGGTGCACTAGTGCAAGACTTTGATTTAAAAGCCTTGATCTGACGCTCTCAAAGATCGTAAAGTGCTATCGAAAGAGCTCGGGTTAAGGAACATCCTGAATTTTCAAATACAAACACACTGCGGTTTGTTACTGTTTCGATTATTAATTTATGCAATCGATGGACCGTGTGTGAGGTCAGCCTAGTAAAGATAATCCAGCATGTGACATGCTTTTGCCAAGATCACATCGAGAGTTTACAATTACGACTGTTACTTTCCGTCCTAGCATACACGCATAAATTTACGGACACACACTACGAGAAATACGCAAAACCAGTGACCATACTTTCAGCGATTTGTTCTCAGACACACAATTTGCAAGCATGTATAATCGGTAGTCTTTTGCTTGATAAACTTGCTCATACAGATACAGTCAGTCACTCATCTATGTGGAGTTTACGAGGGCACGCTTTCCCTCCAACCCTGCTGAGATTGCTTCTTTGTACTTTGTAGATTCGCGGCATATGGAGCTGTAAGGTAAGTCTCATAGAGTAGTCACGGTTTTAGACGTAGGTCTATTTTAAAAGCAGACATTGTAGAACTAATCTGAATTTGACTCTAAACATCTTTAGGATAGCATGGTTTAACACAAACAAACTGAAAAAAAAAAAGTAGCTCGGTTTTAAATTTTGAAAATGCAATTGCAGGATTTTTCACTCTCCTTTCCAAAGTTCGATTTTCAGCCTTAGTGGGTAAGTAAATATATGAAATCGTGTTTCTGGACTGAGCACAGTAGATCTGACGTAGATATTTTGGACTTCATCTATTGTGTAGTTTGCGCCAAATTTGCCAAAGGTAAAATCTTTCTAAAGGAGAACTGCAGTGTGCCACACAGCCCCTGAAGTGGGTTTTGTATTTCCAATCGTACCTTTTTTACCCACACCAAAAATGTCCTTGCAAGGATAAAGAGGCCTTGGTGACATTTCTTATAGGTGTTTGTAATGAAGGGATCCAGCCTACAGCTCTTTTACTGCATCTGAACACCTTTTCTTGTAACGAAAGAGTGTTTTTAAAGGGAATCTGTGTTGGGGTTTGTAGTTTCAGAAGCTTGATTTTGAAAGAGAAGAAAAATTTAGCTTGAATAGCTGTTTATTCTTTCTTTTTTGTTGTGTTTGTTTTATTTTGTTTTTTATTTTGAATGAAAGGAAACTATACTGTACCAGCTTCAGGGCATTTCTGTAGGAAGCCTTTGATGATGACCTTCAATCCCTGATGAAGATGGTCCGCTGTTGCTTGCCAATTCTAAGATCCACAAGAAAGACACTACAAACAAAGAAGGACAAAACCAACATCAATAAAAGACTTTTCCCTGAAGCCTAATATCTATTTAACCAATAAACAAACAGATGAAGTTGTAGTGAAGTCGGTGAAACCATGTGAATTACAGCCATACCAAGTTCTGCCGAGAAGACTTTCACGGACTCTTGCTGTACGTGCTGCTCGCTAGCCGTCACACCAACCGACCACAGGTGCGCCTCTCCGTACGGGGCGTTCAAACTGTACATGGTCTCTACGGTTTATACTGTATATGTATTTGCTTTGGCAGAGCAGGGGTCAGCAATTGTGCGTCTGTGCTATAAATCAGGGTGTGGCTGCATTGGAACCGCCCCCCCTGTGGAACCTAGCCCCTCCCTTTACACCGCCCCCTTGTTTGCCATGTCCATATTTGGAATGTTAATGTGCTTCGTGTTGACAATGCATGGATGCTAACCTGTCTGTATATAGTACGCAGAATCCCCTTCATTAATGTAGTCGACAGAGGTTTGAAAGCTGTATAGACATTCAGATTTTTGTTTTGTTTGCTTGTTCGTTTGATTTTCCTGTCCGTAAGTTTCATTTAAATGTTTCGTTTTGTTTTTTAACTTGCACATGTATATTAAAAAGGCAGTATCTGTCGTTTAGTACAGGAGCACATGTACAAACGAAGGAAGCAATATATCAAGGTCCTTTGCTTGGTTGTTGCAATGGTTATATTATTTAACAGTATGAAATATTTTGTCACTGAAGCGTTCAGGTGTGTATGTATATACTGTACAGTAGAATGAAGGCAGAGTCACCGCTCTGCCGTTATCAAAGTGAGAATACAACGTATTTATTTGAAACTTCAGAATGACAAATATTGCCTTTTGGATTGATTGTTGCATAGAGCTTGTTTTGTTCTAGTTTCTTCGCTGAGCAGTGTGTGTGCGAGTGTGTGTTTGTTTGGGCGGTCTGGAGCAGTCTGTGATATTTGTAAAAATTAAGGGAACATGTAGTCCGTTATTTATCTGCTCCGAGTCTGTAAACCATCTTGCAAAAATCAGTGAACCATCTGGAAAATGTCTGTAAAACATTAGGAGAATGTGTGTGAAGTGTCAGGGTTTGCCTTGTGTATGTCTTACATTCCTAAACCCTCTCTCTCTTATTCACTGCTCAGATGGACTCTAGTCTTTCAGGGGTTTAATACTAATCTTTGATAATTTTATTTCCTCCTCCTCCCCCCTCTCTATATCACTCTCTTTCTCGCTCTCCAATCCAAGGCCTCACTAACATCTTGCATTAATGTGTCCAGTGAAATTATGTAGGCCGTGTGTTGTAAGCAATCGCAGTGTATATGTGTAACAATGTTCCTGGTATTCCTGAACAGTGCGTATATGTGTGTAAATGTCTACATATCACTTATTTATAATGTAAAAATTTATAGCATGTATAAAGGTTTGCAAAACCACTTATACTGCAGAGAATATTGTTCTTAACTAGTCATTGTCTTTTTTCCGATAAGAAATATCTAAAAATCTAAAACAAACAATTATTTTTTGTTGTTGTTTCAAGCATAAATCTAATACAGTTTAATGAGGTTTATGCTTAAAAACAAGAGGGTAAAAATTAAATGTTAAAAAGAGAATATTTATACAGGAAATCAAGACAAATGCTGTGTTTTGCAGTGTAAACAACATGGCAGAAAGCTCTCATGCCAAAGCAGGATTGAATGTATTGTATGTAACGTAATAGCTGGTCTAAATGAAGGCTGTAAGTTTTATTATCTTATCTGTCTTGTACAGATCGAGGGGCTCAAATCATTGTGTGTGTTTGATCGCTATAAGCTAATGCTGAGAGTCATGTTAATGCAAGTGTGTGTGGCCTTGTGGCATAGTGTGTCTTACACAGTCCTCTGTCATGGGCTTATTAAAGCTGACTCTATTTTCCTCCCCTCTCTCTCTCTGTCTCTCTCTTTTTTTCTCTTCTTTCTCTCTTGCACTTTTTGCTTTATTTCATGCTGTTTTGTTTTGATCGTTAGGTTGTTTTAATTTTAATCTGAATAATTCAATATGAGATTTTTTCGTTTTTGTTTTGACTTATTTTTGTGTTGCACTCAATCTAATAAGATGGACGTCCACTAACTGTGATTGCTCCCCTAGTACACCTCTACACAGGAAATAAAGTTTGGGATATCCTGTTTAGAGCCAAGTGGCTGCAGTGTGTCTCTTTTTATGATTGTGGTTCTGAATAAGCACAGACACACATATTCACGTCCAGCTGACAGAAGGTGTCATCTTTAATGGTGTTGTGGAAACTACTTTGAAACTGCCACACCGCATAATTTAAAGGGAATGTTCACCCAAAAATGAAATTTGTGTCATTAATTACTCACCCTCATGTCGTTCCAAACCCGTAAGACCTTTGTTCATCTTCTGAACACAAATTGAGATATATTTGATGGAATCTGAAAGCTCTCTGACCCTCTATAGACAGCAAGGAATCAACGCACAGATCAACGCACAGAAACGTAGCAAGGACATTGGTAAAATAGTCCACGTGACATCAGGGGTTCAACCATAATTTTACGAAGCTACGAGAATACTTTTTGTGCACAAAGAAAACAGTAATAACATGATTTATTCAACAGTTCTTTTCCCAGTTACCATCTTCCACCATTTTGGAGAGTACCTCTGAATGTAATCAACGTAATGAGCATTGTTTACGTTCAGTAGACAGTGCACGCGCATGCTGAACGTAAACAACGCTGATTACGTTGATTATTTTGTTATTTATTATTACCTTGTTATTATTGTTTTCTTTGCCCACAAAAAGTATTCTCGTAGCTTCGTAAAATTACGGTTGAACCCCTGATGTCACATGGACTATTTTACCGATGTCCTTGGTACGTTTCTGTGCGTTGATCGTGGGTATATCCTGCTCTCTCTGGAGGCTAGAGAGCGTCAGATCCAATAAAAATATCTAAATTGTGTCGAAGATGAACGAAGGGCTTGGGGTTGACGGGCATGAGGGTAATTAAATGACAAGAAGTGGACATTTTGGGTGACCTACCCCTTAGTAGTATCTAACAATATTCAATTAATACACTTATTTAAAGGGGCTCAGTATTTTTTTTTATTTATTTTTTTATTGACAACCTTATGTGCGGCCAAATTTACCTCAGCGGATTTCTGCATGCAAAATTGAGTACTTTCAATAGAAATCCATGCTGTAATGCTTGAGGGAGTAAAAGTCATGCAGATTAGCTCAGTAGCCCCTCACTGCAGAAGAAAGATCCAGGGGGCGGGGTTGGATCCACATTTAGGGGGTGGAGACGGGAGGTTTAGGGGTGGAGACGGGTAGGTTTAGGAGTGGGGTTTAGGGGTGGAGACGGGTAGGTTTAGGTATATGTAAGGTGGTAGGAGTTAGATCTGGATCCAACCTCGGCCCCTGGATCTTGTGTTCTGCAGTGAGAACCATCTCAAATAGCTCATGACTTGAGTTGTGATTCATGCATCACTACTGACAACGGGCCGTTTTTCCAAGAATTTTCACTGAAATGCCATTAATGTAACCACACATTCATTAATGTAACATTGCACATTCAAAACTGCTCAAATCTTTTCTCTCGTCACTGTTGGACAACCATGGGGCAGTCCATGAGTCAATCCATGATTTAGGTTCCATCTGTAGTTCAGGTAACGAGTTCTGGTGAAACCGAACTTGTCTGTTAAAAACGGCCTTCGGGAACAGATGAAACTCAAAAAGTATCATTTATCAGTTCTCTACAAACAAAAAAGACAGAAGGAAACCAGGCTTTACGGACCAAATATAATTGTAAGTGGGCACACGGACTCATCCTTCAGTTCTGCATGAAAAATAGGAGTCAAAATATTAGCTTACTGTATATTGTACTGAACTAGGTACATAGAAGGTGCTTTCTTTAAAGGGGTAGTTCACTCAGAAAGCCGTACCAGATGTTAATGAACTTCTTTCTTCAGATTAATGCAAAAAATGTTTTTAGAAAAATATCCATCTTTGTAAATTCAATTTAATACAAATGTTTGGGACCCCCACTCTTCAAAAACCACACAAAGTAAACACAACGATAATTCATACAACTACAGTTAATGGGTCAATGTCTTCTGAAGCGATAGGTGTGTATGTGTAGAAAAATACTAATATTTCAAACCATAAACTTTTGCTTCCTGCCAATTGTTATATGCAGATTCATTAGTTCATGATTGACGTAAATGTCAGTGCATTCTGTAGCTCAAGCAAGAAGTAATGCAGAAGCACAGAGGCTCATGGGCCAGCCCAGTCCCAGTACGCATACTTGTGGTTTTGATCACTTGAGAGTGCATACACGCGACAGGAAGTGCATAAGAATACTGGACAGAAATGTATACGTTTATTTTAAAGTGTAAAGTATTATATGTACAAAATGTGCAAATAAAGCTTTGTAAAAACTTTACTTGCATTTTTAAAAAACTATGTTGTTAGTGTGTTCCATTGGTTAATCAAATGTTCTATCCAGACTTGCGGTTGTAACGCCCATATGAACACTTAAAATACAGGAAACAGGGTTATTTAAGTAAACAAGTGGTCAAGTGCAGAAACCACAAGTGTGGGACAGGCCCCATCACTTCTCCCACAAGTTTCACAACAAACTTGCTTCATGCTTCACAAAATGCTTACGTCATGCATGACAGTTGGCCTATGGTTCATAGTCATGACATAGATTATTTTTGTAAAATGTTGTGTTCATCTGAAGAAAGAAAACATATGAGGCATGAGGGTGAGTAAATCATGAGGGAATTTTTGTTTTTGGGTGCACTATCCCTTAAAGAGTGTAGCGCAGGCATTTGACACCTGGGAGTGAGAATGCTTTGAATATTCACAATCATTGTAACATCCGATTTTGAATATAGCCTACTGTAAATGTTAAGAACAAATGATTATGATTCTTTAAAAGAGCATTTACTAGCCCTAATGTTCTAACATCAATTAATTTTTTATTAGTTTTTTCTAACATTTTACTCATTTTAGATTTGTATTGTTTGTGATGGAGAGTGGATTATTATCAAAAAATATATAATTTTATGTTCCACAGAAGGACCTACAGTTTAGAACTACATAAAGGTGAGTAAAGTGAACTATTATACAAAAAGATATAATGAAAGCAAATAAATGATAAGGGGTATTGTCAGCGTTGGATTGTAAATGTTGACAGGTTGACCAATACCCACACATAGCTTTTATAATTTTAGCTGTATTATCTTAAGAAAACAGTCCATTACCTTGTACAAAACAGCAACGAAACGAACTGCAACCATATTTCAATGTCATTACAATCCATAATTTAGACACAAGATGGCGGCAGCTGCGTTTGTATGAAAAAGAGCGTGGGATTAGCCCCGTCGTGATTAAACTACCCGGATGAGCTGCGTAATACAGGAGCTCTGAAATCGCATATGCTGTCTAGGTACTTTATTTGAAACTTACTTCGTAATAGTTAAAAAAGTACATTAATCATAATAGTATGATTATAGATAGCATGAATGAAATTGGGACGTAGCCTACTACATACGTCACCTAGTCAATTCTGTAGCTTATCTACCATTCCCAAATCCTCTAGTGGTCTGTGGGATATAAAGTGTCCCATCAAATGTGCACTTCAGAATCTCAGCGGAAGTAGTATTTAACCCAGGTACTTTTCATCTACTGTTTTTTTAATACTGTGAATTCTGACACAGGCTACTATTCTTTTCACATAGCCTACCGTTTTTCAGATTTTCACATACTGTTTTTTTACCTGTGAATAGGCATATTTGGACATTTGGCGTGGTTGCTTCTCAGTCAGAAGGCTGCATTCTAGTAAAGTTGACGGACGACTCAATTTGAGGGATACTTGGAAGGCAGCCTTCGTTTTGCATCCTTTGTTCAGCATGTGTTGAAGGATGCATCCTTTGCATCCTCCAGTCACCCGTGATCCTTTGCACACTTTTGAATTCACAAAAAATTCATTAGCAGGAAATGAGTCAGCACTGAGCTCATACAATTTCATTATTAAATGCAAGCCAAAAAAAATATTTTCAGAGATGAAGACATTGTTTTTTTTGTAAATCAGGGGTTCTTGCACATTAGTGGAGGTCTTGCAGCCTCCACTAATGAGCTGATGAGTTGAATCAGGTGTGATAGATGAGGGAGACATACAAAATGTGCAGGGCTGCGGGTACTCCAGGACAGGTTTGAGAACCACTGTTGTAAATCAATCACGTAATGCTAAAGTCAGAAAATAAAGATTTTGAAAATCTTTAAGACACAAAACAAATACAATTAATAACAAGGTTTTTCAGCCTCCCTAGGATGCAGCTTTGCTTTTGAGAAGCACCCTTATTTGAAACGCGTAGTGCATCTGGCCTCGTGAAAACCTGGGAAGCCCCTGAGGCTGTGCACTGGGTTTCCATCAGCTTTAGCTGGTGTGGAATGCACTGCAGTGTAATGTATGTGACAGGAGGACAGATTAAAGACTGTACAACTTCATAATATTCACATAGATTCATCCATCATCCAGAACACACAAGTGTCAGCTGTGTTTCTGCTCTTATGCCTCATATGTTTCAAAAACCTACAGAATTTTTGTTTTTTAGTCATTTAGGCCAAATGCTGCTATATGAGGGGCAGAATATTCCAAATATTCATAAACACCCACACATCCACAAAGTCAGCCTAAATGCTTTTCGTTAAAGTTTAAAATGATCTGATGTGAAGCATTTATGTCAGAATCAGACATAATCAGCTGTTTTCAGATCGAAATGCTCTTTATAAGAGAGCATCTGCTGGCGTGCAGACACATCGTTTTATTATAGTCATTCTCTTTTTTTTCTCACTCATTTACTATTATCTTGCAGCTTTAAATAGCTTCTTCACTGTTATGTGGCATTTGAATGAATCAGCAGAGATGATGTTCAATAATAACACAAGCCATTCAGTATTGTGTTGTGCGTGAATGTGTGCATTTCTAAACAGATATCATTCAGATAGGACCATCTTGAACCGCATAAAGAGTTTTAAATGTCACATAAATGGCAGAGCAGTGGTCCCTGAGCCCTTTAGANGTGTGTGTGTGTGTGTGTGTGTGTGTGTGTGTGTGTGTGTGTGTGTGTGTGTGTGTGTGAATGTATCACACAATGTTAGAGGGCCTGCCACGGTGACTTGTGCTCAACCAAATAAATGTTAGCAGCAAAGATGTCACATACAGTCATACAAAAGGCTCATCCTGAATAGCTTAAAACATTGTGGCCTTGAAATAAAGCAACAATGTTTTTATGTTTCACTGTGTTGTTATATTCTCAAACAGTTGTGATTTAAGAGAGGAGTATTCATTATGTTTTAAGAGGCATTAGATGAGGTTGTCCTCTTTCTGGGCAATTATTCAGCTTGTTATTGAAACACTTTTATGCAGTCTGTGGATGCACCTCAAAGGAATTTTAATTGCAAATGGAAGTAATAAAAACGAAGTGTCCTTATCCACTTATGTTAATAACAACAGGTTTTATTTCATTCCAGGGGATATCTCAGCTTTGAGCGTGTCTGAAACGGTTTGAAAATGCAGCAGCTTCTTATGATACGCCAACACTATTTCTAAATTTAATTCTTTTGTAAATGTCTAATTGTCCAATAATTGTTTCCTTGCATCCCACACAGCATTGCAAAGCAATTTACGCACAATTTATTTGTTGTGGGGAAACACCATTCCCAATCCTGGTTCAATTCTTTGCCTAGGTAAGTATATGACATGACTGCAAAAATAAATAAATAAAACATCACTTTGAACACTTTTACAAGTGTGAGATATCTAGTGAGGGTCTATATTTAAGTTTAATAACTCATTTTTTGTTGGGAGAAAGTTTTGATAACCATGAGACAAAACAGTTGTTTACCTACAGCTTCATTATGGTAGATACAAATTATATTTTTTTATTTTGTTTTTTTTTATTAAACTCCCACTTGCCTCGAAAACATGAGGCAAGTGGAAACACTCTTACACAATAGTAGTGATTAAATACATAAATCACACTTAAAAATCTAGTGCCTTTTGTTAGTTGCCAAAGCTGAATTAAAACTGATTAAGCAATTCTGTCTCAATTAACATCATTTTATTATTACCATCCATTACATCGTTTTACAATATTAAAGATGTAAGACCACAAACTTTGATTTCAAATCAACTTTTTCCATCCAATCCTCCTTTTGTAATTTTAGAACTAGACAAAAAAACATTTTAGCTGTCCACCATTTTTTATTATTTATTTATTTACAATACAATTTCATGTGTAATTCATTGTAAGGATGTCTTGTACTAATATAGATACTCTAGAGTAACTCTCCCTCTCTCATTATTCAATTAATAAAAATGATTAAGAAAACACACATGAATAAGACATGATTGGAGACATGTTCATTTTTCAATAATTAGCCCTAAAGATGAAGTGCTCAATTTCATTACCACAAGATTAACAGTAGCCACTCGCTTTTCATTTAGGATGCCCCTTTTCTCAAACCCTCTGTTGTTTAACGGACCATATCAGGAATGAAAACTGGCCATTGCAAGGCTGTATATCAGACCATGGCCTGCCCTTTTAAACAATGGAGCACTTACATTGCAAGCAGCTAATTATTCTGGTTGCCGCTTTCCAAGAAGTGTATTAATGTTCTCTTTCTACATGGATACATTTAATACTTCACCTCAATGAAGTGAAGCCAACATTAAAGGGGTCATATGATGCGATTTCAAGTTTTCCTTTCTCTTTGGAGTGTTACAAGCTGATTGTGCATAGATACGATCCCTGAAGTTTCAAAGACTAAAGTCTCAAACCAAGAGATATTCTTTATAAAAGTTAAAACTCTGCCACGCCCTCCCCTAAAATGGCTCGTTCTAACCCGCCCCCACATATCTACCTCACTATGTGGAAATATTTGCATAATGCCGCCCAAATGTGCACGCAAAGAAAGAAGGTGTGGTTTCAGTAACCGCAGTTAGTGTTGAAGCAGCCATGTCAGGGAGACGCTGTGTGTTTCTAGGCGAAAGCAAAAGCACTTTATTTGGCCTTCCGAAAGTAGACGCATTTAGGAATCTTTAAGATTACTAAATACAGAACAGCAATGCATTTTATGGGCGACCGTTTCATGAACCTAGGAGAGGAGGTAATTCTGACTTTGCTATGACAATCTGGCGCTTCTGAATCCGCTACTGTTTTGTTATTAGTTTAAGTATTTGCTATTGACTGTTCAAATGTGGAGTTTTTCGCATCGTGTGTGTGTGTGTGTGTGTGTGTGTGTGTGTGTGTGAGAGAGAGCGAGAGAAAGTGCAAAACCAAGAGAATAGCGAAGAGAGAGAGAGAGAGAGAGAAGAGAGAGAGAGAGAGAGAGAGAGAGCGTCACATCAAAGTGGAGTCAGCTGTCTTAACCGTGGCTTGTGTACTGCAAACACATATTCATCACTGTGTCTGTCACGAGAGCTGTTCCCCTTTCCGGCTCTGTCTTTACATTTATTTTGAAAGCTGAAGCTCGCGATTATGGTAAGGGGGCGTTACATTTCCGACGAGTGCTTGCGGTGTTCGGCCAATCACAATGCACTGGGTCAGCTGGCCAATCAGAGCAGACTGCGCTTGTCGGAAGGAGGGACTTTGTAGAAAACGAAGCGTTTGAGAGAGGCAGGGCATAGATGACCTACAATAATGTACAGTATTTGAAAAATAATGTGTTTTTTGAACATTAAAGCATGTCAACATATTCTGTTACACCAAATACGCAAAATAATGATCTTTAAAAAAGCATCATATGACCCTTTTAACATATATAGATGGGTTAAGCAAACTGTGTTATAAAATGAGCTTGGAGAGGAAGAGTGAAGAACTGTTCACTCATTAACGCTGAGATCCTCTTTAAGCACAACATGTGGTCTTGCTTTGCCACTATTCTGCGTATAGAACATTAGTGTGCTCTGACCATTTTCTACATATAGAACACTATTATACTATGTTTCAATTCGTTTGGAACACTACTCTGCTCTTTTACTGTTCTACATGTACACTATTCTGCTTTGTCACTATTCTGTAGGTAGAACACTTCTCTGTCACTATTCTATATATACAGAGCACTATTCTGCTCTCATTATTCTATAACACTATTCTGCTCTGTCACTATTCCACATGTAGAACACCACTGTGCCCTGTCACTATACACTTCTGCTCTTGTCACTACGCTGCATGTGGAACACTATTTTGCTCTCACACTATTCCCTTTGTACTCTGTCACTATTCTACAAGTAAAACATGATTGTGCTTTGTCACTATTCTGCATGTGAAACACTACTGTGTGCACCCAAGCATGTGCTCTTTTCTAAAAGCCTACTTTTAATTAGACTTAATCTCATCGATTAGTCAAAGCTAACCAAACCGAATTCTTCTCTCAGTACGCTGTTAAAATGTTATCTTTACAGAAAATACCCTAAGCAAGCCATACCTCGGCAAAACAATTCCTTCTGTTATTCTTTGCAGAAATTATTATTAGGCAAATAATGTTTGTTTTTTTAGACCGTGTGCTTATAGTGACCCACTGTGGTGACATTGTGAACTACAGACACACTAAAACAATTATTTTAGAGAGGGAGGGTTTTTTTTCCCCAACCACTTTCTTATAGCTACATAGGTCATAAGATTATTTTTAGTAGTAGCTTACGCCCAGCAAGTTAAATGTAGGTTGCGACTGACGTTCATAGCTGACAGAATATGCATTTTTGATTGTAAACAGGTAGGTTTGCTCACCATAAGATGCATCAAATAGCCTGCTATGTTTTAATTTCCTGTAAAATCAAGTAGGCTAATAAAACAAAGCGTACATATATCAGCTTCTTACAAATTAAAATAGGCCTGTAGCCAAGTTAAACATATATTTTTTAAGTTTATATATTTGAGAACTCACGTGTAGTCAAGGTACAAAGGCAAATATTAAATTTTTACTGGATGCATTGATTCATTCATACGTGTAAGTCGAGGTATATACACATTATCATAATTAAGATATCTTTAATCAAACCTTATCATTTAATTAGTAAAGTATTATGTATACATTTGTTACTTTTATACAAACCAAGCACAGTGTTTATACATTAAGGGACATTAAAACCTGTGTTCGAGGCAGAGGTGAGAAAATGTGGCGTTATCAGTGGCGTCAATGCTCGCATCTACGCAATTTCCTTTCGTGGGAGAGAGACACACTAGCGTCCTGTTCTCCACGGCTCACGCCACACAAGCATATGTCTGATGTTCCGCGCAAGATTAGTTAAGAGCAGGTAGTTTGAAGGTTTTCGTGTAGGCTCTATCTACCGGGACAGCACGCGCTCACCGGCGCCGTACACAACATTTAAATCCAACCATCGTGTAAAGGTCATCAGCGATCATCTCCTATGTTTGAAACAATTGTAGTGAACATGACGAGTTTGAAGGCGTTCGCCGAGCCGTTTGGTAAGTAACGTTAAATCCGCTTGTTTGTAGCTGGGGAACACACGCGCTGTACACAGGACACGAGCGGCAATATGATGGACGGTTGTTTTGTTTTGGTTCGGAGTACTTGGTTTTCAGTTTTTTAAAATAACGTTAGCCTAATGAAGTTGGACATGTCAAGAGGTGAACATTTACAGGGTAACTTTATGGTACAGTAGGGAACATCATGGTTTATGTCATGGTGATTGTGTGGTGTGTATAGCTATATATAATAATATCTTATTATGTGTGTTGTGTGTATAATATAAATAATAACTGTGTGTGTTGTGTATATATAATATATTTATGTCATGTTTTGAGTTGCATCATAACAGGTAGACTTTCTCATGCTGAGGCTGCAGTTTGTTGTGTAAAAGGATGAACAAACTTGTTGGTTTTGCTCTGTCTTTATTTCAAAAGACTTTACTTGTTCTTCTGTAGAGGTGAGGGGGTTTATACTGCAGTATTTGCGTGTTGCTTCTGTTAGTGTATGGGTGGCCATGCAGAAGAATATCTGTGCAGAGGGTTTTGCCCTGCAGGATTGTATTATGATGTGGTTTACATTTTACCTCTTCAAGTGCATCCCGAGCAAGCGGCTACATGCTCTCTGCATTCCCTGGCTGAGCAGAATCAGTCGTGAATGGATTCAGGCTGCACAGGTTTAGATTCGTCTACAGTACTGACCGGGGTTAAATGTAGCACGTGTACATTGATCTGATCTATGAGCTTAAGTTTATAGCTCTACTCCTGTAAAAAAAAAAAAAAATGAAACGCGCTGGATTGTGAAAGTTTTTTTTTTGTATTGGGTATTTTTGCAGTGGGACAACATAAGTGCAAATAACTTTCCATAGATAACATCAGCTCAAGCAAGGTGCTAGGCACCCTTTCCGGTTTGCTGCTTACAACAGAGTTTGTTGCTTGTTTTTTCCCTGCCTGTACTTTCAGCATTCATCATGATTGCAGTGAAAGGGCAACATCCTGTTTCAGTTGATGGTATTTCCTAGAAAATACCCTATATTTTGTTCTCATGCTTTTTTTTCTTCTCAAGGACTGTTTTAGCGAACAAAAATTTCTTAATTCCTCTGAATTTTGCCTTTCGTGTGAAGTAGCATTGGTGGTCAACACACACATTTCACGGTACAACCAGAGGTTAAGCTGTCTGGTGTGGGTGAGACTGTGGGGATAACCATGCATGATCAGTCTTTCCCCTCACCAAACCTCAAGCAACAGACAGTCAGTTTTCTGTCTGATGTCTGAAGTTGTGTCTCTTTAGCAAATCTCAGAAACATGGAAGTCATGTTTTTTACGCTTTGCCTCTGAAATGCAACAGAAGAGTAAAATACTAATTTCGGTGACAAGTTGTCCCATGTTTCTCGCTATGTATCTCTGTTCCTTGCTGTTTTTATGTTTTTTTCCAAATTTATGAATGGTTAAGTTTCGATATTTCACTAGTTACATTTTGGTTTAACATTCTTATTTACTTACAAGACTGAAAAAATGATTGAATACAGTAGCACAACTAGCACATGACCTGTTTAAATGACTGCATCTCCATTTGTGGAAGTGTCATCTAAAAAAAAAACAGCTCTGATTGTGTTAAAGTATAACAAAAGTAATGACATAAATTTTCTTCTGCATTGTGACTTACATCTGATTAAAGCAGATTATTCAAAAGAATAAAATAAAACACATGAATGTGTGAATCGTTCACATTAAGATCAATAACATAGGGTGTTTTTTATTTAATGATGACTTTGGTTTTAAAACAGTATAAACAAAGATTGCCGTTTTGTTTTTTTCCCTTTAGACAATTAAACATTAGCATGGCACAAGCCAGTGATGCCACTGAATTACTCACGCTGTGCTTCTCACACACACGCATCTCTCACCCTTCCTTCCTCTCACAGTCACTTAGTCATTTGTACTGACAGTCCTCTCTATTTCTTTATGAATGAATGAATGATGCATTCATATAGCGCTTTATTGTATACCCAAAGCACCTGCTGGCCTCACTAACACCCTCTTCCAACAGCAGCCTAGTTTTCCCAGGAGGTCTCCCATCCAGGTACTAACCAGGCTCAACCCTGCTTAGCTTCAGTTGGCAACCAGTCTTAGGCTGCAGGGTGATATGGCTGTGGCTGCTTGTTGGAGCCGTACTTGTATAAAGCTTCAGAGTAGTGTATGTGAACTGCACTAAAGTGCCTTCATTAGCAGAGGAGACGTTTTGTGACTGACAAAACAATAGCAGGTGCCTTTTCTCTTTGAAGCTTAGAAGTTTAACCGATGGTTTTAACTGATGGATTTAACCTTTTCTTTTTTTAAATAGAATCATCGCACTTCTCATCCTCTGCCTTTTCACTTTGTGCTAATATCGCTATATTTATATGTATATATTTTCATTGAGAATTCACAAATCAAAAATAGGTAATTCTTTTTGATTCAGTTTAACGGTTGACATGATGTAGTGTTTCATCTTTGGGTTTTTTTGCAGGGAGAGTGGCTTCTGAACCGGTGGAAGACACTGACCCCAGCAGTTTTATTAAAGATATGGTATGATCTTTTTATTTTTCCTAAACATTTAGTTGATTCATTTATAAGTTAAGGATGTAGGCCTACTTTACTCAGAAGAGATGTTGCAATGTTATGGATGGATGACGCTGGGTAATACCCACTGACACATCAATTGAATCATTGGTTGATGTTTAG
This sequence comes from Sinocyclocheilus anophthalmus, assembly GCA_018155175.1. Taxonomy (NCBI): domain Eukaryota; kingdom Metazoa; phylum Chordata; class Actinopteri; order Cypriniformes; family Cyprinidae; genus Sinocyclocheilus; species Sinocyclocheilus anophthalmus. The sequence continues at coordinate 286,875 of JADLZN010001625.1, forward strand.
TTTTGGTTTGTTATGACACAGTACATGAGTTGTACACATTGTCACCTTTCATATTGTGATCAAACACAACAAATTATGTAGGCTAGACATGATTTTCATACATGATATGAAAGTAGCATTGAATGGGAGGAGCAGGTTTTGAAACTCACACTCCTACGATATTGTGCACTCCTTCGCCCTCCACGAAGTCTCAGAGGTTTGTTCTAGCATGTTCTCTGCTCATTTATCCACACATCTGAAATTTTAATTTTCCTCCCTTCGCTACACTGTACACACCACCTCTCTTCAAATGTGTCCCAACATGTAGAAAGAGGAACAAAGGTGTATTGTTTTCCTTGAGGTCTTGATTCCTATGTGTGTGATGTGATGTTTGACCTCTGGGGGTCTTTACTGATGTTTGTGCATGTGTTTCAGTCTCTGAGGTCAAATTACCCCATTCAGGTCACTGATCCACAAGCTATCAGAGGTATTTATTGTTTATTTATGTTGCTGCGTGTATTGGTAGTGATAAATGTGTAAAGTCATACAATGAATGATTATTTCCTGTGTGCATATTTAATCAGTTCCGCTGATCTCAGGTAATGAGAGTGGTGACCTTTGGGTCAGCCTCCACACTTTCCGTATAATCGTGTTCAATAGAACATGAAGAAATAAAGTGATAATAAAAGATCAACGGGTTTATTCATAGAATCTCTGCTTCTCTACAGATCCTGTAACCCTACAGCTCAGCTCTGTTCCCCCTGGATATTTGTCATCAGCGGTGGACAGGATACGACAAGTGAGTCTTTCAATTTGCATCTTCCACTGGAAATGAGTTGGGTCTGATCACTTTCTATCATTATTTGCCGGAGTCACGTACACATTTCCGACAACATCCTTATTTATAGATTCAGACCACTCACTGTGTGGTATACTGATTCTCAAGGAGTTGTATCATGTGGGCTGTGTAAGAAATATGTGGTTTTCATATCAATGCCAAATTCCCCTGTGCATGTTTGACATGTTAGGAATCTAACATTAACCATTAAGGAATCTTAACCAAAATGGGCATCCGATGTTCTCTTTAATGTATTTGTGCAATGTGTAATACTTAAGCCTTCTTTGTTAAATCTTTAACTTCAATGATACCATCTCTTTTTTTTTTATCACCCAGCCTGTGGAAAATGACTGTAGTGAATTTATTCCATCATCTTCTGTTTCATCAGGTATGTGTAAATATTAGAATACTACCATTCCCACCGTACACAACTGTGTATGGACATATTGGACACAATGTTATAAAAATGGGGCAATATTACGTGGCTGTGAGAGCTCAACGCGCTGCAACTTCAGAAAACGCATGCAAATAGAAAAAGCACCAGCAAATTAAGAAAACATCTTCATCAGTTTGACAACACATGTGCTGCAAATACTCTCAACACAATCAAACACAGAAACGCGCTGCAAATACAACACAAACAAAAACAGAAACGCGCTGCAAATGCTCACAACACAAACAAAGAAACGCACTGCAAAGCTCACAACACAACCAAATAAAGAAACGAGCTGCAAAAACAGAAACGCGCCACAAATGCTCACAACACAACCAAGTAAAGAAACGCGCTGCAAATACTCACAACACAAACCAATAAAGAAACGCGCTGCAAATACTCACAACACAAACCAATAAAGAAACACGCTGCAAATACTCACAACAAACAAATAAATACAGAAATGCGGTGCAAATACTCACAACACACACCATCCGCAACGCGCTGCAATCCTCACAACACAAACCATAAAGAACGCTCTGAAATACTCAAAACACAAACCAATAAGAAACCGCTGCAAATACCACACCGACAAACCAATAAGAAAACGCGCTGCAAATACTCCACAACACAAACAATTAAAAGGAACGCCGCTGCAAATAATCACAAACACAAAACCAATAAAGAAACGCTCTGCAAAATATACTCAGAACCAAACCAATAAGGGAACGCGCGGAAAAATACTCACAACACAACCCATAAGAACGCCTGCAAATCTCCCACACCACAAAACCAATAAAGGAACCTCTGCCCAATACTCACAACCACAACCAATAAAGAAACAGCTCAAAATTCTCACGACACAAACAAATACAGAAACGGCTGCAAATACTCACAACACAAACCAATAAAGAAAGGCGCTGCAAATACTCACAACACAAACCAATAAAGAAACACACTGCAAATACTCACAACACAAACCAATAAAGAAACACACTGCAAATACTCACAACACAAACCAATAAAGGAACGCGATGCAAAAAAGGAAACGTGCCCGCAATGCCTCACACACAAAACCAATAAAGGAACCGCGATGCAATGCTCACAACACAAACCAAATAAGAAACGGCCTCAAAAACGAAAACGTGCCGCAGATGTTCACAACACAACCAAATAAAGAAACGATGGTCTGATGTTGCTTAACTATATTCTAAATATAAAAAACAAGAACTTATACAGACAGACATCACATCAGTAGCACAGAGTGAGAAAATGGACATATGGCATGAGAGCGTGAGAACAATGTGAGTTGTGTGCGGGTTGGATATGACTGACAGTGATCACTGTAGAAACGGACGGAACATAACATCTGACAAGCCAATTAAAAAATAGACCTGTGCTTTAAGTGATGCAGTGTAAATGCCGAGCAACAAACCTACAACAGCAACAAGCCAGGGTTGGCTGAATACATTTAGCAGCTTCTACAGATAAAACTTAAAAATTTAGTTTTTAAATTAAATCAAAAAATATTTCAAAATATTTAATGCATTATTATTTAATTATTATTGTGTTAATTAACTTATTAAATTTGTAGTTAACCAGTACAAAATTATTTAAATAATTAACCCTTCTAGATTGTTGGAGTCTGGGTTTATTTAATGACATGAGACTTTGTGACTTCCTGCGCTTGCTGTACTTCATACTTCAGTACAATAAAAGTATCAATTTTTTTAAAGGTGTGGTTTACTGTTTTTTTTTTCTAGGCTTGATTTTGTTTATGGGGTGCAGTCTAACATGTTTTAATGCTTCGTTTGTTAAAAAACACGGCTTTTAATGGTAGGCCTAAGATTTTTGTTTGTTGTCTCATACTTTTAGATACACAGTTATTTGTAAATGCTACTGCTTACGTTACCTTTTTGAATATATGGTTTTATCCTGATTAAAGATTTAATACAGTTTTTTCCGGCAACCACAACGTGGCATCCATATATAATGCTTCTCATAACTATAGTATGTGAAAATAAGTGGATTCACTGAGCTGATAATCTGAATGAGAGCGAGAGATGCAGAGCGTGTGCACAGCAGGGCAAGGCCCATGAAACAGAGAGAAAAGCTGCTTTAGACATTGATTTTTGAAACGTGTGAATCCATTAGAATCGTTCATATATGAATAGATTTTTACGTGCACCTGTAGTTTTCTCTTCCTCTTCTCTAAAGCAGCGCAGTAAGGACTCCCCCCTTTGCTGCGTGTTCCCGGAGGCGGGGTTTATGTAAAATTCTGGTTTTTTCTTGACGAACGACCTGGGATAACCCTTGTTGTATCCCTACCCGTCCATTGTTTTTGTAGGCATTATACTACCAGAATTTTAAAAGTCGATATCTCCGTTTGCATTGAACTTTCATCTTCGTAACTTTGCAGATATGGTTTATGATCAAACAGCAACATTACACACTAACTAACATTAAAAAAGTGAAATCGCAATCAACCACCCCTTTAAAATAAATCTAAATGCAAGACTTAATAAGAACTAGGGAGTGGAATTGGCAACTGAGCAAATGAGTGATCCTCTGTTGCCATCTACTGGTTATTTTGGTAATTTCATATCATTTTCATTTTAAAAGTGTTTGTTTTCCATCAGGTGACAGAAAGGGTTTAAAAGAAGTGTTTTAAAATAAAATGCGCTTCATAGACAAACAGCCCTCAGAGGGTTAAGAAGCATGTGTAAATTGGGTTTTGGAGTGCTATTATTACTGTTAGCATTAATTTTGGAGATATCCTGACTTTAAGCACTTTATGCAATGTCTGGTTTTCTTTCCCCACTCTGTAGACTTCGGTAAAGAAAATATGGGTTGTAAGGAGTGTTTATGTTCGGCTCCTCCACCCAAAATCAGTGACCTGATGAACGACGAAGACCTTCTGTACACTCTAAGGCTGAAGCTCGATCCGACTCACTGCACTGTCAAAAACTGGAAGAACTTTGCAAGCCGCTGGGGAATGAGCTACGATGAGCTCACGCTTCTAGAGCAGCGCACACACGGTCCCACCTACCACAGTCCCACTCAAGAGTTCCTCCTGCGCTACAACCAGAAACCTGTCACGGAGCTCACCGCACTCTGCCAGCTTTACCAGCGCATTGATGTGCTTCGATTGCTCCAGAGATGGATGGAGAATGACTGGCCCTCGCGCTGGCAGCAGGCCCATTAGCTGGTACTTCACAATAACTGGACCTCAAAGGAGAAACTTGTTGGTAGAAACTGAAATTCATGACTGCATGGATGGACAGCAGGTCAGAACACACATTACTGAACGGGTGGTACAAAGACAGTTTTTACGAGGTTGTACACTGGACGTAGTTTATTTTTTGGTAACCGTTGGCTGGTTTCATCACTCCATATGTCACCTTCTGGTTAGCTGTATTAGCTATGTGGTAAAATATATGCAACAAATATATGCAGTAGCACCTCAGCACTTCAGTAGAAAATGGAAAGACCACTCAGGTGTGATTACTCATTTAGATTCTGTCTAGAAATTCTCTGTGATTCCAGTCATACAGCATTTAATTTATTTTAATACAAACAGTCATCTGCTGGCGGTGTGCCAGTGTTGGTGGTCTTATGAAGTGTCCTTTTAATTTGTAACATATACTATAATGAGTCATTGTTCTCAATATCTAAATTAGTTTTAAGACAACCTTTCACCTTTATTCTTGCCTGCATTCTAGTAACAGGGTCATTCTAGAATTAATCACACAAAAACTGCATCTCCTTTCAGTGTATAAAAATGGAATCTTCTTCATTGTTTTACATGAATTTGAGCATGTAAAACATTGTGATATATATCAAAATTCCCATTGCACTGCTCACTGAGCACTTGAATTTAGTATCATGTTTGGTATGAATGGCACTTATTTTTTTTTATTATTATTTTGAGACTTTAAGAAAGAGTTAGCATGTCTCTGAGAAAGGAGTGGTAAAATAGCAGTATAACTGCAGAGAACAGTGGATCTGGAAGTTAACTGGACTTTATTGAAAATATTCGTTTAAAAAATGCAGGGTCCGGCTGTTTCAAAATGTATGGTCAAATGTAAATTACAATGCAGGTAGTAGGGTAGAATGTGACAACATTACCTCTTCTAAACAAGACTTTAAAAAGTGTTTGGTTTTGTGCCATGTACTCTACCTAGCTTTTTATTTCCTGTGTCTAAAAATTAAAGCCTGTTTATGTGCATCAGGGGTTCTCTGTTTAAAAATAAAACTTTTATATGCACAGTATCTGAATATTTGTTATACATACCATTATAGTGTAAATACAAAGTATTTTTCATCTGCAATACATTATGAACTACTGGCATTGCTTGAATGTCAGTGGTGAATAATGGTCTGACATCATCAAAACTGGAGTGAGTGTTAAAATTAATTTTCCATGCAATGATCATATCATAAACTTTATTGAAGTCTTTTTTGAGAGATTTTGTGCCTTGCAAATATATGTAAATGCTTTTGGTTTTTTCATGAAACACAAAGACACATGTGATATTTAATAGATGTAAAAAAATTGACCTTTTTTTTCCAATTTGCAATACTGACAAATATATAGATGTATATAATTGGAATGGAAATAAGTATTAAAAAAAAGACTATATATTAGATATTATTACATAAAAACAGTGACAAGACAGAATTAGAGATTCAGCATATTTTCCTTCATGTTCTTGTCAATGTTTTGAGAAGATATAATATTGCACATTTAAAGAGAACTTTATACAATTATGTATATAACTGATTATAAAAATAAGTACATCTCTGTTAATACTCTAGCCATTTTAAAAGTAAACGGCTGGAGGTGAATTTTTTTAATTTTTACATAGTTTACATATGCACTATGCAGTGGGTGTGGAACTACACTAACAAGGCTCTTGGTTTTATTTAAGGATTAATCTGTTGGCAAACCAAGCATGTTGTTCAAGCTGAGGGCAATCTTGGTGTCATCTTCATTGCTAGTTGTATCAATTACTGGGTAGTCCTTATCAGCATCAGGCTTTGTGACTTTACATGTTCCTCTATTCACTTTTGTAGGGCTGCCTGGTTCTGAAAATATGCCAAAATCTGGGCTTGTAGTACGTGCATTAGACAATCTCAGCCTTTCCCGGATATCTACACTAGCTGTCTGTCCATTGACCCCAACAAACGGAGAAGAAGCTTTAAGATTTGTCTTGACTGAGGAGACCAAGACGACCGCGTCATTAGTTGTTTTTGTAGGGTCAGTACTGAGGTCAACTGCTCCAGTGAGTTCTTGTAAGATACTGTCAATGTTGCTGTCAGGTAGGCGGTGAGGCTTGAACAATGGTATATTTTTGGGGAGTTTAATTTCTGCAGTGGTACCATCTACTTCTGGTGCTTTAATGTTAATATCCTCATCCTTTAATTCAGTAGATTTTCTCCATTTGAAGGGCCATTTTACCTTACGCTTTGAGCCCTCTTCAGCATTGATGTCTGGAACATCTACATCAACCCAAGCATTTGGTAGATTCACGTCAACATCAGGAGTACCAACCCCAGGTGCAGATAGATTCAGATCTTTTCCACTTACATCAGCAGCAATGTCGACTTCAGGAGATTTGGCTTTTGGACCAGACAGGTTAAACTTTTTGATGGTTGGGAATTTCAGCTTTCCTTTTGGAGCATTGATGTCAACATCTGCTTTGGGAAGGTTTATATCAGCATCTGGCACTTTGACATCTGCATCAACTGTTGGAGCTGAGAGGCTGAGATCAGGAGCTTCTGTATTTAAGTCAATCTCAGGTGTCTTCATTTTTGGACCAGAAAGGTCAGCTTTTGGTTTCTTAAATGTAATTAGTTTCAGCTTTCCAGACGGAGCCTTTAAGTCTGGGGACTCGATATCTACATTGGGAACACTGACCTCAGCTTTGGGAAGATTTAAGTCAACACTGGGTGAATTTAATTCTCCTTCGAATTTGGGAACTGAGAGATCTAGATCTGCATTAGCATCCAGCTCAGGCCCTTTTACTTTTGGCCCAGTCAAATTCAGTTTTGGAAAATTGACATGTGGCATCTTAAATTTTCCAGATGGGGCATTAATGTCAACATCTGGGACTTTAAGGGTAGCATCAGGTCCTTCAAGCTCTGCTTTTGGCAAGTCTAGGTCTACATCTGGGGTGGTGAGATTGAGATTTGGTGACTTTAGATTTCCCCCAATGTTTGCACTTGGAGCATTTAAGTCGGCTTTTGGTAAACCGAGGGCTAAAGAAGGAGCAGAAATGTCACCTTTAACTTTAGGTGTTGAAACACTAAGATCAGGTGCTTTAACATCTACATTAGGTGCTTTAAGTTCTGCTGTGGGCATGTTCACATCCACATCAGGTGCATCTAGTTTTGGTGTTTTAACCCGAGGTCCAGAAAGACCAAATTTAGGCAGCTTAAAGTGAGGTACCTTGGCTTTGCTAGAGGGGGCATCAATGTAAATATCTGGGGCTTCAAGGTCTACATTTGGACTTTTGACATTAGCATTGGGCAAGTTCAGATCCACATCTGGAGCACTAAGTTTGCCATCCATTTTGGGTGCTGAAAGACTGAGATCTGGAGCTTTCAGGTCTAGGTCCGGTCCATGGAGATCTGCCTGTGCATTGAGGTCTACATCTGGACCTTTCATTTTTGGCCCAGATAGATTTATTTTAGGCAGTTTAACATGGGGCTTCTTTACCTTTGCAGATGGAGCTTCTATGCCAATATCTGGTGTCGTCACATCAGCAGCTGGAGTTTTAATGTCTAGATCTGCAGCAGAGAGGTTGAGGTTTGGTGCCTTGACATCTAGATTCGGTCCTTCCAGTTCAGCTTTTGGCAGATTAATATCTAACCCCAGGAGCCCCCCCCCCCCCCGACATGTCCAAGTCTGTTGCGTGTACCCCTGCATTTAGACCTGGAGTTTTCAGCTTTGATTTATGTAAGTTTAGCTTTGGCATTTTAAAAGTTGAGAACTTGTGCTTTGCAGTCGGAGCATTAATGTCTACAGCAGGTGCTTTTACATCAATATCAGTGCTCTGTAAATTGACATCTCCTTTTGGGATGCTGATATCTCCATCTATCTTTGGTGCTGAGAGATTTAAATCAGGTGTTGAGACATTGGCATTTAAACCAGCCTCTGATGCTTTAACCTTCTGCCCAAATGTGGGTTTCTTAAATGTTGACCACTTTATTTTCTTAGAGGGAGCATTTATATCAACATCAGGAGTTTTAATATCTACATCTGGAGCTTCAAGGTTGGCTCTTGGCAGATCAATATCAACATTTGGTGCACTGACATCTGCATTTACTTTTGGACCAGAAAGCTTTGTATCAACACTTGCCTCTGGTACTTTCACTTTTGTAGTTTTTGCTTTCTTTAATTTAGGAAATTTGATCTTGCCAGAGGGCGCTTCGATATTAGCTTTTGGTGTTTCGATGTCCAGGTTTGGACCACTGAGCTTCGCTTTTGGCAAGGTCATGTCTACGTCAGGGGTCCCAATTTTTCCATTAATCTTTGGGGCCGACAGATTCAGATCAGGGGTTTTTAGGTCAGCATTTATGTCTGGGGCAGTTAGATTCACATCACCATCAACCTTTGGTTTTTTACCATGAAGACTGAAGGTGGGCATTTTGAACTTGGGCGTTTTGGTCTTCAGTTCAGGTTTGTCTACATTAACAGAAACATCTGGGGTGTTAAGAGTAGGTGTAGAGACACTGACATCAGGTGCTTCTAATGTACCATCCAGACCTGCTCCTTCGAGATTTGGTGCAGACAAGCCAAAAGTTGGCCTTTTGAACCCTGGGTGGCTGAAGTTAGGTGTGGCATCCTTTAGCTCAATCTGTGGCATTTCTGCATTTACTGTTGGGGTTGAGATCCCACCCTTAAGCCTTGGGGCATTTATCTGTCCATTTAGCCCATTAACCTGAACACCTGGTGCTTGAAGTCCTGCCTCACTGTTCAGTCGAAGATCACCAAGAGACTAAAGAGGAAGATGAGATGAAGACATTATGAGACCCAATTATTCTCTATTTTTGCTTTTTCTTTCATTCTCAATGTTGCTTACCAGTCCTTCTTTCAGATCTTTTGCTGTCTTGAGTTCAAGATTCTTGTCATAGGGCTCGAGTATTCTGATCAATTTTAGCACTTCATCTTTACTGAGGTGGTCCAGATGAACGGTTGCAGCAACAAGCCGATCTCCTGCGAGAGACAAAAAGAGAAGATAAGGTATGTTACAGAATCCATTACTATCATTAAGTTTGCTTGTTGTATGACTGAGGCAGCATATAGGGCTGCGTTTACACTTGGCATTAACAAGCGACCTGTATCCGGATGTTGTACACATACACATTGAAAAGACAAGTGTAAACACACTTCTGATCGGAATGTTATCCGATCAGCGTGTCCTGCTCCAGATTTAGTCCGAGGACGCATTGTGATCGGATCTCAGTGTAATGTAAACTCAATCCAGCCATCGTGTCTGTATTCGCAGGTCGACATCATGCAAAACGCTCCCCTCTCTCCCGATCTGTCAGAAGAGAGAGGCCGTGGAGCGCTAGGGAGACTCGTACAGTTATTTTAATTTGTTAAATGTCCCGCGACTGAAAATGTTTTAAAAAAGAAAACCCACCACTTCGGGTAGACTTTGCACCGGGGCCATTCTCTGCAGACTTATTTAAATAATGCGCGGGAAAGACAGATCCGATCGGTTATCCAGATATAAAAGTCAGTTGATGTTGCCAAGTGTAAACGAGCCGTTGGTCCCTGATTGACTGGACAGAATCCGACTGCTTGATCAGATCACGGAGACGCAATGTTTATTGCCCAAGTGTAAAGGCAGCCTAGGATCAATGGCGATTTTCTTTTACCTTCCTTCAGTTGTTTGCTGGATTTTGTGTGTCCCTGGGACTACACCCCTCCTTTTGTTCTGGTGTTCCTCCAAAGTCCCCCCTCTGAGAGGCATGGAATCCTTATTTTTCGTTCTCCATCTGTTGCCATGAACACGGTGGACCTACTACCATACCATTAGTGTGTTTGTTTTTAATCTCATAAAGAACATAAATATTTACTTTGCAAAAGTTAAAAATTATGTACTAATTGCCCAGTGCAAGGATGTAATCATAGGTAATAATGAATGTGTTGAAATGCATTTAAAGGTGCTTAAACTTATTGTTTTTAGCCATGTTGAAACTTCTAAAGCAGACTGTCACCATTGTGAAGTCCCCAGGCCACTCCCTGGCTTTCTGATTGGCTTAACAATCTGATTACGTCCCCCGCCGGTTGTTTTTAGGAAGATTGTGATTCTGTGTGCAATTCTGGTTTAAGAATTTACAAGAATTTTTAAGATTTGTTTAATTTTGGTTGGAGGGTACCAACCACATGTCTTCTCCTTCTTTTTAAATACAACTGACCATTTCCATGATACCATTTTTCCAGGAGATCTGTCCCAAAACAAAAAGCAACAAGAACAACAGTACTTTTTATCCATTACATGAAGTCACTATATTAATGTGGATATTTCCATGTTTTATAAAAAGTAGGCTTTTACATTTTAACATTTTTCCAAGGAAAATGACGATTTTAGTATTTAGGAAACATACAATGGAAGTAACAATGACCCTAAGTGAATTTGGATCAAAGCCGTTTTTTTTAGACCCCTCTGCGGAATATCTAAACAAAACCATGTGTTTTGCAAGCAATCGTCATGTCCTCTTTAACGCCCTAAAATGACATATAAGTGCATGGGTGTGTGGTTTACTTCCCTTGCTTTCCTTTTCCCAACCTCCATCCCCACAACTCCCTCTAGCACTTGTTTACATCGATATGCATCAGTTTAGTAAGTCCTTGTAACATTCTTGGGTAATAAAGCTAATCTTAAAGCTCACTTTTTTTAAGATGTTTTTTTAAATGATTGAATTTGATAGCATTGGTATTTTTATATATAACAAAAAATTCAATATCAGTTTTGTTACATATTAAAAAAAAATAGCACGCATTGCGTGGTAAAAGGAAGGGAAAAAGGGAAGTGGCCAGAGGTAAGTCAGGAAACCGCCTCCAGTTTTCAAAAACTAATGTAATCAGCTGTAATGCAGTTTTACCTCACTTCACTAGATCTCAAGTGAGAAGGTGGTTTGTTAAAAGTTTGAGTACATAAGAAAGGGAAGTAACTATCCATGCTGCAAACCACATTGCTTAGAACAAAATATAAACAAATGATGCTTTATGATGCTCCCTTTTGAGGTCTGCAGTCTGGTAACCAATCACAGGGGCAGGAGTTTTATGGCATTATGGCATTATGACATCTTCATTCTCTCTCTGAAGGTTTGAGCTAACATGTCACAGGCAAGCAGAGATTTTTATTTTTATTTTTTAAAGAAAGAATTGCAGAAACCTTGCATATGTGCAAAGTACAGCCTCTACATGCCCAATTTTTCAAATTTTAGATTATTAAACAACCTCCTAATTTAACTCAAAATAAAATGCTTTTGAACATGGTATTCTGTCTCTGTAACAGATTGTGTATGTGTGGTTTGTGTCAGGAATGTTTTAGGAATGGATGGACTGTGTAGAATGAGGAGAACCAGTTTGTTCAGATGAAAGAAAGATGAGGAGATAAATACAAGGTCACTCTGTATCTCTCTTGGCTTTTTCCCCCTTAAATATCTATCTTCCAATTTTTTTCTGTTTTGTCTCTCTAAAGCATATTGTTCAGACTGCGATTAGAAGGTTCAGATGGTCTTGACAATGAATTTAAGATTTCACAGTCAAGATCAGAACAATATAATTACTCTGCTCAGTAAAGCATTGAGTTTAATCAGCAGCGGGAATCATCTAATGTTTCAGCTTCACCCACCACCACAACAGTTTCCCAAATACTTGCTTCTAAAATAATCTGATGCTAAAATAAACCATCACTGCTTTCAAAAGTCATACCATATCATAAGTTATTCCTCATTTTTATAGCGTGCACATGATGCATGATTAATTAGTGCTGAAAATTTCAGCTCATCCAAATGTTTCTCCTGTTCACATTTTTGTGACCGTTTTCAATTTACAACTAGTATTAATCAGTAAAACCGCTATAGACTCACATTTATGACAACAATCAGAGCAAAGTGCACATCAAACAAATATTAAACGAGATATTAAAGGAGCTGTTACAACATCAGAACGGTCTTCTTTAGGTCTGATTTGACATGACGAACCTCTGCATTTTGCAAGTAACTTAATTTATCAGTTCCCATTAGATGACGCAGGATGATAAATTGCTCTATGATGTTCTTTCTGATTCTGTATGATTTATTTAGTCACTTACCCAATGTTGTTAATGTGAGTGCATCTGTAGCCGTTGATGTTGACCCCTCTAAACTCCAGGTGAATATGACTGTCATCCTCTCTGTCATGGGGTTTCTGTCAGATGAATGCATGTGGAGCCACCAAACAGGTTCTGCAGCACCAGCATGACAACCACACGCACACCGAAACTACAGATACAGAGAGCAAGTTTAAAAGTGACTATAAATGTACATGCAAATTTGTGGCATGATGCAGTTAAATGTTTGTCATATATTTCAATTTGATTATGATGGGTTTATTATTTGTATGTTTTCTATGTCACGGAGAGCTTCAGTTCAGAATTGCCAAAGCAACAGCGATTTGATCAGTCTTCCCCAAAAACTGGACTTTGAAACTTGCATTTGTTGATCTTCACATTATAAAACGGTCATATTTAAACTATGGTGAGCTAATTTATGCTTTAGTCAAAGATGTGGCCAAATATTTAATATTTGTGGGGAACAAAGTTCAAATGTTGTGGTTTTTCCTTAGTAACAACAGCTTAGAAACATCCGATGAGAAAAACTAAAGTGTGTTTTGTCAACAGTGAAATATTGCAAGACTGTTGTGTTTGCAAGGGTTTGGCCTTACAGTCTTGTGCCACACACCCTTAAGTTCTTTCTGAAATGCATATGAATGCATGGCGCTACAGAATAGTTTCAGCTGGTTGTGTTTTAATAGTTTCAGTAGAGGGAGAGTTTACCCAGAAATATAAAATCTGACCTTATTCTATGTATCAAGGAGATACAGTGTTTTGAAAAAATACTTTGGACCTGAGTGACTTTCATTGTATTGACAAAAAAGTAGACGCATTCTTCGGAATATCTTCCACACAAAGTCACACAGGCTTGGAACGACACAATTTTGGGTAAATGATCCCTTTAATGTTAATTCAACACCCACAAATGTATTTCAGAAATGCTTGTTCTCATTTGTCAGCACTACTGAGGCATATTCAATCAAATTAACCACCAAACGTCCAACAGGAAACTGCTGTCTGGTTGAACAATACTGAAAGTTTGAGAAAGATGTCTAATGAAACAAATCATGAAGTCATTAAGGTGTGAATTTGTTGTTCTGGAATGATTTGCCATTCTGGCATACAATAAAGACATTATTGTAAGAGTTTTTGATTTATTTCGTGAACTGTAGTACAGTCACATTTCTTAATGTAAAAAGTAATACTATTAGTCACCCTCCTTGCATCCTTAAGCTCCTGGCAGCAGAAATGGAGCCCTTAACCACTATTTATGGCAGAAAATAGCTTCTATGAATTGTTACATTTATAAGAAGAGACTGTGTCAATGCACATGAGTAACCACTCATCTTCACAATACAGGGTTTGTTGGTATTTGTTCAGAGAGAATTGGTTTAACTCCATGGACACTAAACTGTGCTGCAGTTGTTAATGTTTACAGTTCAGTACAAAGGTAAAAGTTTATGGATAGAATGAGATTTTACATTTTGAATGTAGCCTACTCACTACAAGGTAATTGTATATTTGGTTGCAGTAAATCAGCAAGACATGGTTATTTAACAATATATGAGTGATTGTCAAATCAAGGAAACTTTTCTGTCCTCTTGAATTATTTAGGTTTTCTTTTTTTAAGAACAGTCAGTTTAGTTTTAGCAACAGTTATTCTATTTCTTTAAAAACGTGACACTTTGGCCAGCTTCAAGGCCTTTATCAGACGACTGAGAATTATTTTGCCTATTATAATACATTCAAACATTATGTGTCTCTTTAATTACTAGAGTGTTTTGTGGAAAATTAATCTGGACATTTGGACTAATACATGTATTTAAAAAAAATCTATGTTCGGTAATTCTACTTCACGCTTCTGTGTAAAACTCGTATATTTGTGTACAACTTTGTATTTTTTAACATACTGTTATCATAGCATCACACCAAGCATTTTAGAGTTTTTTAAAGTTTTTTTTTTTTGAGTTAGAAATGAAAAGGGACAGGCAAGAGCATCTCCAAAAACATCTCCCTTTAAACTTTTTTTTTTACATCGTGATCTGAGAGTATTTGTTAGTGTCATCATCAAACTGGTTTAATTCAGAAATTAATGATTTCTTTTTTTATTTTAATTTCAGTATGTTGAGTGACTGATAGCTATGGCTTAGCCAACGGTTTCTCCAAAAACTAAACCATCACACACAATTAAGAATCCACCCAGTAAAATGTAGTTTGAAGAAGTTACATTTTTCAAGATTTCAAGTAGGCTAGTCAAAAGTGCATCTAACTGAAGAATCACCCATTTATGACCCTCATTTTAGCCGTTTTCACTGTGTACTCAGCAAAGCTCCTATTGACTGCACTGTCATGAAAACCACAGATATATTACCGAACCTCAAAATAAAGTGTTTGAGAGAGGAAAGCACCTTGTGTGCTTAGGCTAATGCATGAAGGCTGACTGTGGTATTGAGCTTGTGCACATGTTGTGACAAGAGCAGTGCTTTTGCCTTAAGGGAGGACTTTGGAGTTGAGTCTTTGACTTTTATTTATTCGTGTTACATCTAAGTCTTAGCGTCTGGGCTTCAGGTACGAACTTGTCTCTTTCATTGTATCTCTGTAATGAAATGCAGTCAACCAGCAACCAGGAAACAAAAGCTCTCCTCTAGCCATAAACATGTTAAGGCCACATCATTAATTAAGGAAGAACCTCATAGTGGTGGAAGCAAAAACCCAGGAATGAAAGTTGCTTCAGTCTTCATGCAGACAGAGAAACAGGTGTCTAAATGAGTACTGCAAACTAGAGGAGCACAAAAAGAGCATTTTACTCAGGTTGGTCCAAGTTGAGAGTTAAATTTTTTAGGTCTTTTGTTTACTGCTGTCACTGTGGTACTATGTTGTGCTAAAAAATGGGGTCAAGCAACTGCTTGTTTGAATTGGGAAAAACACATTTTTGTCATTGCACACACCACAGTACTGAATGTTTCAGATAGCACCGATCCGGTTATGACATACTCGAATTGTTTTAAAAACACTAACAATTAAGATGCAAAAAAAATGCCACAAATAGTTCATAGCACACAAGTTGATTTCTAAGTAACAAAATGTTTATCCAATTTACATTATGTTCTGACCCTAATACATCATATAGATTAAAAAAGATTTTAAACTTTAGATAAACAACAATATAAATGCATACTTTTAAATAAAAATGGATGCTATGTCTTCAAATCAAGTTCAGTTTAAAGAAATGTACAACTTTTTGTCAACTGAGTCAGATATTTTTATAAAACATTTATAAAAACAGGCAATATCCAAGTCAGCCTTCTTGCTGAAGGTCCTCTTTCCATGTTTAACAATGCCACCGGCTCTGGTGAGTTTTATAGTTTCAATAATATATTAAGTAGATATGCCTATATTTTCTGTCAGTATCTCATAAAAAACAAATTGTAAAGAAACATAATTTCCCTCATTTTAAGTATAGGCCCTTTAGTATACAAACACCAGAAAAACAAAATGGCTGCTGCATTTACATGGGTGATCTGCAAAACATGATTATTTTGTCAACAAATAGAAAATAATCTGTCTCCCAGAAATTCAGATTTCACATTTTCTTATCTTTATCCTTAAGTGGGATAAAACTAAACGTGTTTAACTTGCCATCCCTGAAATGGGCTACTTACAGAAGGTTATACTTTATTTAATATTAGAATAGTAGTAGAAGTGAATAAAAAACAGAGGTGGGGGGAGGAGGAGGAGGGAAGCCTGAAGAATGTTCATGAAGGTGAGGTAAGTGTTAAAGGAGTTTATATTAAAGGCCTTAGTAATTATAGTTCTTCATAGTAGTCAGTCTCACACTGTCTAAACCAATTCATGACTCACTGCAAAAATAATACAAAGTCTATAGGTAGTGACAGCATAAGGTCTTTGTTCTGCCATAGAGACGCACATCTCCACTCAGACAGTGACAGGGTCAGGGTCAAATTCAGAGTCCTCTGATGTAGACAAGAATGAACATGTTCTTGGTTGCATTAAGATAAGATGTTTCTGTGTTCCAGATTGTAGCCTAATTATTGTTTTATAGAGTTTTCATACTGTATGCGTGGATAGTTCTAGCATTTTCATGTAGCCGGGACGTCCGTACATACAGGTGCATCTCAATAAATTAGAATGTCGTGGAAAAGTTCATTTATTTCAGTAATTCAACTCAAATTGTGAAACTTGTGGATTAAATAAATTCAATGCACACAGACTGAAGTAGTTTAAGTCTTTGGTTCTTTTAATTGTGATGATTTTGGCTCACATTTCACAAAAACCCACCAATTAACAACAAATTAGAATACTTCATAAGACCAATAAAAAAACATTTTTAGTGAATTGTTGGCTTTCTGGAAAGTATGTTCATTTACTGTACATGTGCTCAATACTTGGTAGGGGCTACTTTTGCATGAATTACTGCATCAGTTTGGCGTGGCATGGAGACAATCAGCCTTTGGCACTGCTGATGTTAATGGAAGCCCAGGTTGCTTTGATAGCGGCTTTCAGCTCATCTGCATTGTTGGGTCTGGTGTCTCTCATCTTCCTCTTTACAATACCCCATAGATTCTCTATGGGGTTCAGGTCAGGCGAGTTTGCAGGCCAATCAAGCACAGTAACACCATGGTCATTGAACCAGCTTTTGGTGTTTTTGGCAGTGTGGGCAGGTGCCAAGTCCTGCTGGAAAATGAAATCAGCATCTCCCACACTGCCAAAAGCACCAAAAGCTGGTTCAATGACCATGGTGTTACTGTGCTTGATTGGCCAGCAAACTCGCCTGACCTGAACCCCATAGAGAATCTATGTGGTATTGTCAAGAGGAAGATGAGAGAACACCAGACCCAACAATGCAGATGACCTGAAGGCCGCTATCCAAGCAACCTGGGCTTCCATACACCTTAGTCCGTGCCCACAGGCTGATTGTCTCCATGCTACACCGCACTGATGCAGTAATTCATGCAAAAGGAGGCCCAACCAAGTATTGAGTACATGTACAGTAAATTAACATACTTTCCAGAAGGCCAACAATTCACTAAAAATGTTTTTTTTATTGGTCTTATGAAGTATTCTAATTTGTTAAGATAGTGAATTGGTGGGTTTTTGTGAAATGTGAGCCAAAATCATCACAATTAAAAGAACCAAATACTTAAACTACTTCAGTCTGAGTGCATTGAATTTATTTAATACACGAGTTTCACAATTTGAGTTGAATTACTGAAATAAATGAACTTTTCCATGACATTCTAATTTATTGAGATGCACCTGTAAATTGAGGGTCTATAATCAATGTATATCCCAAATATATACTTGTGGTTTCAGACATGTCTGACACTTCTGTCAGTTTCGAGTCTTTCCTCTAACATGCATGGCCATTGAGTCAGTGTTGTTGGCACTGTATAGCATCTTTTTAAACTAGGTGCGGCAGAGATTGAGCATCGTGAGCACACTTCAGAAGAATGCCACCACTCCACCTTCTCATTCAGGTATTTGTAACTCAATGCAACTGCACAGCTCAGGCCAAAGAGGACAGTAAAAAAAGACCATTGTTTTTACAGATAATATACAGTGTACACACAGTGTGAATGATGAAGAGGTAGCAGTATTGAACTTTCTTCAAATATGGTCTCTGAGAAAAGTTAAAGGTGTTTAAATGGTACCTCGTGTGAAAATTCAGTTGTTTTAGTCTTTCTTTTTCTTTTTAGATATAAAAAGCAATAGAAATTCCCACCACATTTCAAATTCTGTATTGAGTTTAGAAACATTCTATGATGGAAATGACAAATTAAATAAGTTTACAATAAAATGTGGATTTTGTCTTGTTAATAGCTATAAATTGTTACAATTTTTTGCGCAATTTGTAGTGAAAACATCGTCATTTCAGAAATCTTTATAGAAATAATTTTCACATAAAATAAATATTGATTACAAATGTATTTCACTGTTTACTCAGTTTCCAAGACTGTTTTAATGTGACCCTCGTGTAACAAAAATAAATGGTTAATTTAATAAATGTCCCTGGGACATAAAAGTGCCTAGAGTTGAAGAAACAAATTTCTTATATGCCTGTCAAGCTAGTGACATTGGATATGTTTTTGTTTTCTGTAAATTCCAATATAATTGGTTTCCTCTGAAACAAAATTCACTTTTTACTCTTTTTATAGAACATGAAAACAATGCAAAGTTGAATTTTCTATGCCCATTTCTGATGTACAAGTTTAGTGCTGGTCACTAAAAGGACAGTTGGTTGTACAAGGCCAAAAAGGAGCCTTTAGTATTATTACCATTGTGCCCTTCATTAAGGCACTTAAACCCAGTTTGCTCCAGTGGGATTGCTCTTTAACGATAAAAAAAAGTCACTTCATGAATCATAAATAACTACTGCATTTTGAGAGCTGCTTCCTTAAGAACACGCAAACAGTTGCAGATCCCTTTGGATATGTTGTGTTTAACATGTCCCAGCATTTCTTAAGGCAGTTGTCCTGCTTGGGGCATCTTATATGTGTTCATAACCTGACATCACTCACCTGAGTGAGTTAGATGAATTAGAAACACCCAAAGAATTTAAGAGCCAGATAACTATTTGTATTCAAGGAAAACAGCACTAAGATCGTTCTGATAAGTCTCTAAGACAATAGTGCTTGTGTTTCTCAATGAGCACATTTTTGTGAAACTGACCTGATAAGGTAAAGCATCTTCGTGAGGCTTCTTCTGATGTCCTAAAGGAGAGAGGCATGACATCTAGCACTGCACCTCAGGCATTTGTTCTCTCACATACTACATTCCTTAGCCAGCCTAATACTGCTCAACGCACGCGCAGCACAAACACACTTTGACTTATTCATTTAGGTGGAATTCAGGTAAACTCTAATTCCAAAACTGTAGTGCATTGCACACTGCACGTATATACACGGTTGCAGGGTAAACTTAAAT
This sequence comes from Sinocyclocheilus anophthalmus, assembly GCA_018155175.1. NCBI lineage: Eukaryota > Metazoa > Chordata > Actinopteri > Cypriniformes > Cyprinidae > Sinocyclocheilus > Sinocyclocheilus anophthalmus. The sequence goes on from JADLZN010001625.1 coordinate 306,406, forward strand.
ATTTCCTTTAATAGAGGCCGTAAATTATAACGTTTATAAAAACAAAATTTAGTTTATAGTAGCTATATAACAAGGGAAATCCGTGTATCATTCGATCAATCGTTTTTTTGATTTAATATTGAAAGTAGAAAAATGAGAAAACGGCTCCTTTTTCGTTTTTTTCCAAAAAACGAAAAACAAGAATTCAGCTTAAATTTTCGTTTTTCGATCGGGGGTAGAAAAATTAATACACAGCTTTAATATTCGATTTCTACATGTGGGCGTGAATTAAACACCCCTTTCTGCTGATTGGTCAGCCGAAGATCAAACGTGCCGTCATCCATTTCTTCCGCATTATCACGCAGCATAATTTTAATAGTCCTCCACTGCGGCGTTGTCATGATTGCCTTACACATTTATTGCAACTACATTTAATCTTTTTTTCATCAAACAAACAGGCTAATGAATAGCTCGACACAACTCGTACAGGGGCAGTGTCTAGACAGGTCTTTCTTCTGTGTAGATATAATTTCTATTCTTTGCATCAGCTGGGCATGGGAGGGTATGATATGACAGCTGTTTTAGCCTACCCTGCTCACCCAGTAAGTCCGTTTGTTTGTTTAATTAAGAAATTAATTAACTTGTTTCAAAATAAATATTTTAAACAATAAGACAAAAAGGAAAGAATAATAAATTTGCTTGGGTATATATAGGCCTATAATGTTCACAAGAACTGTCATTCTGACTGACAACCGGAGAACAAAAAATATTTAAATGACTCTGTTAGAGTTGTTATAATGCGCCTTGTTGTGTATCATGATTATTAATGTGATATGATATCTCAAAGGAAATATGCCCTTGTGCGTGCAGCTGCCTGCGCACCCAGCCGCCACTGCCCGCATGATTTTCATAAAATATAATAACTTGCCATTTCGGTTTGTTTATCACCAAACCCTCAGTATACCTTCAGTATGCTTGGAATATATGCCACGAGATGCATATGATTATTTTACTACAGATATGCATCCGCTTCAAAACAAACAAAAAAAAAAACTAAAGTCACCATTAAATTGGCAAGTTCGAGCAGGACATTTTTGTGTTATTAATAAGCCTTTAGAACAACATTAAGTTGAGTAGTGACTCTAGTTCACACAGTTCCATTAAATTGCGATGGGTTAAATAAACTCATAAGCAGACTATGGGCAGTTCAAGCTCAACCGGTGTGCCCGTTTTTGCTACGGTTCCGGTTTGAATTACATGTTTCCTGGAAACGGTGTGCAATGGGGTTTGAGATGCTTTTCTCTTGTTTGGTGGGTGTGTCAAAATTGTCAGCACAATCAGCAGCAACATGTATGTGAACCACGCTGTATTAAAGAGACAGCTGGCACAATGTATTTAACATCCAAATAAATTCACAAGAGCAGGTATATTGTTTGCACATGTTTATTTACGTTAAAGGCAAAATAACTGAAATAATAAGTGCACAAGTATAGATCTGGAACTTCTTCTTTAAGTCTGTCTAAATATCATTTAGTAATTGCAATGTCTTCTGGTCCATATCCTTTCCTTAGGAAGGTGTGCTAAATACTGATTAATGTAACATAAAAATCCTATACATATTTATATATTTTGCTATAGTATTGAGGAGTGACACTTTCAAAAACTTTTCTATACCCCTCTGATTATAATGGTAAATATTACAATATCATTGCACAACAACAGTGATCAGCAATAATGAGAAGCCTAATACTCACAATAAAAATAATAAGGTTATATAGATCATAACACAGTCTCGGAGTTAAGAAGTGGATTATCCTTCACCTGAAGTTTTTGTCTTTTCATCCTGAAATGCGAGGCAAATGTTGGATCACAATAATTAGGAACCACAGTTTCCACAAATCCCTTCACTCTATTGGGATGTTCTCTTTTATTTCTGGACGGCAAGGGCAGTGACTGTAACATTGGGTGTATTTTGCAGTATTATACATGTATTTATACCGATTTCATCAGGCTTTGAAAATTCTTCAAAAAGAACACAAAGTTGGCCTTCTCAGCTGCCATAGTTGCAATTCTTGCGTCATCAGAACAGGGTGTTCAACGCACCACCGTTTCCGTTTAAAAAACGTTTTGCACCGTTTTTGTCGGGGCTGAACGCAGCCCAGTATTGAAGTGCACAGGAAATAAGCAGCAGTCATATTTAAAGCAGTTTAAATTAATATTGAGTACTGATTGATGTTCACTTGGATTTTTCCCCCATCGAGGGGAAATAACTTAATACTCTGTCATTTATAGTCGTATGGTAAAATGTATATTTTTAATTGTGTAACGTTACGTTCTAAATAACTACAAACTGTCATGCCTTTGAAAAATAAAGAGAAAAACAGAATGCGCTGCTTTAGCGCCTCTCTGTCTCCTTGAGCATCTTTCTGCCGCATGCCACAAACACGAACCACAGGGAATACTCGTCTTTTAAAAAGCTTAATTTAGATTATTTTACATTAAAAGCATCATATAAGTCACTTTGGAATAAAACACAGTAGGCCTATGTATCATGATAAAAAGAGCGACTTTACAGTCTGGAAATACTTTATGCTATAGCTAATTATTTCTCGGACCCCCAATCACTTTAAGAACCGCTGGTCTACACAAAAGAAAGACCTGTAGACTCTGCCCCGGTACGAGTTGTGTCGAGCTATTCATTAGTCTGTTTGTTTGATGAAAATTTTGAAATTGATAAAATGGGTTATTAATCCGTACAACTGCAGCAGCGGAGGACTATTATTCTGCTGCGTGATACTGTGGAAGAACTGATGATGGCACGGTTTGATCTTCGGCTGACCAATCAGCAGAAAGGGGCTTTTAATTCCCGCCCACTTGTAGAAATCCAATATTCAAGCGGTTTATTCATTTTTCCACCCATGAACGAAAAACAAAAATTTAAGATGAATTCTCGTTTTTTGAAGAAACACAAAAAAATGGAAAAGGAGCCGTTTTCTCATTTTTCTACTTTCAATATTAAATAAAAAAACAAATGATCGAATGATACACGGATTTTAAATCAAAAGGAATGATCGAATGTACAAAAACCCCGGATGAAGGGGCAACATGACATTTCACAAATCCGTAATTTTAAATTTAAATTGAATCCATCGCAAGCTTTTAGCGATGTAACGAAATACATTTTTCTTTTCTTTACTGTGACAATCTAGTTTTGACATTTTTATTAAAAATTACAAGGTTAAAACCCTTTTAAAAAATACATTTCAATAGTAAAATAAACATGCGTAAAAAAAAAATTGCCTCATACTGGCTAAAAAAAAAAAAAAAAAAAAAAAAAGCAATGTCACCATGAAACAGAAACGTCTGGACTTTTCACTAGTGATGTGAAGAAAGAATGTAGGGCGGGACTTTTTACAATCGAAAACTTATTGGGGCATTGCAAATTAAATGGATGATTGAATGAAACTCATCTGAAAATTGAACAAGCTTTTTGCCAAGCCCTCACACTGCTTTACACATCATCAGAGAGAAGTCGTAGTGAAGAGCGAAGTGTTTGTCATTGCTTCATAAAAGTCTACTTATGATTGTTGATAAATAAGTTTACTCGGCATTTTATTGTGCACATCTCCTACTGCATAGATTTAGCTTTAGAAGTCAGTATTGTCTATAGGTTACACAGGTTCAGTGATCGCACACCATAAAAATGTCAAAATCATGCATAGCTTGTTCTTAGGATCAAAATGAACTAAATTATAGCAGAAATCAAACATTAATAAGAGAGAACCATGTCTTTATTGACTTGAAATAAAAAAAAAAATTCATTATACTAAAATATTTATCATACAAAAATATGAACATACACAGTATGTTTGAAAGACTGGCTGTTACTGTTAAAAGAAACAATGATTTGATTGAAAAGTTGAAATTTCATTCTGCGATGATAAGAATCTCTTGCTCTGCTTCAGTCAGTTCTGTCATCACATTCTCCCTGACCGGAGACATCGGCTCTCCTTTCTTGCAAGCGCTCAGCTTTGGATTGTCCCTTAAACAAACACATGCACAGACATTTAAATACATTCACATCAAAGCATGTGGCCATTTTGGTCGGTCCTATCATATGGCTTTAAAATATAACACTTATGGACAACTTTCCAAATGCCAAAAAGTAGGAGAAAGAAGCAGTAATCAGATACTTCTCTAGTTTCACCCTTGAACTGACTTCACATTTAACTCTTATGTTGATTAGCTCCTCCCCCTTCAATCCTGCACTGACTCAGGCCCTTATTATTCAACTCGGGCCTGAGCATTGCATAATGGGAATGTATTTCCTTTCATAGTGAGCAGGCACCACCCTTCTCTAAACTACTAGATTGACTCTCACTTTACCCAAGCAATTAGTTACACCTCTGTTGTTCACATATCAACTATGTAACAGCACCACTCCCATTAGTTTAGTCTCTTGGTGTTAACAGGGTTATCCCACTACTGCCCCTGCTGGCCACAGGTGATACTGACAGCCAGAAATTAACCGTAGAAGATGAATTGGACAGTGTGAGGGCTTGCCATCGGCCATGTTGATTCATTTATTTACATAATCACATACTTACACACAGGCTGACTTACTTTTTGAAGCTGAAGGCCCCCCAGAGGCCGCTGATGGTGGCCTGCAGGCCTGGACTGTTCTCATTGTTGACAGTACTCTTTTTCCCACTCGCTTTCTTCCTCAGACCACTGGGCCTAGCAGGGGCGGAGGTCTCGATTTTACCACCTTTACCCTGCCCACAAGGCTGTTTCCGAGACAACCCTGAAACCTAGAGCACATGTGTAGGAACTCAGACTGAGGGTGGAGGTGTGGGGAAAAATCATCAATGTTTAATTCCCCCCCACTCTAGGGTGTATGGAAATGGAAATGCAGACTGTGGTTTTGGGTCATGATTAGACGGACGTGCCTTTGTTCTGTTCAGAGCAGGTTTCGGCTTGCCTGTGGGAGAACTGCTTGGGCTGTTGGAGCCATCTGAATCTCTCTCCTTTTCCTTTGAAAAGAATAACAAAAAAAACAGAAATAACTGATAAATGATCAATGATGAAATTCAATACTATTTTGTTTAAATAAATTACAAATAAAACACTAAAAAGGAAATTGATCAATTAAATGCTACAAGTAAATGCAGTCATTACAACATTATAATATACAGTATAAAAAACGAATATTTATTATGAGATGGGCTAAACACCACATTGAACCGTTATTGATTTATGGAGTTTTTTTTTTTTTATAAAGATGAACTGTAAGTGAGCATTAGATGACAGAAAAGTTATCTTAAATATAAAATCTATAAAAACACAGCAAATGAGCATGCATAATTAAAAATCCAATCCAATATACATATATCATGCATCCCTAATATTAGAATTAGGGGTGTCCCCGACTAAGGATTTACATAGTCGAATCAGAATTGTCGAATCTTGCTGATATTTGACTGATAGTGGAATCATGTGTGCTGGGGGTAAAATATATTACCAAGAGTCAAGTAGTCAGACATTCGACGGTCACGTTAACACACAGGGAAAATGTGTAACGACACCTCGCAGATACAAATAATGTTTTATGTTTTGATTAATAGATAGTTAACATTGGTCGGCCGCATATCATGTTGTTTATTTCTTATCAGAGCTGATGAAACTGAAGATTTGTATTAAATAAAACCAAATAATCCACACATAAAATGAAATCAACAGATGCAAGTAATCGATGAAGTCCGTGTGCATGTTTACTCTAATTCTATAGAGACTTTCATTATCTTTCATTGATTTTGAAGCATATATTACTGCCACATAAAACTCCATGCAATCACATTAATATGAGCTGCCGCTCAAACAGCGCTGAACAAAAACAAACCTTTTCATTTTCTCCAAACACAAATATGCATTGGATAGTTTGCCAGATCTGTTTCACTAATATGACAGTGAAGATAATATCTCTGGTTTTTCCGTGGGTGCTCAGCCATTCGGCGCCTACGTTCACAGCATCCAAAAATCTAATTAGAACCGGCTGAAATGTTTTGAAATTTTGTACCCTACCTGACCAAAAAAAAAAAAAAAGTAGTCTTTCACTCTGCCTGTGTCAATTTGAGTCTTGTTAAAGATTTAAACCCCTGTCGGTCATGGATCACGGAAAGTGAAACTTAAATCTGTCACAGGAGTGGATGGATTTATTCACGCACGTAAAAAATATTCTTTAAAAGCTTCTTTCTTTTCACATTCTTATTTTCAGCATTATCGTAATAGGCTGTATATTAATTTATTGGGAGAAAACCGGTAGTTGAAATCATTGAACACCCCCATATAGCCAAAATAGCATGATCCTCGTTTCTTAACACCTCTGTGAATATTCGACTGTGAGATTGGCAGTTGAATCGGGCTCATCCTATCGAAGCATCGAATCTTCGACTATTCGGGGTCACCCATAATTAGAACTAAGTAAATTGTTGTAAATTACTATACTACAATTAAGACATTTAGCAAGCACCTTAAAGGGATAGCTCACCCCAAAATGAAAAAATCGTCATAATTTACATAATTTTATCTGCAGAACTTAAAAGAAGATGTAATGGTAACCGACCAGGGCTGTGTTTCCCCAAAAGCATTGTACGCCTAAGTTGATCGTAGCTCCATTGGTTTCAATGGGTCTACGATGTACTTAAGCTTACGATGCTTTTTGGGAAACGCAGCCCAGTTTGTTTACCATTGATTCCATTATGGGGGGACAATAGAGAGAACCACGAGGCGAGTAAATGATGACAGCATTTTCATTTTTGGGTGAAATATTATTTTATGGTTGACAGTATCAAATATGAATGGATCAAAGTACATTTTCTTACCAGTGTTAATTTCGTCAATGAAGACGACGATTATACGAATATTCGTTAACGAACATTTTTTCTGTGACTAAGACGAGACGTTGACGAGCTAAAACTAATATCTGATGATAAAAACTATGACGAAATTTATGCCTCGTCTTCGTTAACGAGACGGGACGGGACTGTAATGTTATTTGAGGACTACCGGACATTCAAAATACATCCTATAGGCTACTGTCTTGTCCTTCAAAATGTGCGTCCGTCATTGGATTGCAATTGGATAAGGGGCGTTTGCATATCTAGTCTCAGTATGGCAACCGCAGTGGATGGATAGGTTACCAAAATGCAAACTAGCGATCTGAAACAATGGCCTCAGCACCCGAAGGGGTAGGGCAGTGGTTCCCAATCTTGGTCCTGGAGAACCCCAAACACTGCACATTTTAGTATGGTCTCCGCCCTATGTCAAACACCCTTATTTCAACTCATCGCTCCTTAGTGAGACTACCAAGGCCCTCAAATGGAGTGTCATGATTAGAGCGACAACCCAAACACCCGTGCGTGTTGTGGGTTCCTCAGGACCAGGATTGGGAACCACTGGGGTAGGGATAAGGTGACCAGACATCCCGTTTTTCCCGTGAGTCACAATTCGTTGTCGATTAACTTAAAGTTAGTGAAGGCGGATAGGCGGATATAAGTGCCTCTCCTCTCGGCGCACCGCGCCACTTCTTCAGTTTCCTCAATACAGCGTATCAGTTCTAGTTCTCAAATAGACACACAGTTGTCAAAATGTCCATCGTGTGTAGTATCTCATGTAAATACAGTCGGTTATGGAGTGAGTGAACGTAAACAGGTGGGTGAAAATTGAACGTGTGTCAGTATTACATGCATGTCTTCCGTCTTAAAGGGAAAGCGTTCCTAATTAAGTACCTATCCGTGTCATTAATGTTAACCAACAAAATATGTTAAATAAATAGGTTAAGTAAACCTACTGTATCTGAAAATTTTGTTTAATTTGTATCTCTTTCCAAAAATTATAATTAATATTATATATACAACTATAATTTTTTATAAGTCAAGTCAATTCACCTTTATTTATATAGCGCTTTACACAATACAGATTGTTTCAAAGCAACTGAAACAGCATTAATTAGGAAAGCTAGTGGTCATAATAATGCAAATGAAAGTAACACCTCAGTTTCATTTTTAAAGACGTTCATCATGTGAATTCAGTGCTGTCACCCATCCAGCTCAGTTTAAATAATCTTGTGCAAATCATGTTAACATATCGCTGGAAATGAAGTGTCCCCGACTACGCAAGCCAGAGGCGACAGCGGCAAGGAACCAAACTCCATCGGTGACAGAATGGAGAAAAAACCTGGGAGAAACCAGGCCCCTTTTTATAAGTTGCTCCTTTTCAACACACATTTTAATTGGATAGTTCACCCAAAAATGAAAATCGTCATCATTCATTCAAGTTTTTCCAAATTCAATCCTTGATTCAAATTTCTCATAAGCTTAATTGGTTTGGTCTAAAGAGAGAAGAATTAATGACTATTTTTGTTTGAAGACTACATATAAAATAGCTACCAAAATAAATGTTGGTAACTGCATTTTGACTAAAAGTTGACAAAATGCAATGACTTTTCGTCGACAAAAACTATGAAAGACTCAAATGACTAAAATGTGTCTAAGACTATTAAGCATTTTCGTCTCAAGATAAAGACAATCAAAATGCCTGTCAAAATTAACACTGTTTCTCACCTTATCAGAGTTGTCCTCTGTGACTAGGGAGTCCTCCACACCAGCAGAGATGCTGCTAGACTGAGAGAAATAGGCACTGTCTTGAGACGGAGGAGACCCGGGAGATTTCTCTGTATCCTCAGTGCCCTCTACAGAAGAGGACGAGAGAGAAAGCCCTGATCCTACCCAGGAGAAGCTGCCCTTCTTTCTGTGGAACTGCTGCAGGGTGGATAACCCTGAAGGTGTGGAAGAGCGGTGTCTGTCTGTGGTGATGGTGGGTGGTTGTGAAGCAGATTTATTGAGTTCTCTGGTGCTTCCTGACCAACTAAAGACCCCGAGACCCAAACTAGCAGGCCTGGAGGAGCGAGACGGAGATGCAGATGGGCTGGACGACTCCTTTTTGGCCTGCTCTCTCTCTGGGTCAGGGTCCTGACACAATGCCGGTGTGTTTCCTTCAGACTGTGAGACAGAAGTCTCTAGAGACCTCGCAGGCTGAGGTGAATCTTGATTTAGTGCGTCTTTCTGTGCCTCTGCCATATTGGATTCACCATGGCAGAAGAACCTGATGGAGATTTCAATCATATCATTATTGCCAGCAGAGTTTAAACTGGGATTTTGGAGGTGGAGGAACAACCACCAGGCCTCCCGGTTAATATAGCACTTTATATTTAATGCCATTGTGCCACGTAACAGTCAGGTCCAATTTAACCCTTGTGTGTGTAATGAGAAAATTAAGGCCTAACAGTAACTTGTGATAGCAACAGTGCACATTCCTTTAGTAAGTTTCCCATCGTGCTCATACCTGCTGCGCATGACCTGCTCTCCAGTGCCCTCTTCTGATTGGGTTCTCCACTGCAACAGTGTTGCAAAGCGATTTCGAGGTCCAACTGTGCTACCACACCCCTTCTCCTTAGAAACAATGTTGTCCTTGGTCAGTGGCTCAGTGGTGGGTGGAGTTTCAGGACAGCGTCTCTTTACACCAGCTGAATACTGCCCTAACAGGTCATCCACAGAGAGGCTGGTGTCTTAAAAAAAGACAAAACATTAGATATAAACATGCCCAATCAGGTGTCTTATCAAAATAATCAGTCCCATCCTTGAGATTTATATTCATTGCACCAAGGCCTGCTTACCTTCACGGGGTCTTTTCACCTGTGACTCTCTTTGGGGCATTTTTAGACTCTGCACGCTAATGATCTTCTCTTTGCCCCGGGTAGGAGGGGGTCTTTTGGGGGTTGTAGGGCTCTTTGGCTGGGTGCTACCTGGTTCATAGTTCTTGCTCCAAATACTTATCTGTAATTGGGCATTTTTGTCACATCTGTCATTCCAAGAACTACTGCGAGCAGCTTTAGAGGGCTGGAAGAGAGGAGAGGGACACCTTAGGTACTTTGCTTCAGTGTTATTATTGTGAACTACAATTAAAAGTATTTTACAAAAAAAATTCTGTAATTCAAATAAATCTGAAATAAAATATAAATATTACATGAAAAACTACATGAAAATAAGAATGCTGCCTTGTTAGCTAATTGAAATAAGTTGAAGTACTAAAATTGCTAAAACTAAAACTGGAATGCAATAAATAAAGCTTTATTATATAAGTGCTTTCAGAAAATTAAATATCGGAAAACGTTTTTTTTTTTAAATATTTCTAGATTCAATGCATGTAAAGTAAAACCATCTCAAAAGTGTTAATTTTGATGTTTCGAGCTTACAGCTCATGAAAGTCAAAAATCCAGTATCTCATAATATTAGAATATTTCCTAAGATCAATAAAAAAAAAAGGATTTGCAAAACAGAAAAGTTCAGGTTCTTTAAATTATGTTCATTTATGCACTCAATACTTGTTCGGGGCTCCTTAAGCACAAATTCCAGCATCAGTGAGGTGTGGCATGGAAGCGATCAGCCTGTGGCACTGCTGAGGCACTATTGAGCCTTCAACTCGTCTGTATTGTTGGATCGACTGCTTCTCATTTTTCTCTTGAAATTATCCCATATATTCCATATGGGGTTCAGGTCAGGCATTTTGGCTGGCCAATCAAGCACAGTAATATAATGGTCAGCAAATCACTTGGAAGTGGTTTTGGCACTGTGTGGGCAGGTGCTAAGTCCTGCTGGAAAGGAAATCAGCATCTCCATAAAGCTTGTCCGCAGAAGGAAGCATGAAGTGCTCCAAAAATTCCTGAGATGGCTGCTTGACTTGGGACTTGATAAAACAGACATGAAAAACCAACACCAGCAGACGTCACAGAACCCCAAATCATCACTGACTTCGGAAACTTCACACTGGACTTCAAACAGCTTGAATTCTGTGCCTCTAACTTGATTTCCAAATGAAATGCTAAATATACTTTCATCTGAAAAGAGGACTTTGGACCCCTGAGCAACAGTCCAGTTCTTTTTCTACTTAGCCCAGGTAAGATGCTTCTGACATTGTTTCTGTTTCAGAAGTGGCTTGGTAGCCCTTTTCCTGAAGACGTCTGAACGTGGTAACTCTTGATGCACTGACTCCAGCTTCAGTCCACTCCTTGTGAAGCTCTCCCAAGTGTTTGAATCGGCTTTGCTTGACAGTATTCTCAAGCTTGCAATCCCTGTTGCTTGTGCACCTTTTCCTACCCATTTTCTTCCTTCCAGTCAACTTTGCGTTTAATATGCTTTGATACAGCATTCTGTGAACAGCCACCCCTTTCAGTAGTGACCTTCTGTGATTTACCCTTTTTGTGGAGGGTGTCAATGATTGTCTTTTGGACCATTGCCAAGTCAGCAGTCTTCCACATTTTTGTGGTTTCAAAGAACAAGAGATACCATGAATCTATACTGTAGGGATGGTCATTTAATGAAACTCAAATGTAAATATTCCAATATTTTGAGATACTGGATTTTTGACTTTCATGACTAAAGTTCTAATCACAAAATTAAAACAAAAAAAAAAACTCTTCTGAAATGTCTTACTTTTCTTGTAATGCATCTAGAATTATAAAGTTGCACTTTTTTGAAACCTAATTTACAAAAAAGGACTTGTTTCACGCTATTCTAATTTGAATGCACTGTATATAATATAGCCGGTTATATATATATATATCTATATAATATTATATAATATATAATGAATTAAATGACAAGCAACTTAACTACAATTTTAATTTAAAATCAAAGGTTATTCAAAATATTAACTTCTATAATAGTAATTCAATTATGCTACGCTCTATGAAATTTATCCATAAGTTCAAGCAAATATACATTAAAGATGACTAGGTTACCTGAGTGTAAGGTGCGTCAGGGTTGAAGTCATCTATCCTTTGCATCGTGTTAATGTCCATATTCCCAAGAGCCATTTCCAGCCCTTTCTCATCTCCTACATTACTGCATTTAATCAGTTAAGTAAAATTTTCAATCAGACAGAGCTTTGCAACACAAACAGACATTTACAAAAAGGCTCAACTTTAAAAACAGCTTCTGCATCTATCATGCCAAGACAATTTATTGATTAATTTTAATTAAGTTTTAATTAAGTGAAAATGTAAGATCAGCAGTTCCTATTTAATCAATATACAAAGTGAATGTGTAAAAGATACGTTCCAGCATAGCTGAGGGAAGCGGGGTCAATGTGATCTGGGTAAGGGTTCAAAGGAACCACCTTCCTCTTCAAGGGGTCAAAGACCAGCTGATACAGAAATGTGTTGTTGGCTTTTGTGAAACCCTCAATGTACTCATCTGGCACAGTGATGTCCATCTTCAGGTACTGACCAATCTTCTTTATCACCTGTATGACAGAGACTAATTATTTAGTTAAGTTATGCTGAATTATGCTCTAGTTAGGCTCTCTGGTTACATTTGTTTTCACAATAAAAAGATTGCTCAGGTTCTCCACTAAAATGTTTCAAAAGCACAGAAGGATAAAAATTAAATGCAATACACAGAACACAGAAGGCAGTGTGTCCTATGGGAATCTTACCAGAGCTAGAGGGACGTGATAAAACATGCCGTTTCAGTAATATGATCAGTTTCATAAGTATGAGCACATAATTAACTGTTTGTTGTGGCAGTTTAGCATATTAAATATTTCTAACCAACTCTTTTTTTTATTATCTCACCTTCAGAATATCTGGGTTATTTGCCATCCTGAGCAGCTTGCATGCCTTTCCCAGACCAATGCCATATAGAGATGGCAGATAGTCGCAGCCAGAGAGAATGCACATGTAACGGAACTTCTCCTCTGTGAAGATGTTCCCGAGAGACTTGCAACGGCCCAGGTGACACTGATCAATCTCCAGTCCATTACCTTGTTTATCCATCTTTAAAATCACCTTCAAACAATGCATAACAAATGAAACTCTAAAAACTAAATCAAGCTAATATCCCCACTGTCCTCCAACATGTCTGTCAGCACCACCCAGAAGACTTAGTAAATATTTTTTAGTGCTTACAAAAACTACCCTTCAAAGGTTTGGGGTTGGTAACTTTTTTTTTTTAAATGCTTTTGAAAGAACGTTAGCTAGATCCCATGGTCCATTTTTATTTGTTCAAAATAAAAACAGTAATATTTTTTCCAATTTTAAATAACAGCCTTCTATTTTCAGTGTCACATGATCATATATTTTTCATATTATTAACACATTAATAAACTTTTCTCGAATTTACTGACTTAGACTTATATAAAATTACTATCTATATATATATATATATATACAGTGGGGCAAAAAAGTATTTAGTCAGCCACCAATTGTGCAAGTTCTCCCACTTAAAAAGATGAGAGAGGCCTGTAATTTTCATCATTAGGTATACCTCAACTATGAGAGACAACATGAGAAAAAAAATCCAGAAAATCACATCTTGTACGCGCATTTAAAAGAACCTGGCACACCCAAGAGCTACAATTCCCGGTAAAATAATATTTGGTACTACAAACAGCAAAGAATCTTTCTGGCTCTCACAGACCGTAACATTCTTCTTTAAGAGGCTGCTCTGTTCCTCCAATGGTTACCTGTGTATTAATGGCATATGTTTGAAACTTGTTATCAGTGATACAAAGACACCTGGCAACACCTCAAACAGGTCACACTCCAAATCACCATGGCCAAGCCAAAGAGCTGTCAAAGGACACCAGAAACAAAATTGTCGACCTGCACCAGGCTGGGAAGACTGAAACTGCAATAGGTAAGCAGCTTCAAGCTTGTCCCGTGTGGACATTTCGTTAATACAAATGTGGAGCACAAGAGAAAATGGTAGACATACAAGACCACTGATAATCTCCTCGATCTGGGGCTCCACGCAAGATCTAACCCCGTGGGGTCAAAATGATCACAAGAACCGTGAGCAAAAATCCCAGAACCACACGGGGGACCTAGTGAATGACCTACAGAGAGCTAGGAGCAAAGTAACAAAGGCTACCATCAGTAAAACACTGCGCCGCCAGGGACTCAAATCAGCAGTGCCAGACGTGTCCCCTGCTTAAGCCAGTACATGTCCAGGCTTGTCTGAAGTTTGCTAGAGAGCATTTTGGATGATCCAGAAGAGGATTGGGGGAATGTCATATGGTCAGATGAAACCACAATAGAACTTTTTGGTAAAAACTCAAACTTGTCGTGTTTGGAGGAGAAAGAAAGCTGAGTTGCATCCAAAGAACACCATAACTACTGTGAAGCATGGGGGTGGAAACATCATGCTTTGGGCTGTTTTTCTGCAAAGGGACCAGAACAACTGATCCGTATAAACGAAAGAATGAATGGAGCCATGTATCGTGAGATTTTGAGTGAAAACCTCCTTCAGCAAGGGCATTGAAGATGAAACGTTGCTGGGTTTTTCAGCATGACAATGATCCCAAACAAACCGCCTGGGCAACGAAGGAGTGGCTTCATAAGAAGCCTTTCAAGGTCCTGGAGTGGCCTAGCCAGTCTCCAGATCTCAACCAAAGAAAATCTTTGGAGGGAGTTGAAAAACCGTGTTGCCCAGCGACAGCCCCAAAAAATTACTGCTCTAGAGGAGTTATTTACGCGCACACTGGACCCCCCCGACCGACCATGGGCCAAATACCAGCAACAGTGTGTGAAAACCTTGTGAAGACTACAGAAAACGTTTGACCTCTGTCATAGCCAACAAAGGGTATATAACAAAGTAAATTTTGTTATTGACCAAATACTTAAATTCCACCATAATTTGCAAATAAATTCTTTAAAAAAATCCTACAATGTGATTTTCTGGATTTTTCTTCTCATTTTGTCTCTCATAGTTGAGGTATACCTATGATAAAATTACAGGCCTCTCTCATCTTTTAAAGTGGGAGAACTTGCACAATTGCTGGCTGACTAAATACTTTTTTCCAACCACTGTATATCTATATAAGAATCCCAGCCCCGCACCCCGACACATGTTTTACCACAAATGGTTCGTCCGCTACTTTTTCCATTTAGACAATTTTAAAGATATCTTGATAAGGGCCGTTAGATACTTTCACGGAAAACCGACCCCCAAACTACAGAAAATAAGCACAACATTTTTGCAGTTTGCAGGCAGATGCATGACATCAGACTGTGGTCCTTACCATGGGCCATGAATTAGCCCACAATAACATTTGATCTTACCACTAAGCGTTCTCCTACATAGCAGTAAAAGTTTGTAGCTATACGGTTTTGCTTAAAACCTACTCACAATGGATTTGCTGAGACAAACTTTTACTAAGGGATAGATATAAGTCTTAAGCTAAGAGTAAGGGCGGGTTGACCTCGTTGCTATGGATGAAGTCATCTAGTGATGTGCTTACTATGCACACAGTGATTGGCTGAAAATCTCTGTCAGAGGTTTATTCATAGAAATATTGTAGAGCGCAATGCTGACCTTGTTATCTTTTTACCTCCCGCCCTCTGCCACATTCACCACGCCACCCACTCTATCATATTTTTAACACACTAAGCCTAGATTGTGCTTTTAGGGCTCGCAATACCAAACACCCGCTAGCCCCGACCGTCCGCGGGATATTGTGGTTTTCACGCAGTCCGGGTTACAAAGGGAGTCCCACCACTCTGCCCAACGGCGCTACATATTTCACCCAAAAATGAAAAATTCTGTCATCATTTACTCACACTAACGTTGTTCTAACCACAGTTGGTGGTTGCCATTGATTTCCATAGTAGGAAAAAAAATACTATTGAAGTTAATGGCAACCACCAACTGTTTGATTACAGCAATCTTCAAAATATCTTCTTTTACGTTCAACATAAGAAAGAACTCATACAGGTTTTGGAACAACTTGAGGGTGAGTAAATGAGACAGAATTTTCATTTTTGGCGAACTATTCTTTTAATACAGATCTCCTGCGGGTACTAAAAGATCAGTGAAGTGAGTTGCATCAAACTTAAAACCATAAAAGTTTTTAAATGTTAAATGGTATAAGAAATGTCTTAATTATAATATTCAAGAGGTCTTACAGTTGGGGTGGAAAGGACACGTGCTCGCGTCGGATGGATTAACTTCAAAAGGCGAATGATATAATTGATAAAATGAGCCCGGCATGCCCTGCTGCTCAAGTCAAAACGCTGGAGCGGATGGCTTTATGTGAATGTATCTGAAGCGGAACCGGACTGTCCTAAGAAAATCGTGTGGGGCTATTTTAATTTGACCAGTAATTCCTGATAAAGCCGGTTTATGGAGTCAGAGCTGTTGGCTGTACAGTTAACGGGAATACCGCCGATATTTCAGCGTCCTAAAGCGCCACTCGTGGCCAGGACGCTTGAATTTGCATGGTTCCACAAGCTTTATTGCTGGTTTATGGTCCTGATCGATGCAACATATCAATCATGGGTTTTACGCAGCAAAACCACAGAGTTGTAAATGCGGTAGAACGTGAACTGTGCCTTCTTAAAAATCTAAACAATTTAAGAACGTAAATAGTTATATGTTTTAAATAACAATTGCCTATGCCTGATGGATCACTTTTCATAAAAATGGTCACTCAAGGCGAAACGCGTTGTCTAAAGAGGGTTTGTTTCTGGTAACACACCTGAGTTCAGGAAACCTGTAAATTTCATGTTTTAAATTTATATGCTCAATAATTGTATGTTACCATCAGACAGTCCAACCCGCACTATACTGTGTTCATTTACTGTGCAGTCTTAAAATGGGCATTAATGATGTGCCTTAAATTATATTTTTAATTCTGCAGCAATACCCTGTAAAAGATGAAAAAAAATCCCTCCTTCATGTTTGTTGAATAGGTTTGTGTATTAAACAAATTTTTTGATTGACATTTTAAAATCATATTGCATTTTCTCTATATATATTTTTGATCGTGGGCTGTTAAATTCATTTTTGGCTACCAAATTCTGAAGGTACTGCCAGAGGGAATACAAGGGAGCTCTGAAATTTTGCGTGAGCCCGGATATGTTCAGTTAATTGTCAGTCTCTTACATGTGTGCTTCTCGTAAACTATTAGAGGATATGCATATAAACAGTCTTTTAATTAGCAGAGTATAATAATCATGGCTGATAGTAAGGCGTGTAAATGTAAAAGAAAACCAAACTGGACGCAAAACAGCTGTTACTTCTTGCCCTACTGGTTAATGAAAACAAGGATATAAATCAAAGGAAAATTAGGAGTTGGGCCCTAACCTTCAAAACAAAAAAGAAAAAAAAAGATGTGTGGGAAACGTGCAAATAAATGCAGCGTGTTTCTAAAATGTTTGTTCCAAGGCAGATTGCTGGCAACAGCAATTTTATCCCTGCTAAAACAAACAGAATTTGTAATGGTTTTACTGGTTATAATGGGAATTGTACTGGTTTTAATGGAAACTGAAATGGTGCCTGTTGGTCTGTACTGGTAATTGGTTCCCTTCTATTGGTTGCTATAAAACCACTAGATCCTAATGTAATATGTCCCAAAACAAATACAGGAAACCATTATTTAATGGTTAAAAGTTTATGGTTTGTAATGTTTGTGATGGTATTTGTAGTGGAAACCATTAGAATGTCTGTGATGTTTCTATTGTTTTTTTCAGCAGGGAGGATAGTTTGAGATTTGGTTTTAGTGACTTAAGAGTCCTCTTCACTACTCCTAACATTCACCGACATTTAGGCGCTAGTTCTTATCTTTTCTCTTATGTTTCTTTTTTTGGCGCTAAAATGCTTTAAATGTAAAATTTAGGAGTCTTAAATTTAGGATTGACACGCCCATTATTTTTAAGATTTTCTCCTAAATCTGCAAGTTATGAGCTACTTTTAGCCTTAAGATGTTTTGTGAATACGGGCCCTGGTTTCTAGGCAAGTGTTTTTTTTCTATTGCACATTGCACTGGTACCTTTTTACACCCAAATGCCAGCAGATCCGAGTCCTCTGTGATCACTGCCTGAGCGATACCAGATTTGTTTAGGAAAGCTAACTGGGCATCTGCTTCATACGGAGCAACAACACAGTCCACTCCACGCATCCTGGCAGTCTGAAAACCAGAAAACAGGCATAAATGAAAAGATGCCAAACAGAACAAAAAAGCTAAATCTGGATGAATCTGTTTCCAATATTGCATAATAATTAACTATAACATCCACTGTCTACTAAACACATCCTAGTATATTAATTTCAATAAATGTTATTTCACTGATTCCAAAACAAATATTGTTTACAGATACCAGATACAATGGTCTCACCTTAATGACATCATGTGCCATGGATGGGGTGATATTAACACTGCGGGTAAAACATTCTCTGGCTTCTGATATCTTACCCTCCCGCAGCAGCTGTTTGCCTTTCTGTAGATTTGCCTGTCGACGCCTGTTAATGAAATATACATGAAATATTCGTAATTTTTAATTAAACGAATGAACTTTTTCTCCAATAAATATTCTGTTCTTACTCGCGCCGGGACGTCTCCACTTCCTTTTTGGATGGCAAGTTGCGTCCGTCAAACACCAAGATTGGCTTAACACCGAAAGAACGCAGCATATCCACAAACTTCATACAGTACGACACATACCTGATGGACACACAATGAATGTGAGCATGAGAAATGCACATTTTAACCTGGAAAATTATGTTGGAAATGATTGAACTGCTGAAATACTCCGGATTTTGCATGCAAATAAATGAAGCGACTCACTGATCTGTAGGTTCTCCTTTTGCAAGTTTCTCTGCACATGAAAATGCCCCCTTATGGAGCCAGCAGTATGTGTCCACCGCCACTGTCTGTCCCCGGTATTTCTTCACACTGATAGGCTCTGAGGCATCTTTGATAAACTGCAACAGGCCTTGAATTCCCATGTTGTCTGTCTGGAAGGACAGATGTCTACTCTGAAGATGATGGTTTATCAGAATCCAGCCTGTGTCACTCTATCAGATGAAAACAAAAGTCCCTGATGATCAATAACCATACACGATGCACTGAAGAACATAAACACATCCTCAAAAGTCAACGGAAAACATTTCCTAACCGTCCAACCGCGAGGGCGTAACGTTATGTAAAAAGACAAAAACCTATATACATGAACTTTTAATACATTTAATGATTATGTCATACGTCCACTCCACAGAAGTCTTCAACCGCCAAATCCCTCCAAAACCAAGCCCACTGACAATTCTCGCGAAACTTGAGAATTGAACAACTGAGATAGAATCAGACCGCTAAAGCTAATACTTTAATCATGTGTAAATAAACAAATTTTTGTTTTAGTATTTATTAAAAAAAAAACACTTACCGAGAGCTTTTACTTCTGCTTCAGTGTCTGACTGATGTTACAGGGGCTCAACTTTAGCGGCAAAAAACTTGACATCGCTGCAGAATAACCCTATTGGTCAGCCTGACAAAGACAGCCAATCACAGCGCAGAAACATGGAAGAGGCGGGACAAGGAATTCCACAACATTGGAAATGTCTCGTTTTATTTATTTATTACTTGTAACACTTTTTTCCAGAACGGTCACGGGGTGGTGCTGTCTCGGTGCATTGAACGTGTGTTGTCGGTGCTCGGTTGTGGCGCTGGGTGGAGCGCGCGCCTCCCCGTTCCGTTCTGCTCCAGGATTTGACGTGTCGTCTGTGTTTTTTCTGCACTTCCTGCTTCCTCCGTGACTGTTTTGAGCCAGCAGTCCCGTCCGAAAGCTGATCGGTAGGAATCGTTAAACGTGGCAATGGTGTGAAGGTGCGCGATCGGCGGCGGTGTGTGTGATCGTGAGTGAAGCCCGAGCTGTTATTGCTGTCAGCCATGCAGTTCTCTCCCACCAACGGAGATTTTACCTTCGTCTCCTCGACGGACGCTGAAGGTACAGTAGTTAAAGGCCCCAAAGCATCCATACGTCTCTTCTCTGATATATGAATCTATTTTATGATAGAATTGTTTGTGTGTATGATACATACATGTGTATACATGCATTAATATGAGAATATATCCAAGTATGTGAATGATCAAGCCTCTTAATGCATCATGACACGGGAGTTGTTTGTAGACTCAATAGGGATGCAATAGTGAGCTGTATTTATCTAAAACAACCTCTTACCCACCAGAGCTCAGTGGCACCATCGATGCACCAGATATCACACTAAGTATGGGCCCTGATTCCACCAGGGACACTTATGCCACCACCTTCCTAAAACAGAGAGGTTATGGATGGTTGCTGGAGGTGGAGGAAGAGGATTCCGAGGACACTAAACCGCTCCTGTGAGTTTTTGGGACTCGATTTCTGATGCCTGATTTCACATTTGGTTTTGGTTGTGTTTATTTGTTGTCTGTGTTTGTGCAGGGAGGAGTTGGACATTGATTTAAAGGACATCTACTACAAGATCAGGTGTGTGTTGATGCCCATGCCCTCGCTGGGTTTTAATAGACAGGTGGTGAGGGACAATCCTGATTTCTGGGGCCCGCTGGCTGTTGTCCTGCTCTTCTCCATGATCTCCATCTATGGACAGTTTAGGGTGAGAATTGAGTCTTTGTATCTTGACCATGAGCAGTATTTTATATGTATAGTGAAGATGCATGTGCACATAGAGCTACCATCAAAATCCAAAATAGATTGCCATGGACTGTAGGCTTATGACAAGGTTATCTTCAATAAAATGAATGATATTTGTGCTTCAAAACCCACAATGTCTATTCATCAAATATTCATTCTGCCATAATGAAGGGGTGATGACATTTCTTATTACTTTTCAACAATTATTTAATATGTAATTTAATGCAAGTTTTTATGGACTGAGAACCCTAAAAATTATTAAACTAAGTATTAATTAGATTATTATAATAGTATTATAGTAAAATAGTAGTAGTAATATTATATTAATAGCACCATACTAAAGTGACTTTCAGGAAGGCATGAAGATCGGAGAGGTTCATTATGTTGTCAAGTTTATTTGTACAGCGCTTTTCACGATACAAATCATTGCAAAGCAACTTTACAGCAAATTAAGTTTCTACAATATTTAGTAGTAGCTTAAAGTGGGAGGACTGCTCAGTTACTAGACATTGGCAGAATGTACAGAATAAATCAACTTTAAGGGACAACCTAAACAGACGATGCAACACTATTTACAGCAATCTGACTTCTATGATGCAATCAAAACCTCTGATAGCAAACATGTCAGGGTTTGCGCATCATTGAGGTCCAGCCTGAGGGGTTCGGATCATCTCTTTGCCTCAGGTGTTTGGATCCCGGACTGAAGAGTGTGTATCCTGGCAATAAACAGAGAAACAAATAGAGACATAATCAGCGTAGCTGCTGTTCCAACCAAGCAAAGTTTATTTGTGTAACCCAAATCAAAGAATATATAATGTGCATTTGATCAGCATCATAACTGTAGTACAAGATTATGCAGAGGCATATTTGAATGCTTGGACATAAGAGATGTCTTTATGAGATTTAAACAGAGAGAGTGTGTCTGAACCCCGAAACTTATCAGGAAGGCTATTCCAGAGTTTGGGAGCCAAATGCGACAAAGCTCTACCTCCTTTACTGGACTTTGCTATCCTAAGTACTACCAAAATTCCAGAGTTTTTTTTTTTAGAACCTTAGGGAGGGTGAGAATCGGTAGCGTGGTAGGAAGCCTGTCCAGGTACGAAGGAGCTAACCCAATAGCAAGGGTAGGCTATGGATAGCTACATAAACTCATTTTCGTAACTGATACGGATTCTTAATAGGTAGCCAGTGCAGAGACTGTAAAAGTGGGGTAATATGATCATATTTTCTTGACATGGTAAGGACTCTAGCCACTGCATTTTTGTTTATTGAAGATGCAGGACAACCAGATAGCAGTGCATTACAATATTCCAGTCTAGAGGTCATGAATGCATGAACATCAGAAACGGGTAACATGTTTCGTAGCTTGGCAATGTTTCTTAGATGGAAGAATGCTGTTTTTGTAACGTGGGAAATATGTTTTTCAAAAGACAAGTTGCTGTCTAATATATAGATTTTTGACTGTAGAGGAAGTAACGTACATCTGTCTAGTTGCAAATTGTAATCCCCGCGACCTTTCTGTGCTCCCGTACTTTGTCAACTAAGACAATATCTCCTGTTTATATGGATTTTAATAGGAGAAAAGTACCTTACATTTTTTAACACACTCCGTTAGCTTAGATAATTTAAAAGTTTCATCTGATCTTTTTGAGATATATAGTTGAGTATCATCAACATAACAATCGAAACTAATTCCGTATTTTCTAATAATATTACCAAGGGGCAACATGTATACCGAAAATAGCAGAGGACCTAGGACAGAACCTTGTGGCACTCCATATTTTACTGGTGATAATTGAGAACTCCCCATTAAAGAACAAAATGATAGCGATTTGAAATTCTTCATAGAGATAATTTTTTTGAAGGAAGGAGCACAATTGAGCAGACAAAACTTTTTCTAAAATTTTAGACATAAGGAAGATTTGAGATGGGTCTGTAATTTGCCAGTACAAGGATGTAGTTGTGGTTGATGAATACCAGAGGCGTTACAAATTAAGTACTATTATCCTAACTTATGATATTCCATGGCCCCCCCCCCTCTATGTTCCGATGGCGCCGCAGATGGCAGCCTCAGTGTTTGGCTCTCCAGTGTTTGTACTGTCTTTGTTAGTTTTTTCCTGTTTTTTGTTTCTCAAACACGATAAGTTTTACCAGGGATGAGCTGCTGAACATTTGGCAGAACACACCACACAATCTTCTACCGGATTTCGTTTATTTGGACGTTTTGCTGAACGTTGTAGTCGGCGGAGCTGCTGCGCTGATCAAGCGCTTCAGAACGCGCAGACGGGGGAAGAGAGCCAGCGCGCTCGTCAAGCTCAGACAACGCGGATTCAAAACGCCGTTGCCTAGCATCCATCTGGAGAACCTCCGCTCTCTACCCAACAAAACGGACGAACTACTTCTGCTCTCCCGGACAAATAAGGATTTTTCACACTCTGCTGCTCTGTGTTTCATGGAAAACTGGCTGAAAGACGCCATTTGCGACAGCACACGCTTGAGGCCTTCCCCACGGCCCGCCCACTGTCAGCTGTTTAGAGCGGATCGCGGACGCACGAATTCACGCCGCGGCGGGACATGGGTTTTAAATCAACGACAGGGGTGTTAAAGATGTTACAGCTTGTCAAACTGTAAGCCGTTATATTCGCCCGCCGGAGTTCACTCGTCATTCTGTGAGTATTTACATTCTCCGCCAGAACATGTGAGCTCAGCTTTACAGACAACGCGCTGATCTGACACAGAGACAGAACACCCAACACCCCCTGGACTCTGTTTTTAATCGTTCTTGGAGATTTTAACAAATCAAATATCTCCCGTGAACTGCCAAAATACAGGCAGTATTATGTCCCACCAGAGACAGTAATATACGGGACCATTGTTACTCCACAATAAAGGATACATATCGCTCGGCCCCCCAGAGCAGCTGTAGGACTCTCTGACCACTGCCTGGTTCATCTTATACCGACTTACAGGCAAAAACTTAAATCTGCTAAACCTGTAGTAAAGTCTGTAAAGAGATGGACCAACGAAACAGAGAGGGCATTACAAGCCTGCTTCGACTGCACATTGGAGTGTTTTTGAAGCTGCTGCCAATGATCTGGACGAGCTCACAGAGACTGTAACATCATATATCAGTTTCTGTGAGGATATATGCATCCCTACCAGGACTCATTTAACATTCAATAATAATAACATTCAATACTGATTAAACATGGTTTACAGCAAAACTTCGTCATTTTCGTCAGGCCAAAGAGGACGCCTACAAGAGGGGGGACAGAGTCTTGTACAATCATGCCAGAAACACACTGAATAAGGAGATTAGAGTGGCCAAGAGGAACTACGCTAAAAAACTAGAACACCAGTTTTTTGCGAATGAGCCTGCATCAGTGTGGAAAAGCCTGAAGGACATCACCAACTACAAGACACCATCCCCAGCACTGAGGCCAATCAACAACTTACTGAAGACCTGAATGAGTTTTACTTTAGATTTGAAACTCCCAGTCTAACACCCCACACCCGATCTGAACATCTCTCCACACAACCATCAACCCCTCCTGCAACCCTAGAACCAAGCCCCCCCCTCCCCCGCCTCTATCGCGTCTGCTTATTCATGTCCCGGTATGTATGCATGGCGCACCAGTGTGTCTTTCATGAGATGAGTACTATAGAGACGAAACGCTATCCTTAGGGCCACTTTGATGTGACCCCCCCCCCCTCTCTTTGTTTTTTGTGTGACGACCAGCCTGTCTACGACAAATGATACTTTTTGTTCCCCCGCGGTGGCGGACTAAGGCCAGCGTACTAGCGTCCTCATGCTACGACTAGCACACTGTGCAATCCTCACTGATGACCAACGTGGGGCTGTGACAGATCACTGAGCTGTGAGTCTGAGAGAGTCGTCTCTGGCGACTTGCTTCTAGATGCCTCCAGCTTATCCGTACCGTCCTCACAGAATAGCAACTTGATAACTAGGACCTTATTTTTATGCCCCACCAGTACGACAGTGGGCGGACCTAAGTCGTGTACCCTGAAGTGACATTGGCGAGTTGGTTGTCTGCGGTATCTAGATCGCGGACAGTTCCTGGGATCATTTTCTTACTATGACCCCCTGTGCTTGTGTTTGCTTGATCTCGGCGTATAAGGGTCCTGTTGATGATGCAGTCATATGGAACTGCACCTTCATTTCGGTGCCCACCGATTCCTTAGCACCCCAGTTTCGCACCTATACAGTTGCGAATCCATGCATTTATTCGTGTACCAATCGTTTAGCTCGCTTTTTTCACCAGTCCCCTGTAATCGTACCCCTCTCCAGATGAGCCTGACACTAACTTACCCCAGTCTCTCCTGTGAAAACTAGACTAATCTAGTCACACTCTCGGACACTTCAGCTTTCTGACTAGACTAGGCACCACTAAGATTAGTGTCAGAATTGTGTATAAATTCACAGCCAACAACCCTCGCACAACCACTCCACAAGGGTGCCAGTGCATCAGGGGAGCACTGGCCACCCTCAGGGTTGCGTCCTTCTCCATTGCTCTGCTCCCTCTACACAAACGACCTGCCAACTCTAAAGACTCCCTCTGCAAGCCTCCTGAAGTATGCAGAGGACACTACAGTCATCGGTCTCATCAAGGATGGAGACGAATCTGCTTACAGACAGGAGGTTAAATGCTTGATGGCTGGCTGGTGCATTATTTAACAACTGGAGGTGAACACCCTTTCAAAAACACAGTGGAGATGACACCGCTGGACCCTAAGGAGGACAACCCCCTGCACTCCCCCATCACCATCATGGTAGCACTGTTACGACAGTGGGAGTTCATTCAGGTTACTGGGCACCCACCATCTCTCAGGACCTGCACAGTCGCGCGCCCCCACTTGACTCACTGTTACATCCCTAAAGGCCCAACCAGAGGTTTACCTGTAACTTGTTAACCTCTCCCGCCACAGCGCTGGAGGACCGGCCCCCCTCGACCTCGCCATCAACCAGGCAGCCTTGCGTGAACATTCTACTCAGCCCTTTGTATCCAGCGAGTCTGTTCAGTGTCCTTCCCTGGCACTCCACAATAAGATGTCTCGCGTGTGTGGGTTTTCCGACCTACCAAATCAGACATCAGAAGACTACAGAGAAAGGTTCGGACTGCTGAAAGGATTATTGTTGCCCCCCTGCCTACCCTCCAAGAACTGTATACATCCCGAAGCCGGGAGGAAAAAGGGCTCAGAAAATCACTCTGGATCCATCATATCCAAGTTATTCCCTTTTTGAACTTTTGCCATCTGGTCGGCGTTACAGAGCACCGAATACCAGGAAAGCCAGGCTCAAGAACAGTTTCTTTCCCCAGGCAGTCTACCTCATGAACAGTTAATGTTCTTCCATTGTGCAATTAAAGTACATTATGTGAAATAACCTTATACAGAGATCTGATACAGAGATCTGTATCTATCTGTATTTGTTCTTCTGTATTTATGTTCTACTGTAGTGTCATCTGTATGCACCAAGGGTCTGAGAGTAAAGCAATTTCAATTCTCTGTGTGTATGTGCTTTACATGTGGAAGAATTGACAATAAAGTAGACTTGACTTGACTTGACTTATACTTATTTATCACCCTAAACCCTAGTACATCCTAAAATTTATTTTATTTTAATTATATTCCTATTCTATTTTATCTATAGCATACCTGTACATACAATTTATTCTTTTTTTTTTGTGGTTTATTTATATTTATAGAGGATATCTATATATATATAATATATGCATGTGTATTTGATTACATCTATTTTTATTGTCTGTGTGTTGTTTTTGTTGTCTCTGTGTACTGGAAGCTTGTGACACTATAACAAATTCCCTGTATGTGCAAACATACTTGGCAATAAAGATCTTTCTGATTCTGAAACCCCGCTTGAATGGTTTTGGGACGTGACCTAAGGACAACGACGAGTTAATAATATTGAGAAACAGTTCTTCTGCTACAGGTAGCAACTCTTTCAATAATTTAGTGGGTAACAGGATCTAACAGGCATGTTGTTGGATTAGATGCAGTGATAAGTTTATTTAGCCCTTCCTGTCCTATAGTTGTAAAGCACTGCAGTTTATTTTTTGGTGCGATGAATGAAGCTGAAGTATTATATGCTGTAGAATCTACATTTGTTATTGTATTTCTGATGTTATCTATTTTATCAGTGAAGAAATTCATAAAGTCATTACTATTAAACGGTGAGGGAATATTTAGATCGGGTGGCATCAGGTTATTTGTTAATCTAGCCACTTTGCTAAATAAAAACCTAGGATTGTTTAGGTTATTTTCTATGAGTTTGTGGATATACTCAGCCCTGGCAGCTTTTAGAGCCTGTCTTACTAGCTGGACATAATGTTTTTACACGCAATTCTAAAAACTTCCAAGTTAGTTTTTCTCCATTTGCGCTCAAGACTACGAGTTTTTTTCTTGAGAGAATGGGTATTACTGTTGTACCATGGCGCAGTACGTTTTTCTCTAACCTTTTTCAATTTGATGGAGGCAACAGCTTCTAATGTACTAGAGAAGATAGTGCCCATGTTGCTAATCATTACGTCTAGTTCATGTGTATTTATGGGTACAAAGAGCAGTTGAGATAAATCAGGCAGGTTATTTGTGAATGTCTTTGGTGGCTGAAACAATAGTTCTGCCCGGACGATAACGCAGAGCCATATAGTTAATCTTAGTAATACGCAGCATGCACGATACAAGGAAATGGTCAGTAACATCATCACTTTGAGGTACGATATCTATAGAAGTAAGATCAATTCCATGCGATATAATTAAATCTAGCATATGATTAAAACGATGAGTGGGCCCGGTGACGTTTTGCTTGATTCCAAAAGAGTTTATTAGGTCAGTAAACGCAAGTCCTAATGCATCATTTGTATTGTCAAAACGTGAATGTTAAAATCTCTGACAATTAGTGCTTTATCAACAGTAACCAAGAGGTCTGAGAGGAAATCTGCAAATTTTTTTAGGAAATCTGTATACGGCCCTGATGGTCTATACACATTAGCCAGAGCAAGAGAAATTATACATTTCTTTTGCATATCTGACAGTGCAACATTAAGCATAAGTATTTCGAATGAGTTAAACCTGTATCCTGTCTTCTGAGTAACATTGAGAATATCACTATATATTGTTGCAACACCGCCGCCACGACCAGTCTGACGGGGCTCATGCTTATAACAGTAGCTTGGTGGAGTAGACTCATTTAGACCAATATAATCATTAGGTTTTAGCCAGGTTTCAGTCAAGCAGAGTACATCAAAACGATTATCTGTGATCATTTCATTTACAATAACTGCTTTGGGTGAGAGTGAACTAATGTTTAGGAGCCCAAACTTTAAAAAAAATGTTTGTTCATTTATTTAAAATTTTTCTGGTTTAATCACGATCAGATTCTTTCTAGATCCTGCATTAAATTTATAATTTGACCTCACTATTCGGGGAACAGAAACAGTCTTTATATATAGACTTGGGACAGCACAAGTATTCTATCAGCGCTAAGGGGGCGAACCACAAGTAATAAGGGCAGTATGGGAGAGTTGACTTACGGGCATATGGTGCGTTGCGTCCTGGAGATGTTGTCCGACATGAGTTCCGCTCCGACTCTGCTGGGGTGCAGGCCATCAGCGCGAAAAAGCCTAGGACTATCACTAGGGCCTAGGATTTTGTACATTTTTAATTTCAGTTTCCTTGTCACTTGCATGATTTAGTTAGTCAAAACAGAAGCAGAAATCCATCAAATTTGGAATATTTTTTAATGTTATATATCTTTTTTTGACCAATCAGGTTGTTTCCTGGATTATTACGATCTGGATATTTGGATCACTGACTATTTTCCTTCTTGCAAGAGTGCTGGGTGGAGAGGTATTTATATCTTGTGAAGCGTCAGATAGCATATGATTTTTTTTTAGTTGAAAAGGATGCCCACTCATGGTTTTTAATTTTATTTATAGGTGTCTTATGGACAAGTGCTTGGGGTTATTGGCTATTCTTTGCTCCCACTCATTGTAATAGCTCCACCTCTCCTGGTCATTGGGGGTTTTGAAGTCGTCTCTACACTCATAAAGGTAAATATGAATTTTTTTACAAAAAGAATATGAAATTATGTATAATATTGATTATATAATATGTAAATATGGATTCCCCCCAGCTTTTTGGAGTATTCTGGGCTGCGTACAGTGCTGCCTCTTTACTCGTCGGTGATGAATTCAAAACGAAGAAACCCCTTCTCATTTATCCCATCTTTCTTTTGTACATCTACTTCCTGTCTCTGTATACTGGAGTCTGAATTGACCACAGGCTTTGATTGGCTCGTTGCTTGGACATTGACAAAGAGCACTGTGGAGAGCTACACAGCAGGGATGTTCCATGAAGACCAAGAAGGAGTTTGCATTTTCTTTTACCCTGTTTATAATCCTATATGCTTTGGGGAATGAGGTGTACAGACATTAGTGTATTTAACTGCTTCCATTTATTTTGTACACAATAAAAAGCTGCATCTTTTACTGTGGAAGCCCTGTTTGCAGAGATCCCTCTGCCACCGAAATCTGGAGCCCTGGTTTTACATGATATTTACAAACCCCAAAAGGAAAAAAACAAGAACTTTATATTGTAAAAGATTATGGAAAGCATGATAGTCATGTAACAGAAATTGTGTCACCACACATAATGGTGAAAACTTTGAGTTAACCAGCTGACGGTAGACAGATTTTGTTGTTGTTGTAGACTGATCCAATGCATTCACTGAATTCTTGATCTAATCAATTTTCATTTTTAATTTATGAGTTCTACGTGGGAAAAGAGAGTATGCAGGCAGTACAGCTTAGATTAAAAAGGTCTGCTTTGAATGGGTGCCTTGAATTGGTCGTTTTATATGGCTGTGGTGTATTTTATTTATGTAAATGTAGCCAAAAAGGAAAGGAATTTTTATTTGTAGAAATGCAATTGAAAACAACTTTCTACCTGGTGATGTGTACACTGCAGACATATGTTACCATATTAGTTGAGCTAAAACAACTGAGTCTGGAAATTGTTATATTCATGAATCAGATTAAAATCTATTGACACTGTAATTACACTTTTTGTTGTGAATCTCATTAATGTTGTGGAATAATAATATGTAATTGCATGATTTATTTGTTAATTTCATATTCATTCAAATGTTTGGCTACTGGTTGTAACAGTAAACAATCAAAAAAGTGATTATGCATAATATTTTGAGGACACGAGTGTTGTATCTACTGTTAAAAACGACACTTATCAAAACACTATAAAAAAGGTGGTTGGATATTTGCTGACAAAATTAATGACAAGCATCATGATAAGTGTAGTTGCTAACAGATAATTTTATCAAAAAGATTAAAAGTATATTTATTAGTTTTTACATAATACTAAATAATTGTAATTTTTAACTAAACCTTAAAAGCTGTGACTTTTCTATGTGTGACTTTTCTATCTATCTATCTATCTGTCTATCTAGCTATCTATCGACAGCGCCCCCTGAGGTGCGGGCGGGCGATCACACGCGGTGACTACGCCAGTTCCGTTTAACGCTGAGTGTGTTAGCAGAAGGAGCCGCTGGTTTCCGCTCCGCTGATGGTGAATCGCTGCTCCTGCGGTATCAGGAGGAGGTTTAGAGCCCGCAGTGGAAGCGCAGCGGTTACTTCGGGATTCAGCTTTAACGTTTTCTCGTCGAGTCGCGTCCACGGAGGAGCTACTGAAGAGGGAGGGAAGGCAGGAAGGGAAGATAGCAGGAAGATGGCGGCGGCGGCGGCGGCCTCGCCAGGCTCGCCGGACTGGGTCGTGCTGAGGGACGGCTGTCTGCGCTGTGATGAGGAGGGCCTGCGGAGTCTGTCCTACCACCCGGCCCTCAACGCCATCCTGGCCGTCACCAGCCGGGGCAGCATCAAAGTCATCGACGGCACCTCCGGGGCTATTTTACAGGCCTCGGCTCTGCACGGTGAGTTTCGGCTCGGACGAGTTCAGAGGGATTTAACACCCGTCCGGGATCATAGTACAGAATCCTGGGCTGGACCTCCTCATAGAGGAGACGTATGGGAGATCCTTTCCTCCTATATAGCTTGTGATGGAGAAGGAGAGTGTCAAGATGATCCTGATAGATAGTGTTTGATCTTCTGATGGTGCAGTGTTGTGGGAATGACTCCCCTCTGTTTGGACTCCTTGTGGAGGACTGTCAAAATATATGTCCCTATGCGATATTCTCTTGTATGAAGGACTGTGTGAGAGTGATCCTTCACTCCAGGGCCTCCTGATTAGAGCAGTGCTTTAAGATCGACACCTTACTATTCAGGCTCCTGATGGATCGTCCATCACTCCTGATAGGTGTTTGTGAGAATAATCGCTCTCTCTTGATAGAGTTGTTGTTGTGACAGTGATCTCTCAGTCTTTGGGCCTCCGGATGATCCGCACTGTTTCGGGCCTCCTGGATCTGTTGTGCTGCCGGATCACTGTAAACATTGCCACGTTATTCACGAACACCGTTTATGCACACATCAGTACTGCTTACTTACATGTCACACCACTCCTCTTTATAAGTCAAATACAGCTAAACCAAGACTCGACCTAAAATCTGATGCGATATTAGGGTAAAGCGGTACTAAAGCTAATCTAAACATTAGCAAATATCAGCTCGTATTGGTGTGTGTCTTTCTCGTAAGTTACTTGGTGTCAGTGACATTCAACCAATATCTCAATACATGTCAGTGATATAGAGTACATCTTAACGCAGTTTTTGGCTTTTACAGTAAACATTTTTTGATTTTTGGCTCTAAATGAGCTGACAGAGGTTTAGCTAATCATGCTAACGTTAGCCTAGCGATAGCCTAGCCTGTCTGCTACGGATCCGTAACACTGCTCATGTTTATGCCAACCCTGCCAACCCGCTGTCTGTATGGTTGCGTAAAGTATTAATATTATATTAATTTGTATTCATTTTATGATAGTGTGTTTGGGTGCTTTCTGTGCCGGTCTGCTGTGTGCCTGTGGCGGTGTTGTTAATATGTACATTTTTGACCTTGTCAGTCTGTGTTGGAGTGTTTTATCTTTTATTCTGTTTGTTAAAGGCATAATAATTACATTGTAGTTGTGTATTGTTGCCTGAAGCAGTAATATTCACTAAGCAAATGGGTTAAACGGGCACTCTTTCAGACATTTCTTCAGTCTCCTAGTTTGTGTCATTATTCTTATGAAACGTCTAGCTCATTAACTGTCATAAGATGACACTGCAAGCCTAAATGCTTTGAAGAAAGGACAGCTGGACACTAAAGGATGTAAACGGGTATCTTTGCAGTGACAAATGTCTTAGAAAGTCTTGTGTTAAATGTGTGTTAATGAACACGTGAGAACATTTGTGAATGTAGCTTTAAGCCACTTTCCAGGCAAACTCCAGGGCCAGATTTAAAGTATTTAAACTAAAGGTTGTGAATGTGACATTTAGTCTAGGACTAATCTGAAAGGCCAGTTTAAGGAGTTTAACTTCATTCATGTCCTCAGCAAAGCAGCGGTTGGAATTACAGTAGCGGAGATGTGCTGTGCCATTTTTGAGTTAAAGCACACCTGTTTTATCCATGGATGCATATGAAATGCAAGGAATGATCGGTCTTACACCAGTGACACTGTAGCACATATGATTCTTTGTTGAAAATCCACTGTGTGCAGCAAGAAGTCTGTGCCTTTGTGAAGATAGTAAGCTAGTGGTTGGGTTACATTTAGAGACTTGTGATAGTTTGATATTGTTATCACGCTCAGCTAACTAGTCTGTTTGAAATTGCAATTAGGTTATTTAGCAGCGAGTCTTGGCATAGAGAGTTGCTAGCGCAGAACAGTCGACTCATGCTTGTTTGTACAATATTGATTGGAGAGGTTTTCTCTTTTTTTCCCCTCCTGAGTGTGTAACACAGCTACTTAGGAGCAGATTTGAAGGGTGGAAGTTAAGAAGTTTTTCATGTTAAGAAGTGTGATTTAAAATGCATTAAAATAGACAAATTTTAGGTATAAAATAGGTTGTACCATATTATAGCATATTGAATTGTTACTGAACAAATCTGCTTTCAAACTTTGATTCTGCTTGCCAGATTTCAGTCATTTTGCATACAGCTTTCTGTCATTCATGCATGTTAAATGGTGCATAGCTTTTCTTCTTGGGTAAAAAGGAACAGAATATTTTGGAATGACATGCTGATGCCAGTGGCATTTCTCACTTTTCTTCATTTGGTGTTGGTGAATGTTCTGGATGTTTGTTTTTAGTTCTGTTTTGTTAAAACGAAGGGTGTAGCTCAGAACAAGTTCAGTATCTCTTTATTTGCACACACTTGAATTCATTCGTCTTTAGTTTTTTTGTAAGAAACTATTTCAAGTTCTCGCCTGAACGTTTGGGTGTTTTTAGAGGCCAGACCCGCAGATACATGTCCAAAGATTTGAATCCCTCCCCGTGGCCAGCTGGGCCCTACAACACAGGTACCTCCCCCCTGTATCCCTCCGCTCCCCCAACTCTCCCCCCCCCCCCCTTACTGTTTCATATACCTAATGTCGAGCATCCTCCCCCTATTTCTAACCAGATGCTTGGCAGGCGGGATGAGCTTGCAGCAACGTAGGACAATTCCTTCTCCCTGTCTCTACCACCTGAGCAATGTTCAATTGTGTCATCTCCTCCGCAGCTCTCATCTGATCCTTCCCTTCCACCAGGAACGTTCGGCTGGTAGGTTGGTTTACTCCCTCCTGCTTTTTTACAATCGTAACTTATTTGAAGTGTGACTCTTATCAAGTTGTCCTAATAGTATGAAAACTCGCCGCAGTGTAGATGAATAATTATATTGTAGTGATGACACGTGCTATAGAATCGACGTACATCACACAGCATGGTGTGGTTGACTATGATTTATAGTGTGTTTATGTTAGTTATGCTCGTTATCATACATTAGCACCGGCTAGCCCACTCCCTGTATGTGTGTGTTTTGTATATCGCGACAATACATTCGGTTGCGGCCGTCTACCTGTGCCCCTTTGGTGTTGTCGTAACTTCCAGCTGTGGATAAAGTGCTTGGTGAAATTTACGCTCCGTGGTCCTTGGGTAGGAAGAGACGGCAGGTGAGACTCTTTTGTGACAAGGGCTCGGACATCTGGCTCAACCTGTGTTGCTCACAAACGGTCCCATTAAGCACAGCCCACTTGGTGTCGACGGTGTGAGGGGAACCCTGGCTAGTGACGCGTCAGAATATCTCACATCGGCATTGAGCACATTTTGGTATCCGACTGAATGCAGTACCCAGCTATCTCCTACCTGACCCTTTATCAGTAAATACCTGACTGGGTGTGGGGTGCAATCCAAAAGTGATGCTTCAAGACCATCTTTTAAACACCTCATAGATACCTTTTCCTTTAGGTCTGCAATGGTGTTTCAAAGCAAACAGTAAGTTTAAATTTGTTCAAAGTAATTAAAGGACGCATATCAAAATAGTGATCTTATCATGATGCTGAATCTGTAAAAAGGATCACATTTGCAAGTCATATACAGCCGAGAGCCCCCACAGGGCAAGATTATGTGCCCGGTTTATTCTACAGCTGATTAAGCTTTGAGCTTTAATCATGCTTGACAGAACTATGTTTAAGTATACGACTTATAATTTTCATGAAGTCTTGGAAGAACATGGGTAAGACAGTCATCATGGTGCTGAGGTCAATATGTGTAGTATAGCATATACAAGTTCCGTGGATCATCCAACACTGCACGAAACAAGGGGGGGGGAATTATGTACATGCATCTTCCTAGTGTACAGTGAGGTTACAAACTCGGCAATGATAGTTGTTTGAGTGCGCGTGTTGATCTAGTGATCGCATAACAAGTCTGACAAAGACGGTGCTATGCAGAAAGACTGGTCCATGTCTCCTAGGGCACTACTGAAAACAAACTCCAGGCTATCACCACTCCTGTTGTCCCTATTCTCTAGGTCCACGCACTATGTTTGACTCTTGTTATCTCTTCTGTCGAAGTCTGATTGATACCCACACGCCTTTCCCCCCACCCACGTGGCGCGATCTCGCTAACCCCCCGAGCCCTCATCGCACACTCTCCAGTCCCTAGAACCATGCATATCAAATCCTGGAGACCGCTCATCGACACTCAGATATATGTTGTTTGTGTTGTTTTGGTAAAAAACGAGGTCAATATTTTGGGCAGTGTGATTGTCTTGGACTTTTTTGAATTGGATGCAGTATGATGTTGAGGGTTGGTATTGGTTGATTTGTCATTAGGGCTTGGGTTACTGTTTAGGGCTGTGTGATTTGGGGGAAAATATCAAATTGCGTTTTTTGTTTTTTTTTGACAGATATTGCGATTTTTTTTAAATTTGCAAAGTCAAGCTTCAGCTAAATATTGTCAATAATGTGCAGCACAGAATGGGTATCATTACCATGCTGAAAAAAACAATAGAAACCATCACACAAATTCTTATAGTTTCCATTAAACCATTACAAAATTCCATTTTGTTTTGGGCATTATTCCAATAGAAATTACTGTTGTTCTATTGGTTGCCACCTGCCAGATTACATCCCACCAATAGAATCCATCAAATAGACACCATTATAGTTTACATTAAAACCAAACAAATTCCCATTGTAACCCTGAAATCCATTAAATTTGTTATTGTGTTATGGGAGGGGTTCTATTGTATTTTTGTTTTTTTTTCAGCAGGCAAGATTATAATGATGTAACTACTTTTACAGAATTAACTTAAAAATTACTGAATTGTTTATTTTTTATAAATAAAGAACTATTTCTTAAGTCAATTATTAAAGTATTACATATGTTACATAGTCTGATTTATTAATTTTAAGTATTTGGGATTTTTAGAGCAAGTGGAAAATGTGCTGAATGTTTAATTTCATTCAAGTGAAATTAGCAAAGCAGTTAGATTGAATTTACATTTGTTTTAAACGCGGAGTCAGGCGAAAGTCGACACAGGTTGCGCGCGTGCGTCAAGCCTCATCCATACTGCTAGATGCACTCGTGAAGACTTGCGGTGCGGAGCCGGGTGCGAGTATAAACGAGCATTACGAGACAGACTGCGTGAGTGCGGCAAGCATTAATGGCTCGTCCGTGACGCGGGATTCGCGCCGAGTGGGGGAGAGAGGAGCGAGTATGAGAAGCATTCACAGACACGGGCTGTGTGTGCGCTCTTCTGAATTGAGAATAGCCAACATGCATTATAAACTTAATTAATCTGTTGGGGAGATAAAATGTTTAAGATAACGTTCACGTACTAACAAAAAACATCTAAGAATGTATCTTTTATTCTCCAGTACTGAAAACAGAACCGATAAGGGAGCTTTTGATATGCGCTGTGACGCAGCTCTTGCAAATAAAATTTTTTGTTCGTTGTCTGTCATTTCGAAGCTTAAGTTGCATACGATTTTCTTTAGTTTTAATTTGCCTAACAATCGATCTGACCCAGTAGACGCCATAAACCCACTCTTTCTCTCTCCCGCTTTCCGTTTTTTTTTTTTAATGGTGGGTGTTTACGCAGCTGGCTAGAGCAGTGCTGACTGGGGAGAACGGAGGTGCGCTCACTCTTGCCCAGGGCAAGTAAGACTACAACTCATGGCTGGCAGTCATGCATATGCTCTGGAAAAGAGTAATATCACGTCCACATCGCAGGCTTTGCGATTAAGAAATTGCAACGTCTCAAATCGCAATTTCGATTAATCGCACAGCCCTGTAACATTAACATATAACCGGACACTTTTGGTACCGGTGTTTCTGTGTTACTCTTGTAGTTGTTCGACTTTTTGCGTTGTGTTTTCTTTTTTTCAGTACTTTACTCTGTGTAATTACAAAAACATTTATTTCAGTGAAAAAATAAGTCCAAAAGTCTCAATTTCAACATTTTGAACAATAGGGCCCTACAAACTTTTTCTTTCTTTCTGTTTTTTTTCCCCCCAGAAATGCTTACGTTTTTCTGAAAATCAAATTTGTTGTGGATGGCCATTAAACATTTATTTATTTTAAATCAAATGAAAATTAAACCCTTTTATTTTTTGCAAACAAACTGAGGTTTACTGTTGAAAATAATACATGGAAGAAAAATTGTGTGAATATTCCTTTAAAACATTGTATTATTTTTTCTACAATTAAGTGATTAATCTGGTTGTAATATTTATTTTTTATCATTTAATTGTTTTATTTAAATTTGATAGAAAATTGAATATTTAAAGATGTACATTATTCTTTACAAAAGTAATATAAGAGTAATATATTTATGTTACATGTTAAACCGTACTTTTATTTAGACAGGTTGCCATGAAGTTTCTGTGTGTATACAGTATGATGATGCTAGTTTTCTCAAATTAAACGGTAAAATTCTCGCAAAGTGACTCTCACAGCAGCTCTGGAGATTAAGTTTTTGTGTTCATGCCGTCATATAGTGAGACGCAGAGGCCGAAAATCACCGCAAGCATCACGTGTGCTTCAGTATTTGTGTTGTAAACAAAACCGTGTTTCTGCCATTCATACATACAGAGGCAAGCGGAACATGCAGGATTCATATTTAAACCGTCTTTTTGCATTTTAATATTCACAGACACTAGTTCATATCACGATTCGAATTAAGTGGCAGTGGCTACTTTTGATTTATTCGTCCAAAATTGACAAATTCCTTGGCATTCCGCGCTATAGAGCAAATTACGTTTTTATGAATGGACTCCGCGATCCTGTCCGCGTTTTCGCAGAAACCGTATGGCCCTAGAAATGTAACCACACTTCACAACATTTCGTCTTGCCCTGTGTGTGTTGATTGAACGAGTTGCGGGGGTGACATCACGTCACAGGGTCTCTCTTTCTCTGTCTGTAGCATATGTGCCCAGATGTGTTCTGGCTGCTACACACCCAATTTCCGGAACACCGATGATTTTAAACCGTGAAAAACGGTGCCGTAACCTCACCCACACCCCGGCACTCCCCTATACAAGTACCGAACCGATGCAATTTGGTCGGTACCCTTAAAAGTACAGAGTTCGGTACCCAACCCTATTTGTCATACATTTTAGGGTCTGGTTTGTGTTGTTCGAACTATCAGGGCTTGCTCATTAGTTCATCTTTGACTGTTGAGATGTTGAAGTATTCCTTATGAATTGCATCATTCATTTACAGAGCTGTGTGTGTGACTTCTGTCAAACATATTTGTTTAGCCTTATGCTAGATAATATCACATGTTCACACAATCATTAGGAATAGACCACATCATGGTTAAGTTATTAAATATTATGTAAAAAAAAAAACTCTATTATATATATATATATATATTTAGATAATTTAGATATGTTTTTTTTATGATAACACTTTTTCAGCAAATATGCATTAAATTGTTCTAAAGTGACAGTAAACACTTACAAAAAGGCATTGCTATTATTTGATTGGGCATCAAATCTGTTTTCAACACTGAAAATAATGAGAAATGTTTCTTTAGCAGCAAAACATATTACAATGATTCTGAAGGATCATGTGACACTGAAGACTGGAGTAATGGGTGCTGAAAATTCAAAGGAATGAATTACACTTGAAAATATATTAAAATAGAAGACCGCTATTTTAAATTGTAATAATAATTCACATTGTATTGTTGTATTTACTGGATTTTTTTACTAAATGCAGCCTTGATGTGCATCAGAAACTTTATTCAAAAACATTAAATAAGCTAATCTTACAGACCCCCAAACATTTATTAGTTTCCACTGTCTGCGTTTCTTTGAATGCTCTTTTTAAAAAAAGAAAAAACTAGAAATAAAAATATGGCAGTGACATGCGTATCATTCTTCTTATGCCTGAAATCCAGTTTTGATCTACATGTGCATTTGTCTTGAGATGGCATTTTACAATACACAATAGAGGCCATTGGTGTCAAAACAAACTTCTGCAGGCCATGAGCTGTTCCTCATGGGAGCCTGATCTGTTCTTCTAGGTCACTTGAGTTAACTTAGGAGTTCCCTAGTCTCAGACTGACGTGCCTGAGTCATGTGACTCAACTTGTTCAGAAAGGCCATTCATAAACGTGTACAGTGAAATGTGAGAGCTGAAGTGTAAACATGAGTCATCACCGCAGTGCTGGAAGTAAATCTGTTTATATAGGATTTTTAATAGCATAATGTTGGTCGTAATTAGCTTATTGTTTTTATGGTACTGATTCGACGTGGTAAAAAGGGTGAGACCATTTTATTGAGGCCTACCTTTATATTTGGTCTTTCTAAGCTCGGAGTAGAGATGGGTATCGTTAAGGTTTTAACGGTATTACTACCCTTACCGATACTGCTTATCGATTCGGTACTTTAACGGTATTCTTATCGGTACTTTTTGTTTATATATATATATATATATATATAAGATATATATATATATATACACAGTGGGTACGGAAAGTATTCAGACCCCGTTAAATTTTTCACTCTTGTTATATTGCAGCCATTTGCTAAAATCAGTTAAATTAATTTTTTTTCCTCATTAACGTACACACAGCACCCCATATTGACAAAAAAAAACACAGAATTGTTGACATTTTTGCAGATTTTTAAAAAAGAAAAACTGAAATATAACATAGTCCTAAGTATTCAGACCCTTTGCTCAGAATATAGTAGAAGCACCTTTTGATCTAATACAGCCATGAGTCTTTTTGGGAAGATGCAACAAGTTTTTCACACCTGGATTAGGGGATCCTCTGCCATTCCTCCTTGCAGATCCTCTCCAGTTCTGTCAGGTTGAGGTAATGTGGTGGACAGCAGTTTAATACACTAGCCGTAATTCTCTCTCCCACGTCTGGGCCATTCAAGAAGAGTCACAGAGTTGTTGTGAAGCCACTCTTTTGTTATTTTAGCTGTGTGCTTAGGGTCGTTGTCTTGTTGGAAGGTAAACCTTTGTCCCAGTCTGAGGTCCTGAGCACTCTGTTGAAGGTTTCCGTCCAGGATATCCCTGTA
Organism: Sinocyclocheilus anophthalmus; assembly: GCA_018155175.1. Taxonomy (NCBI): domain Eukaryota; kingdom Metazoa; phylum Chordata; class Actinopteri; order Cypriniformes; family Cyprinidae; genus Sinocyclocheilus; species Sinocyclocheilus anophthalmus. The sequence goes on from JADLZN010001625.1 coordinate 345,908, forward strand.
CTTGGCCGCATCATCTTTCCCTCGTTTGCAACCAGTCGTCCTGTCCCTGCAGCTGAAAAACACCCCACAGCATGATGCTGCCACCACCAAACTTCACTGTTGGGACTGTATTGGACAGGTGATGAGCAGTGCCTGGTTTTATCCACACATACCGCTTAGAATTAAGGACAAAAAGTTCTATCTTGGCCTCATCCAACCAGAGAATCTTATTTCTCACCATCATGGAGTCCTTCAGGTGTTTTTTAGCAAACTCCATGCGGGCTTTCATGTGTCTCTGCACTGAGGAGAGGCTTCGTCGGGCCACTCTGCCATAAAGCCCAGACTGGTGGAGGGCTGCAGTGATGGTTGACTTTCTAAACTTTCTCCCATCTCCCGACTGCATATCTGGAGCTCAGCCACAGTGATCTTTAAGTTCTTCTTTACCTCTCTCACCAAGTATTTTCCCCCCTGATAGCTCAGTTTGGCCGGACGGACAGCTCTAGGAAGGGTTCCGGTCATCCCAAACGTCTTCCATTTAAAGATTACGGAGGCCACTGTGCTCTTAGGAAACATTAAGTGAAGGCAGGCAGAAGAGTTGTGGAACCTTGGCCAGATCTGTGCCTTGCCAAAATTCTGTCTCTGAGCTCTTCAGGCAGTTCATTTGAATCATGATTTTCATGTGTCGAATGCACTGGGAGCTGTAAGGTTATAGAGAAGGTGGGTGGATGTAGAATAAAGTACAATCAGTATAATAAAAAAAGATGGACTCAAAATGAAGAGTTAGAAACATATAAAGGATGATCGAAGAAAGGGACAGCAATGAGGAAATAAGAGGTCAAAGAAGGGTAGGAAATAGGACAATGTGATAGTTAAGTGGTATTGTGTAAGAAAGAAAAAAATGTAAAAATTCGGGGTTGTATGGAAAGGGGGGATGGTGTGGAAAGTAATGAGGAAAAAAGTAACTGAATAGATTTAGAAATGGATGCAAATAACAAGAGGAAAAATTGAAGGGGGTCTGAATATCGACCAAGTGTGGATATAAATATATAATATATATGTAAATATTATATTATGTGGGGGTAAGGCACGTATTCGTACCGAACAAAGTTTCAGTCGGGTCTTGTGGTAGTGTCAGCACGAAGAAGTTTTTTTTTTTTTCTCAGGAAATTCAAATAAAGGAGTTTGAGTTTTAGTGGGAAGAGGAAAAGTTAGAGGCGTGGGAGGTCGGACCCGGTGGATATAACATACATGTCGGCGGGCCTACTCGGCGTGGTAGGAGCCGTTCGGCCCTGGAGGGGCGGAACGTAATTCCCTCCGTGCCCCCACCAACCCCTTGCCTGCGTCTTGCCCCGTACGAAACTGTCCGCTCGTCCCCGACCCCCATAAAGTCTGTTGAGGTGCTCTATGGATACCTGGTGATGTTCTTTTTCCTTTCTCTGCCTTGGTGCATTAATCCCCCGGTTAGTCCTATGGTGAGATGATGTCTTAGATCCGAGCTTGCCCGCCATCACTCTACTCTCTTCCCCACGCTCGTTATTTACAGTTGTCCGCGACCTCGTCTCCCCTTTTGCAGCTGTCCGCCTCCCCTCCTCCCGTCGCCTCTTCCCCCCGCCATGTTCTTGTGTGTCCGCCTAGACTACCCCACTGGTGTTCTTCTTCTCTTACTTATTCTTTCATGTTGCGTTTTTCCTACTTAACCTCCCTGCCCTCGTTTGGCTCTATACGTTGTTCTCGCTCCTTTATCAGTAGCAGGCTTGCCGTCATCTCTTGTTTTCCCCTACGACCCTAAACTTCTTCCCTCCTTGCTTCTTGCACTACCGCACAATTGCTCGTCCCCCTCTCCCCCTCCCACACAATAAATGTTTCTGTTTTTTTCTTTGTTCCGCCGTCCTCTACCAGCACTTACGTTTCTCAGCGTTCCTCCCTCATTACGATATATATGCCATGTCGTACATACCCTCCTCTCCTCCTTCTTATCTCCTCTTCTTCCTATATCTTCTCTCTCTCCTATCTATTGTATACTGCTTCTGATACAGTATTTCTGCCGTGGTCCCTTCCCCAGCCCCGTTGCCTCTCTTTTGAACGCTCCCTTCCACTCTGTCTGGTCTCTTGTCTCCTCGCCTTGCTTCCGTACTTCTTTCTCTTTGCTTTTCTCCCGTTTTGCGTCCTTCCTCGAAGATCCCCCGCACTCTCCCCCCCGCTCTGCTTCCTCCCCTCCCACACCACGCCACACCCCACATTCCGTGTTTTACATTATTTCATAATCAGCTTCCGCGATACTAAGTCCATAGATTAACACCCGACCACCCTTATTCCTCTGAGATCCCCTTTCTGATTGAACATCCTTAAATTCCTCTATCATTTTTCTTGTTTTGTCTCTTCTACTATACTCATTTCTCCCGCGAACTGTTAAAGAACACGCTTATTTCCAGTGTAGTTTGCTAGCTACGCGTATTCAAGTATCGGTATTCGATTCAGCGCACTTGCCATTTGATGGACCATGCGCCAGTCTGTACACGGCTAAGCAAACCCCCCCACCCCGAACAATTCTTGACACACCCCCCCACCACCTCGGACCCGCTCCCCCTCTCCCCTGTTCTCTCTCACTTCCCGACCCCATCCACTGTGATATCAGTTCATACTCTCCAGCCCACGGAACACACAGCCGACAACCGATACACAAAGTGTAATTTGTTTGTCAGTTTTGGAGCGCGCCACATGCGCACATTTCAGCCTGAGGAACAGCGTTTCTTGTGCGGATTGTGCTTTCAACATTTTTATTAATAAACATGTCCTGCAATTTAGCAACAGTAAAGACAGCATCTTACAACAATCACAGACTGAGCTGATTCTGACGTTAAGTTTGGGTTTTAGGGAGGACGAATGCGCACCGCTGTGAAGGGGAAGAAGTTGCGCAATACGAAACACAGCTAGTTTTTAATAGCTTTACCTCATGTCTTATTTTGTATAATCCTTAGAAGCCAAAATCGAAATAAAAAAAATTAAATTAGCTTAATAAAACAGCCACAGGCCTAAAGTGTAAGCAGAAGTTTGAATGTTTAGTCCTCTCTTCTATCATAATTAAACAGGGCATTCATGTTGCGCGTGCTGAAGCTCCTCCACGTGGGCGCGATCTCGCTTCTGAATTGCGAATAGCAAAAATGCATCATAGAAAAATGTTTGAAAAACAGCTGGCGACTATGGTTAGATAGAATTTCCAAGATAATGTATATATAGCAATAATAAACGTATGTATGTGTTTTCTTAATTTCTCCAGTAACGATAGCAGAACCGTTAACATCAGAGCTCATCGATACTCCGGTCTTTCATAATTTAGCCCCGGGACCGATTAAATACCGGGTTTCGGTACCCATCCCTACTCGAGGCTGTGTTTCACACTTAGTACACATCGATTAAATTACATGCCGTCTCCATTTGTATGAGTTGGTATCTACTCAAGCGTTTTGCACACAAAAAGGCATAAATAGTTGGAAATATCTAGGTCGGAGCAACAGATGCCCATATGTTTGAAAAACACAGTGAACAGCCCTGGGAGGTGCTTTTATCTTATTCATAGGTAGTCGCCTAAATAATATAAGGCGTGAGCTTCATCTGAACCCCCGCGCTCGAGTAAAAGAGACACAGCGTATATGCCAACTTTAACGATTCGGACCATGTTCCCAGGCATCTGAACTTGTGAAGTGACATCATCAAATAGAGGAATCATGATGTATGCTCAGGTTACAATATTACAGTGTAGTGTTGTGACGGTGAGGAAATTTTCCCACCGATTAATCAACGTGTGACAACACCGATAATACCGGTATCACCGCGGGGGGCGTTCCCTCTTTTTCTCGCTTTCCTTCACTTTCAAATAGCGGCAATTCAGAGTAAAGCAATAGTTCGTTTGAATTTTCCCTCTTTTCCTCACTTTCCGTCGCTTTTAAATGGCTTGAAAATGCCGTGTGCATTTTACTTTCACTTTCGAATTAGCGGCAATTCGGTGTATATTGCTTGAATGCAACAACAAAATACCACGTCAAACTCACTTTAGCCTATATACAAAACATAGAACTTTTATTAACAAAAAAAAAATAAAAATACACCATGCTAAAGGGCAGGCTACGCCTAATGTAAAATAACAAATAACTTAAATAAAGTTTAAATAGGTATACAAAACTGGAAATAAGTAAACATATACTGTATGTATATAACCAAATAAATAAGAAACGTAAAAAGTTTATTAGAAAAACGAGTAAGAAAGCTTGGAGGCACGGAATACACCTTGATGTCAAATAAAATAAATAACACAAAGTTTAAATAAAGTAAAAATCAGAAAACAATGTGGAACCAATTAAATAAGAAAACGAATGTTTAAAAAAACTTCCAAAAATCATCTTAGATAAACGGCAAAAGTCAACAGGCTTTTCAAAATCCTTTTGCATTTCGTTTCGAAACTAAATCATCCGCCATCGTCTTTTCTGTCTCACCTCACTCTTATTGTCAGTCAGCTCGACTCACTCTCCTAACTGGAGAAATGAAATCTGATCTGATGCTACTGTCGTTCGACACGCTGCATTGAGCAGCCGCATTCAGTTTAATTGTATTGTCTGTTCTCTAACTGAACTAAATGACTTTTTAAAAATTAGGATACACACCAAATAAAAAATAATAAAAGACGGTGGGGGTCGGGCTGCGGTGGGCAAGTGACTAAACCGGTGTGCGGCTTTAACCACGGTATCACATCAAACACCGTCTATCGCGGCAAGCCTATAATTCAGTGCTGACCCTGTGGACGTTTTACATAAAATGTCAGTACAAATCAATATGAATGGAATAAAGATGTTTTGTTTGTAATTAGATCATTAACGTTCACCCAAAACTGAAAATTAGCCATAAATACTAGGGGTGGGAATCAAAAGAGACCTCACGATATGATATTATCATGATACTTGTGTCATGATACAATATTATTGCGATTTTAAATCAATTCCGATATATTGCAATTTATACCTTTTTCCAACTTCAAGGAAAACTTTGGAAACATGCGTTTTAACTAAAAAGAAACATTTCTCAATTTATCTCACTTCAATTTTATTGCTGCAGTGCAAAAAGGGATTGTCAAGCAGAAAAACTGACCAACACTTTCATGAAAACCAGTCATAAATGTTGTATGCACCTGGCAAACTCAACTACTTGTATTACAGTTTAATCTAGTCCACCTTAATTAAATGTAAACAGATATGGACTGCTGTGCTACAACAGGTGTTTTGAACAGTGCAACTTGAATTTGTACTAAAAAGTTGTGCAGACCCTTTAGCAATTGGGGCATTTGAAAGTAAATTGCTGTTAAATTTAAATTAAATTAAATAAATCATGTAGTCTTACATCTGGGGATGCACCGAAATGAAAATTCTGGGCCGAAAACCGAAACCGAAAATGCTTTGTAATGATTATATATTGTTTTATTAAATAATATAAAGTAATTTTTTAAGACTTTTTAAATTTAACTCAATTTTAATGATACTGAATTTAAAAAAAAAAAACACAAGCCAATAAAATAACTACACTTTTACTGAAAGTAACAATAAAACTGGACAATTTTATATTAATATTGGTAACACTTTATAATAAGGTTAATTAGTTAACTACTTTAGATAATGAACTAAGAATGAACAATAGTTCAGCATTTACGATCGTAGATGTTAATTTCAACATTTACTAATGCATTATTAAAATCAACAGTTGTGCTTGTTAACAGTTAATGCACTCTGAATTAACATGAACTAACAGTGAATAACTATATTCTCATTAACTAACATTAAGAAAAATTAATAAATACTGTAATAAATGTACTGTTCATGGTTCGTTCATGTTAGTTAATACATTAACTAATGAACCTTATTGTAAAATGTTACCTTAATATATAAAAATATCAATATATTATTTTTATTAATTTCTATGTAACAGAATCAGACATTTGTTGTTGTTGTTTTTTTGACTAATTATCCAAATAATTTATAGTCCTACAAAGCTATTATTATCAGAGCATTTGAGCATAGCATAGCAGAGCATAGCGTCACTGAAGGTAGCATTATTTTACCAGCGTTGCCCAGTACAGCTGAACTAGCCTACACCATGTTACAGCACAGTAGCGCTACTGCAAACCGGAACAAATAGGCCTATACTGCATAGAAATTTCCTGTCAGTGCGTTATTTGAGCGGACTTTGCTTTTCCGGTGAGCATGAGCGGTACACGAGTGGAACGCACATTCATAGATCGGAATATTGAGCGGAACGTCAAACCGCGCAGTGATGAGGAGAGTGAAACATGCACGCTGAACAATGCGGGGTACGGCGCGGCGCGCCATATTTATTATTATTATATGTAGCCTATATTTTCAGTGCATCCCTACTTACATCCCCTCCTTGTTTACAAATCCGAAGTAAGTCCATGGACAGGGCTTTCCTGATAACTTTCCGCGATGCCACCCTCTTTATTTTACTAACTTACTGCATGCTGAAGGTGACCCAGCTAAACCACCATCTAGTGGATTGTAAAGAATTGATTTTATTATTCTACCAAATAGTATAATAAAAGATCGATACTTGGCGTCCGTGTATCGATACAGTATTGCCGTGGAAAAAATCGCGATACTAGGCTGTATTGATTTTTTCCCCCACCCCTAATAAAATACTCACCTCAAGTATCCTGGGTGTATATGACTTTCTTCTTTCAGACGAATCCAGTCGGAATTATATTAAAAATTGTCTTTGATCTTTCAAGCTGTTTAATGCCACTCAAATTGATATTTTTCTTACAAAAACGCATCGATTCGCTACAGAAGGCCTTTGTTCACCCCCCGGAGTTGTGTGAGACACTTTTTTTTTTTAATGGATGGGCTCTTTTTATTTAACTTCTTTTGAACTGATGCATGCAGCACCCACTGAGTGGCAATTCAAACAAGCTGGAAAGATCCAAGACATTTTTTAATATAACTCTGGTTGTATTTGTCTGAACGAAGAAAGTCATGTTCACCTAGGATGACTTGAGGGTGAGTAATTTATGGGCTAATTTTCATTTTTGGGTGAACTAACCCTTTAAGTTTGAATCGGGGTAACCCAGGTTAGTCTAAAAGTACACTACAGTTCAAAAGTTTGAGATTGGTTAAGAATTTGTAAATGTTTTTGAAATCTTTTATGATGTCTAGAGTCATTTATTTGTTTATAAATACAGTAAAACAGTAATTAGTATTTCAATTAACTGTTCCGGTCTTCAGTGTCACATGATCCTTTCAGAAATATTTTTAACATGCTGATTTGATGCGCAAGTAATATTTCTTATTACAGCCAAACAATTTTGCCTAATTAATATTTTTGTTGAAACCTCGATACATTTTGTAGGATTCTTTGATGAATAGGAATTTTAGAGGAACCGCATTATTGAAATAGTAATCTTGTGTAACATCTTTACTGTCTTGGTTCTGTAATATCTAATGTTTCCTGCAGTAGAAAGTACAATCCCTCCTGTGCTATTTGTTCTTTGAGATCAGTATCCCTTAATAATCTGAAGCAGTCTAATGGCGTAACACTTCAACACTATCATTTGATGTCCACATGAGAAAATACAGACTCGGTGAGGCCATCACAGTGTTGTTGCTTTAACTGTGATGGACTTTCATGTGCTCTGTATATAGATTAATGACTTATTGCTTATATTCTGCAACTTTGAGGTTTGAATAGATGGTAAACATGAAATACAATGTACCTCGTGTTCCCCTGCAGGCCCAGCAGATGTTGTATGCGTGTATGGAGAAGGTGGATGTTTCCAACACGGAGGGTTACGATCTCTTTCTCACACAGCTCAAAGAAGGCCTGGAGAATACCTCACATGAGACGGCGGCCAATCACAAAGTGGCAAAGGTTTGTCTTAACAGGAAGGATGCATCATTCATAAGTCATCTCACTGTTCTAATCATTATAATGTTTTTGTAACCACAGAGTTGTAAAAAAAGTGCAAAGTGTAGAAATATAAATAACTTGATGAATAATCAACCTAGCCTACTAGAGGTTGAATGACTTTTTTAATCTTTTTGTGAGTCAAGCCTGTTTATGGCTAAAATGGTAATTGGAAGTAATTTATGTCATAATGGCCTCTTTATTTCTTGTAATTGTAAATTTATATATCAGAATTGCAACGTTGTGGTTCACAATTGTAATAATTATGGTAATATAGCTCACAGTTGCACCTTAATATCTCACAATTACATCTTCATTGCAACAGTTTGAAATTGTATTTCTCATGATTGGCTTTATATCTGACAACTGTGACTTTATTTCTCATAATCATAACTCAAAATTACACCTTTCTAATAATTGACTTATCTCACTTTTTGTTTTAATTGTCTAATAATTAGACTTTATAGCTCACAAATGTGACTTTATAGCTCGCAATTAAAACTATATATCTTACAATGCACCTTTATATCTCAGTTACATCTTTATAGCTACAACTGCAATTTTATTTCTCTGAATTGATTTTATATCTTTGGGGCAATATATTTAGCAATTTTATACATTTGGGACATCATATTTTACAGTTGAGTCTTTTATATTTCACAGTTGTTGTTGCTGTTTTTTTTAAAGATATTTAACAAATACAACTTCATATCTTACAATTGTTGCTTAATTTCTTGCAATTGTGACTTTATTTCTTAAATTTCTTAATTTAATTACTCTGAAGCAGAAACAGGCTTCCATAGAAAACATATTTTGTCCTATCAAGAATTTTTGATAAAATTTATATAATAAAATTAGCTGGATCTGATGTGACTTTGGCTTGATTGTGGAATGCGTTCTTAAAGTGTTCTTTAATCACAGGACTGGTTCTCTGTCTCTCACAAACAGTGCTGGGATTTGGCTTCATGTTTCAGTGCTGCAGAGCGTCTGGCAAGCTACTTTTTCTTACTTGAATTTGTGGGTCCCATAATTTCGGATTAAAACCTTGCAGCACAGTGTGTGTGGTGACATGTTTGCTGATGTAATGCAATCTGACTGTGTGTTTGTTAATAAGCAAGAATAGTTGAGTCATGTAGCATTACAGCGTATAGATTATTCATGAGACACATGCTCACAGTGACTTATCTGTGCAGACACACAGGCTGTATTGAACAGCAGTGCTGAGGTGTATCAGTAGCCCTGCAGTAACAAGAGGATGATCAAAGACTCCCACTAATGCACCTGTGTCAGTGAAGTCTGTCAGAGCTGAGGTCCATCTTAAGACTCCCTCTGTCTTTATACATACTGTCACGACTCCTACTGTAAGAATGCAAAGTGAAGAGCAGAGAGAAACACTCAGCTTACGCTCCGTAACACATGATTAGGCGTGACTGTGATTTAGATTGTGTCAGTAGTACTTTATGCAGCAGAAAGTTACTAAACGGATCGCTTTTTTCCATTTTTGTTCTTTTTCCAAGTACAATTTTGTTTCCCTGCAAGTAATTTTCGGTCTTGGTATAATTATTGGCATAATTGTTTTACATACAATTAAAGCTGCAGTCCGTAACTTTTGGCGCTCTAGCGGTTAATAAACAGAACTGTGTTCGTCTTGCGGAAGAACATTCTCTCTGTTTATGTCTATGGCGAATCACGCAGGTACTGGGCTACTCCGCAGCGGTACCTACCCGAGCCAGTCTAAATAGTCCAAATATAAACACTTATTATAGGTGTACCGTAGTGATTCAGGACAAGCCAAAAACACGGTTTGGAAAATGGATTCAATCTGGGTGTACTTGTACTTCTATTATATTACTTTTTTAATTTTAAACAAAAAAGTTACGGACTGCAGCTTGAAGTAAAACATAAAAAAAGAAATATTGTGCCAGTAATAAAAAAACAATACCAATAAACAATGTACAACAAATATAAATATAATTGCAAAATGAAAAATTAACAACAAAACAATACGAATAAATAAAAAAGAAGTGTTTATATAATAAAATTAAATAATGTACAATAACCAAAATACAACAAATGTAAAAAAATTACAAAAAAACAAAGCATAAATTCATATATAAAAATAAACAAATAAACAAGTAAAATTCAATAAATTAAAAATAATACAAAGTTATATTCAATTGTTAAAAATATATTTAAATCTTAAAGCACGTGTACAGAAAGCAGAAATTTCTTTAGTCTTTTGTGTATAGTACGTACAGATTGCATCTTTGTAGTGAGAAAACAAGAGCATCGGTTATCGCACTGGGATTCTGCCGCTCCTGTATTTAAATGGTGTTTATAAGGACCCCCCATAAATGCTGATCTAGGAACTGTTTACCCCATCTACGCATCAGTCATATTCATCTAGATAGCAGGAAGGAAACCGATCCTAGATCAGCACTTTCTTTCTGAGTCTTTAAATAAATGGGCCTCTGCAGTTAATAATGACGGCATGTTTCTCCCCTGCGTCCTCCAAGCCATCAGCATATTACTGCAGTCCTCATCATGCAGTTTCGCAGTGGACCACGGCATCAGCCTCATGTGGTAAAAAAAAAAAAAGAAAGTAAGTGCAGTGTTCCCTTGTGTAGTCATCCAAGCACCCTTTTTTCCGCAATTTGGCGGACATCCAGATGGCACTGCTATAACAATGAGCGTCAGCTACGTTGATGGATTTCTCACTCCGCTCTCCATTGACCCCTTTCAGGCCACTGCACTGGGTTCTGGAACTTTCCAGGCTCTTGGAAAGAGCACAGATTGTGTATCAGGTTATTTCATGTTTGAACATAGGAGTTTTTTCTAGGTTTAAATGAGAGTGAAAGTTAAAATAAGTCAGGATTGTTGTGAACAAGCTTGTTCAGACATTTGAGTTTAGAAATATTTAAACACTTTGGCCTGAAATTAGGCAGCTGAACTCGAAAAATCCTCAAGTATTTGCAGCTGTTACAAGCTCCTAAAAAAACATAGGCCTATTATTTACACCATCTTGCATGCCTTCCTGCTGTAAATGCTGTTGAAATGTAATATCACCCTCCATCTTTCTCACTTTCCAGTGGGCGACCGTGACCTTCCATCTCCCTCATCATGTGCTGAAGGTGGTAACGAGTGCCATCATTAACGAGTTGAAAAAGTTGAATCAGAATGTCGCAGCACTGTCGGTCGCCTCTTCGGTCATGGACAGACTCTCCTACCTCTTACCGAGCGGTCGGCCAGAGCTGGGTGTCGGACCCGGGCGCTCTGTAGACAGGTAACTGCACAGGAAAGGGTCAATTCAGTGTTTGTTAGATTATTTGTGATAGCATAAAAGCATTCAAAATTGTAAAGGTTTCTGCAAATAGTGCAGCTTGAGAATTGATCCTTCGCAAAGACCCACCCCTGTTAGCTACTATTGCTATGTCTGACAAGCCATGGTGCAGTGAAAAATACATCACAGAGTAACGAGGATATTGACAACGGCTTTACTTTTGGAATGAAACAAAGTCTAAGCTTTGAAAGAAAATCAAATAATAAATACAGTTTTGTGGCTCTTTAATGTGTCAATTGTTCAAGCGGCATGTGAACTGATCTTTTACTACTAGTTACAGCATGAAATAAACCTGAATGAACATTAGAAAGTATGTTGTCTCAACAACAGAAAGATGTCAAAGCACCATTTTCAAATTCAACTCTACTTATTCTAATCTACTAACACTCCTGTCTAGTTTGTTTGTCGGACAAAATGGCGAATTCGGCATTATGATTGGTCAGATCACCTGTCAATCAAACTCTTGGCGAAGGGTCAATTGTGCTTTTACTTTTCCATTTCCATTTTACATTTGGGGACAGTAGGTGACAAAATTCAGTAGACTTATCTATAAACCAGTACATCTTTGATATTTGGAGGATAGGGTGTTTCGGCTTAGTCCAATAAGGAAAAAACATTTTAAAAACACCCAGAACACCTTGTAGGTGTCATGAACTGCCTTTTTTAATATTTTGTACTGTTCTCTGGGGTCCCCTTATAATGGTAAGATTTTTACATAATAAAACATAATTTAGAAGTAATAGGCAATTTTTTTGTCCTGTTTTACACCTACATGTGCGAATCAGTGGGCTGGGCTAAACAGGCAGTGATGTGGAAGCAGGCATTGATCATCTTATGTGGAGGCAGTGTTTAGCTGCACTATTACACCTTAAAAGTGCACATTCCACAACAGTCGTTTTTGCAGATTGGCTTCAATATAAACTGGTTTTAGACTAACTTGCTCTGAAACTTACAATTCCGATTCTGATGTTCGATTCCAATGTGATTAAATAATAATAATATCAAACATTTATCATGTGTCTCTTTTTTGCAAACCATTTATTGGAGCTGAATACCATGAACAAAAATCAACAGTCTAGAATAACAGCCTAACGGGATAATTTATGAATGAATGATTAAATGACTCACTCAAGATGTACTTGTTTCGTTACTGGATGAATCAGCGTTTTTGAACGAATCTCTTGTATGATTCAAAGACCAATACATTTTAACAGCCCCTTTTTGCCACCTACTGGCGTAACAATGTAATCGACAAATCTTCATTTGAAGTGTCAAATTACTTTAAAAAGGTGATTTACTCCATTTTAATCGCTACTGTACACATCAGAGTTTATATCTGAACTAAAAACTTTTATCCCAGTACTTCTGTGATTTGAGTGTTTGTAACAGAAATAATGATACTGTGTGATTGAAAAGAAGCTGTTTCATTCATGACAGACAGCTGCTCTCTAGGTCAATGGCAGCGCGAACGAAGATTTAAATCTTCAAATCACACTGGTGTGATCGTACGCTGCACGGACGAACCAAGTGATCACAACATTGATTGCACACATCAAAGCGCTTAGATTAGCGAGCAAGGTCCTGGCAGATTGCTAGGTCGGGTCCTCACAGATGAAGAAAAAAAGTGCATAGGAATCGATATGCAGAATCTAAATTTTAATTTGATAACAAGCATCCGATTCCTGACCTTAAGTATCCGATTCTGGAATCGGAATCGATTTTCAATTCCCAACCCTACCTCTTATATGTCAAAACATCAAGGGAATTTTGATTTCTCAGTTCATGACCCCTTTAAGTAAACACACTGGAAACCACCCAGAACACCTTATATGGTGACAGCATGGGCAAGCGCCGCTTAAATTTTCTACAGAAATACGTGTATTTAATTATAGTGGATTTGAGGATGTAGAATGATTTGAAGTGCTGTTTGTGCCTCTTCACCACAAAAGATTTCTTTTTTTTTTTTTACTTAAAGAGTGTATGTGTGATATTTACAGGTCTTTGATGTACAGTGAAGCTAACAGGAGAGAGACGTTCACATCCTGGCCTCATACTGGCTACAGGTGGGCTCAGCCTGATCCCATGGCCCAGGCAGGCTTTTATCACCAGGTTTGTGTCATTGCCATGGCAAGGATTCTTTTCAAATTTGACTGTCACCTTTAAATTTCGCCCTGCTCAGGTCCTCTTCATTTTTCTTTATGTGTGGTATGTATTATTTTTGGTTTATTTTTTCACTGTTTGAATGATTCCTCTTGATGGTCACTGACTGATTGTGAAAGTCTTTTTGTATCATTTATTGAAAGTGAAATCATTTTGAGCACAGACCTTAAACTGGGTCAACAAGAATGAACGAATTGTATTTTCTAATTGTTCAGACTATATAAACAGCAGAGATAAATCCAGGACAGTACCGTCAGTTAATGTTTGAGATGTCTATTATGAGTTCAAAGATCATTTTATGAACGTTTCGTTTCGGTTTTATTGTAAAATCAGGGAATTCCCGATGATGTGCTGGTACATGATGTATTGTCTTTATTCGAGTCACCATGCATGCCAAGGAGGGTTGAGCTGTGCTGGTAACCAAAGAGACCACACTACTTCTCTCACCCATGTTCCCTGTTGTCATGCCAACCGATCGAAGTGAAGGGAGAACAGTGCCTCTGTGTTGTGGATGAAAGGGTGATGCCACAGCAAAGGGACATTCTGTTAGTTAAAGAAATAGAGCGAAATGGGAAAACGTGATTAATTATGAACTGAATTTTCTTTAAGGGTTATACCAGATGTTATACCAGATGTGTTGGTAAATAAGTTGCGGAGTCTTTCATGCAAAGAAAAAACAAGAATTGTTTTGCTAAATGTAACAGGTTAGGGGCATGATTGACATCGGTTTTATATTTCCCCAAATTCCATAACATTTTTCTGGATTCCGTTTTAATTTTTCTGGACTATTTTAATGGCAAAATAAATGTGAGGGAAAACTAATAAGTCTAATTAATTTAAATCATGAAACGTACCATATTAAACCGCAATTTATTAAACATTTGATAAAAATTAAATTAAGGCACTGAATTTTTTTTTCTTTCTCAAATTCAGGTTTATTTTTATCAAATTCTGGTTCCATATTTCTGTATTCCATTTTAATGGTTTCATTAAATATGAATAATCAAAAGCATCTCTAATTAATATATTTTATATAATATTTATATTTCCCCAGAAATACTGTGTTACGTATTTACCTTTTTTCTGCTAAATAAATCTGGTAAACAATTTTCTGGTAAATATTTACTTTAAAAAAATAACGTTTTAATAAGGATTTTTATTAGTAGTAGTGTACTATCCTTACATTTAAGTAATATTGATGTCACGGTTTCTTTTAAGTTAACCAAAATTTATTTGATGTTGCTCGCAAGACCATTTAAGGTTCTCTGTTATATGATATGACAGTTAGTTTCTCAAAAGAAAATGGGTAAAATGATCAAACGTAACTCTCAAGAGAATTTCTAAAGGATTATGTATGGTTTCATGTAGGTCTACTCCTATATTAGACCAGCAGAGACTGAAACACCACAAAGTGTCACCACGTGCTTCAGTATGTTGTAGGCATCCACACAGAGACAAGCAAGTACATGCAGGACATTATTTAAAGGTATTTTGTGCCGCTTAAGATTTCACAGCCACTTGTGGAACCAATACCACCGCTCCCTTTAACTGCACAGTTACACAGTGTGCGCTAGAGCGCAAACCCCGGGGGGCACCATCCCAGTGCTCCAAAAAAAAAAGTTTGTGCTATATAATATTAAAACAGATAACATAAATAAAAAAATCGAAAATGAACATTCTCTCTCTCTCTTCTCTCTCTCTCTTCTCTCTCTCACTCTCTAATATATATATATATAATTCTATAGTTAAAAAAAAGCATTTTATGGGGAACGCCGCAGTAGGATATATAGCACAGTGAACCACCATCCGCATACCGCACGCCTCGGCACTTCACCTCACCTCATGTTTGCGGCTGACTGCAAATGATCATAATTGATCAACAGCTCAGAGAAAAGAAAAAGAAAAAAAAAAGCCCAAGATGAAGCCTGTGCATTACTTTCAGTTTCAGGTACGTTCATAATCCTGTGAAACATTTTTGACTGTTGATGTTTAATGTGTTTTAATGTCGGTAATAATTTCACCAACAACGCATCTGCCTTAATATTGTAGTTTCCATGACTTAAAATGCATTATATAAAAACAATGAGGCAATAATGATTGTTTAATTAATAATAATCATAATGGCTCCCAAATAATAATAATAATAATCATAGGGCCCTACATGCTGAAGAGCAGATCAGATTTGCAGTTTTCTTAGGTTATATTCAAAATGTCACAACATGTTTCCAAAGCACTCATTTCGGTGCTATAATGTGTCATCTTTGTCCCCTTGTATTAGGACTTTGAATGACTCTTTGCACTATAGATGACGCTAACAACTGTCTTCTTCCTTCTAGCCTGCATCGACAGGTGATGACCGGGCCATGTGCTTCACCTGTAGTGTGTGTTTAGTGTGCTGGGAACCTACAGATGAGCCCTGGTGAGAAGCACCCCACTAAAACACAACCGCAATGTCACACTCACTCAAACATGAACCATAACAAAGGCCTACAAAAGAGCTGAGGAAACTCCTCTCTGTGACCATCCTAATAATACCTTTTATACCTTTTTAGGTCCGAGCATGAGCGCCATTCGCCCAACTGTCCGTTTGTGAAAGGGGAGCACACCCAAAACGTTCCGCTATCCGTCACTTTGGCCACCAGCCCAGCTCAGTTTCCCAGTGCAGATGGTTCGGATAAAATCGTGTGCTATGGGTTAGGAAGCTGCCCACATTTCCTTGCTACGGCAACCAAAAGGGGGAAGATTTGCATCTGGGATGTTTCAAAGCTTATGAAGGTTTGTTGTTCATCTCTTACGTTAATTTCTAAAGTGGATGAGAATGGCGCAGTACACCTAAACCTCCATGTTTTTCTCACCTGTGCAGGTGCATTTAAAGTTTGAGGTGAACCCATATGACCCAGCCATCCTGAGGCAGTTGATCCTGTCCGGCAGCGAGCAGCAGAGTCTCACGGGCACAGAATCACGAAGGCCCACACTCTCCTGGCTAGAAGAGGCCACCTGCTGCTCTGACTTACCCAAACTAGAGGGAGACAGGTTTTAAACCTTCATATACATACCTAAGATGTCTTACTCTGTTGTTGTGTTTATTGAACATGTCCTGTGTTTTTGTACCTAGTGATGACCAGATAGAGGACTCAGACAGCGAAGAGCATTCCAGATCAGAGTCGGTCACAGGTAAAAGCACTTGGACATTGGTTTTCATGTATTAACTATGTTTTTTCAACATACCGTATCTGCACTCAATGTTGTCACCAAACACCCTATTTATTGTTTTCATGCTTTCCATTTGTGTAGGCCCACTTGGTCAGAAAGAGACAATGGAGGTGAGTTTGGGAGTCACAGCTCTCAGTGTCCTACAGCAGCCTGAGAAGTTGCAGTGGGAGGTGGTGGCCAGTGTGCTGGAGGACACAGTTAAAGACCTGGAGGAGCTGGGGGCCAACACTCCGCACTCACTGGGCCCCCCAAAAGCCAACAAGGCTAAGGAGAGACTGGCTGAGCACCACAACATTCCTTTCCCCTGCCTGCTGGCCGGAGGACTGCTAAGCTACCGGTCAGCAGCTAGTTCTCCACTAGGTCCACCTCCGTCTCGGCGCTCCATGGATAGCCCAGTAAGGACCGCTGCCTCTGAGGGGCTTGCTCCGGACCAGGGTCCCATGGAGATCGAGTCCTGTAATCCCCCCACAGACCTGGGCTCCCCGAACCTACCACCAGCCACCCCTGTGCAAAGGACTATGCCTGTACTACTCCTGTACAGCATCAAGGAAGCAGATGAGAAGTCTTCAGGGAAGGTGTTCACCCAGATGAACAACCTGATGAGCAAAGGGCTTCACGAGGAGGGCTTTACTGTCCCGCAGATTATCGAGATGGAGTTTGACTCTCACGAGCAGCTGTTGCTGCAGGACCCTCCCATCACGTACATCCAGCAGTTTGCGGATGCGGCGGCTCTGCTCGGACCTTTGGATGGGGAAAAGTGGAGCTCTTTGGCTCCACGGCCGGGTTCTCTGGTGCAGTGCTTGCGGTTGCCAAAAGCATTGGAGGAAGAGAACCTGTACATTGATTCCATCACGCCCTGCAGTGATGGATTACACTTGTTAGTCGGTCTTCAGCCGTGCTCTGTAGAGTCCCTTAGCGCTATCAATCAGGTGGAGGTGTTAAACACCCTCAACCGTCTGCACTCGGCTCTCTGTGGCCATCGCAAAGGACAGACACTGGCTAATGGCCATGACGCCCACTCGGGCACCTCTCCTCCACAGACCCCTCTCATCCTGCCCCCTCATGACCAGCAACAGCCCCATACTTCCAGACCTCTAGGGGGCAGTGGTGGCGGTGGATACCTTGCGCTCTACAAGTTGAATTACTCCACCCGTATCGTGACCCTGGAGGAGGAACCGGTGAAGGTCCAGCAGATTTGTGACCCAAGGGATGCCGTCACATCTCTCCTCCTCCTGCCGCCAGATGTGCTGGATGGCAGAGAAGATGACGGAGAGGAAACTTCAGAGGAGTCTACACCTTCAGGGCTCAAAAATTGCACAGGGATGG
The DNA here is from genome assembly GCA_018155175.1 of Sinocyclocheilus anophthalmus. NCBI lineage: Eukaryota > Metazoa > Chordata > Actinopteri > Cypriniformes > Cyprinidae > Sinocyclocheilus > Sinocyclocheilus anophthalmus. The sequence continues at coordinate 363,885 of JADLZN010001625.1, forward strand.
TTGTGTCCGCAGTGACAGCGGGCCCAAGCATAGGAACTGCCGTTGGGAAGGAAAAGAGAGGAGAGGTGGCTGGACTTGGACACCTGGTGGTGACTACGCAGGCAGGTTACATCATGATTCTTGACTTGTCCACCCTTGAGGTGATGGCCAAGGTGGAGCCACCCAAGAAAGAGGGAACAGAAGAGGTGGACCCCTTCGTCTCTGTTACCTACTGCTCAGGCACTGACCGGCTATGTGCCTGCACAAAAGGTAAGCAACTCAGATGCTTTATAACTGGCTTCTTCATGTCTTGTTTACGAACAAGGGCATATGAGGTGTGGAGGTTCACAGTTTCTTTCAGTTTAGCTTGCTACCCACACGTACCTCATTGCCATGGTAACCAAGAAGGTTCTCATTAACCGTAGTGAGCTCAGCCGACTCTCAAACAGGGCTGAAACTCTCAAACCGTTTTGCTTACATTCATGAGAAGTGACCTTGGTGAGTCAAGGGTTGAGTGAATTGTTTGTCCACCATACTGGTTTTATAATATGTATTGCTCTTTTGATTGGCTGAATTAAACATTTCAGTACAGTTTATGAATCTGTTGCTGTGGTCTATTAATGCCTGCTTTGTTTATTGTGTGTTTTTGAGTATGCATAAATGTAATTTATTCCTATGATGGCAAAGCTGGATTTTCAGCAGCCATTTCCCCTGTCTTCAGTGTCACATGATCATTTAGAACTCATTCTAATATGCTGACTTGCTGCTCAAGACGAATTTCTTATCCCATCTGTGCATGTATTAGAATAAGGGAGAATAGGGGACTTCCATCCCTGCCTTTCACTTTCGGTTTTCTTGCTGTCCGTCACTGTATTAATGAGTAGTTTGATTAAGACTAAAATTACTGTTACTATAAGATATACTTGCAGTTAGCGAGTTGAACAAGCCTCTAACCCCATATATGATGTGTGTGCCTTCCTTAAAGGGTTAGTTCACCCAAAAATGAAAATTAGCCACCCTCAAGTCATCCTAGGTGTAAATGACTTTCTTCTTTCAGACGAATCCAGTCGGAGTTATAGTAAAAATTGTCTTTGATCTTTCAAGCTGTTTAATGCCGGTCAGCAGGTGTTGCATGCATCAGTCCAAAAGAAGTTAAATAAAAAGCGCACATCCATAAAAAAAAAGTGTCTCACATGACTCCGGGGGGTGAACAAAGGCCTCCTGTAGCGAATCAATGCGTTTTTGGAAGAAAAATATCCAATATCATTAAAAAAACGTAATAATCACTTTAATGTAGCTTGCGCCAACAGTTGGACACGGAAGCAGCTCCGGGCAGATGACATATGAGGTCATCTCATATTGCAAGATATTTTTACTTGCAGTAAACATGCTACATGCAGTTATGTTATTCATGGTTTACTATAAAAAGCTTGAGCACTTGGTCACAAGTTTTTTTTCCCCTATATGAAGGTGGAGAGCTTCATTTCCTTCAAATTGGAGGTGTGTGTGATGATATCGATGACGCCGACATTTTTGTCGACGGCCCCCTGTCTAATAGGGCAGAGCAACTACTGGACGGAGCAAAACCCACATCAAATCCTTCGAGCCCAGGTATCACAGGTGAGTGACACATGAAAGCATATTAAACTTGTGTGTTTGTCTGTCCAACATAGTGCAGGAGGTTCAGATAGTTTATTTAATTTGCCCCTTCAGCTACCTCACATCAGAAATCAGCCTTAAGAAATCAATTTGTCCTGTTGAATTGAAATTTGTATGTTTAAAACAGCTGATGCACAGTGTGCTTTCAGGAAAATTTTCCTCTGTGTTGTTCTTTGTTCATTGTGTCATCTGATGTTGTATTTCTCTCTCTGTGTAAATCACACTAGCAGTAAAATGATGGTTTGCCTCATACCTGTGGAAATGTTCAGTATAGTAAGCTGTGTGTCTTTTGGCAGGAGTTGACCTCCTGGTGGACCAGCCATTGACCGTAGAGACACTTTCTTCTCTGGTGGAACTAACACGTTTTGAAACGCTGACGCCACGCTTCTCCGCAACAGTGCCCCCTTGCTGGGTGGAGGTGCAGCAGGAACAGCAACAAAGGCGGCATCCACAACACCTTCACCAGCAGCACCACGGCGACGCCGCGCAACACACACGCACTTGGAAGCTACAGAGCGACAGGTATACATTCACAAACAACCTACACTCTCGCGTATAAGTCACATTTTATTATTTCATTCAGAAATAGGCCTAATGCCGACGCGAAATGTTTACAAACATTATAATAAACACTGTAAACATAGCTAGGCTATTTTAGTTCCCCTCACTCCACAACAAATCCTTTCAATTAACAGTATTTAGAAAAGAACAAGAATTAAAAATATAAGAAGCTATATAAACGACAAGCCAAAACAAATTAATTTAGGCTAAAACAAAACTGAAACCAACGTTGGGTCTCTCATTCCACACAAAATCAAATGTTTCCGTATTCGCGATGTATTTGAATGGCAAATTATTATTTATGTACTTCACTCGCGTTCATATCCACGTAAAAAAAAATGTTTTGCATAACATCACGGCGGTACGGTGATAACACTTAAAGGGTAGTTCACCAAAAATGAAAATTAGCCCATAAATTATTCACTCTACAAGCATCCCTAGGGTGTATATGACTTCTTCTTCGATCGGGAATCCAGTCGGAGTATATTAAAACATAGTCTTTGTTTTTTCAAGCTGTTTAATGCCACTCAGCGTGTGTTGCATGCTTCAGTCCAAAAGAAGTTAAAAAAAAAGCGCCCATCCATAAAAAAAGTGTCTCACACCGCTCCGGTGGGAGAACAAAGGCCTCCTGTAGCGATTTGATGTGTTTTTGTAAGAAAATATCCATAATCAAAACATAATAATCACTTTAATCTATAGCTTGCGCACTGTTGTACACTGGAAGCAGTTCCGGGCGGATGATGTATGAGGTCAGCTTTGCGCATGCGCCGCTCAGTAAGTGACGAACGCGGAAGCGCAGGGGAGAGATAAAAACAAAACAACGGTCAAGAATTAGTAGTATAAAATGAGGATTTGTAAAGAAGAATGTGGGAGGATTTCGATAAGCCAAGAGGAGACTGGTTTTCCTTTTCTAAAGTAAGGAAACTTTGCTTCCTTGCTCCTGTTAATAAACGTTGTTGCACGAGGACTCCACGGCGCATGCGCAACGATGATCTTCATGACGTCATCAGTAGCCGGAGCTGGTTTGTGTTTTTAAAAACTGTTGGCGCAAGCTACATTTAAAGTGATTATTACGTTTTAATTATGGTTATTTTTCTTACAAAAACGCATCTATTTGCTACAGGAGGCCTTTGTTCACTCCCTTGAGCTGTGTGAGACACTTTTTTTTTTATGGAAGGGCGCTTTTTATTTAACTTCTTTTGGATGGACGCATGCAACACCCGCTGAGTGCCATTAAACAGCTTAAAAGCTCAAAGACAATTTTTAATATAACTCCGACTGGATTGTCTGAAAGAAGTAAGTCATATACACCTATGATGACTTGAGGGTGAGCAATTTGTGGGCTAATTTTCAGTTTGGGTGAACCTAAACCTTAATGGCTTAACGATTTACTACATATTTTACTAATAGCTTTTTTACTACAGAGTTTTTTCCCTGTATTTGACTGACTGCCATTTTTTATTATGATAATGAAACAGGCCATTGTTCCTTTCGCACCAGCACAAAAATGAACCGGAAAAAACTGATCAGGCTACTTGTGCACAGTTTTCTTATTTCGTGAATTATTATTTAAAGTAAAAAGGTTCTCGTATAGGCCCATGTATCGTTATAGGATATATATACAGTGTGTACGGAAAGTATTTAGACCCCCTTAAAATTTTCACTCTGTTATATTGCAGCCATATGCTAAAATCATTTAAGTAAATTTTTCCCCCTCATTAATGTACACACAGAAAAACCATATTGACAGAAAAACACAGAATTATTGACATTTTTGCAGATTTATAAAAAAAGAAAAACTCCGTTTAAGGCTTCCTTGGAACGGGAATCATGGCGGGGAATTTCATGTGAAAGTTCCACTTCGCAGGCACTTACAGTCGAATAAGACCCGCTTGAATGGCTGCCTGAACAAGAAAACCTCCTTTAATGAAGGGAAAAGTGTTTGACTGGTTGGTCACTATCTCGCGAACACCCGTGTGGATTTCTCCACCCCATGCGGGGATCCTTTCAGCTCGAGGAGCCCTCTCGAACGCCACCCTCCACGCGTCGGTAGCCCCCCCGGGATCGCTTGATCGGTCTGCGCCAGACCGCGAATTTAACCACCATAACTCCCAAACCCCGGGGGCTATCGACACGGGGGTGGTCCCATTCGAAAGCTGGCCTCTAGACATACACTGGATTCGCGTTCAAGAGGGTTCCTCGAGCTTAAGGGATCCCCAAATTTGGTGCGGATTCGCCGCACCGTTACGGAGATATAGCCGTTCAAAGTTTCAATGGTTTTCCATAGATTAAGCTTTAAGCGTTTCATCCATGTCGCCAGTAGCAAACAATGGAGTGCGCTCTGCTGGAAAAACTAAGTAATTACACAATTTCAAGTATTTTATCTGTGTTATATGTTCTGTAAAAAAAATTTGGCATATTCGCCGATACCGATATATTTATCGGTAGACACTTATCCTGTAGAAATGTAATCAATTCTCCATTTAAGATAATCTTGTGGGTAACCACTCGGAAACGAGCGAGGTTGTAGGTTAGGAAAAATAACCAAAATGAACATCCCTAATATGAAAGCATGTGTAGTTAAAATCAGACACGCGCACATTTATGTATACAACAGTTCTTTCTGGCCCTCAGATCTGTTTAGCACAGATGTCTTTCCAGCCATGTGTTATTCTACCAATATCCCACACACACACACATGCGTAAAATATAAACATTTAATTTAAAATAAAAATTTTAGAAATGTAGACATTTCCCCCCTTTTTTTGCATGTAATGTGTAATATATATCTCTCTCTTAGCTCCAGCTGGGATGAGCACGTGTTCGAGCTGGTCTTACCCAAAGCCTGCATGGTTGGACATGTGGACTTCAAGTTTGTGCTAAACAGCAGTAATACTAACATCCCACAAATTCAGGTCACACTGCTGAAGAACAAAGCACCAGGCCTGGGCAAAGTGAATGGTGAGCCACTCTTAACCAGAAAAAGATACTGTAGATTCCGGGGGCTAGTTTGATCTGATTTTATTCCCTAAATTAATCTTTTGTTGTGTAAAACTTTGTGCTGCAGAGACAGCAGTGGACAGGCAGATTGTTTTCCCATTGTCTCATGTCTTGCACTCAAATGGAGAGAAGAACGGACAATCACATCTGCTTGATTTCTCAGAGGACATCCAGTTCATGGACATCGAGGAGTTGCCAGGTAAAGAGTCCAGATGATTAAGCCATCTTGACCACCTAAAAACGTTCACCTGTTATGCTAACGTCTATCAGCATTCTTTAATAATACATCTCTGTCTGTCTCAGGCTCCAGGCTCTGTCCGTTCCTGCAGGAGCACAAAGATGATATCTTGTGTGGGCCGGTGTGGTTGTCCAGCGGACTGGATCTGTCTGGACACGCAGGGATGCTGAGCCTTACAAGTCCCATACTCCTCAAAGGTTCGCCCAAACAGTCATCACAAGTCATTTATAGCAGCCACTTCCTCCCATCCTGCAGTGTGCCAGAAGACTAACAGAAAAAAAAACAGTGCAGAGCTGCAGTATTTAACTGGTGTGAATATGCAACACAAATTTTCCTTTCATTCCCCTTTCTAGGCATGGCAGGGGGAAAGTATCGTTCGTTCTTGGTGCACATTAAGGCAGTGAATGATAAGGGTCTGGATGAGAGCTTGAGGCCGGTGGTGCGGATGCCCTCAGCCAAACCTCACAGTAGTAAAGCTCACTCGCTCTCATCCCTGCTGCAGAGGGCTCAGGCCACCAAGGTACAGAACAAACACTGACTTGAACTCTAATTGACTTTTGGGCCATTTTAAACTGAAGAGTGTAATCCTTTGTGTTCATTCAAGCTGTTTCAAAACTGATGGCATAGCTTTGAATGCTGGTTTGGGGGTGATATTCAGTTGTCTAACTGCTATACAGACCCCTCTAGTGGCTGTATAGCTGCATTGCTTCATAAAAGAAATAACTCTTCACTTGATTTGTGCTCTTTGCATGGAGGTAAAGGCCAAATGATGACCAACACAGCAGCTCTAATTTTCATAAAATCTCGCTTCTTTTCAGGAAAAGGCTTCCACGTCTAAAGCAGATCCTCAGTCTGCCCCTAAAAAGCCTGATAACCTACGGGGCTGTGACTTGCTCCAGGAAGTGTCTGTCACAATTAGGAGATTTAAGAAAACGTCTGTACCCAAAGAACGGTAAGAGATAAAAGTATGCACTATACACTACCATTCATAAGTTTGGAGTTGGTACGATTTTGAATGTTCTGTCTCTTATGCTCCCCAAAGCTGCATTTGTTTAAAGGGGTCATATGGTGCGATTTCAATTTTTCCTTTCTTTTACAAAAGGTAAGAGTGTTACAAGCCCTTGGTGCATAAAGAAGATCTGTAAAGTTGCAAAGACTAAAGTCTCAAATCCAAAGAGAAATTCTTTATAAAAGTTGAGTCAACCACACCTACCTAAAAACGGCTCGTTCTAACACGCCCCCACATGTCTACCTCACTATGTGGGAAGATTTGCATAACGCCGCCCAAATGTTCACGCAAAGAAAGGCGGCGTAACGTTTATTCTCGCTGTAGTATTGTTGTTGCTTCCGCCATGTCGTGAAGACGCTGTGTGCTTCGTTGAAAGCGAAACTACTTTGTTTGGTCTCCACAAAGGGACGGATCGATCGTCATGCTACCAGCTGGTCTTGTGCTGGTCGTGAGGGGAATACATCAACTTGCAACCATGGACCGAAGGGAGTTCAGGCCCGGGGTCAATCACAGTGCACGCTAAGCAGGGGGCTTCCCCTACGATAGGCACGGTGTTTCGTTTGTGAAAGCGAAACTCTTGTTGGTCTTCCATACAAAAGAGGGACACGGCTACAAACAGTGGTTAAGTCAAATCAGGGGTTAAGTTGTATTTACAATACTGTTCCAGAACACCTCAACCCAAATATTCAGATGTGTCCAGCACATTTTATGGAGGACTGTTTAGACCGGGGAGAGTCCGTTAGACTAAATGTGGCTTGTATTGACTGTAAGTAAGTTTTTTATTTTTAAAGAATTTGCCACTGATGTTTCAAAAGCGAGTTTTGAGCAGTGTAGAATAGCACTCGTTTGTCATTTCTCCGATTACAAATGCAGACAGGGTTTAGGTTTACGCGGCGCGATGCAATGCAACGCATAAAAAGACAGTATAAGTAAGTCATTATAATCCGTAGTTATGTCCCCAATGGATGCAACAAATGCCTCGTTTGTAATGGGTTTAATGTTTTTGACTCGTCGCTCTGGCCGGGACACGGCATAAACAGGATGGTAAGGGGCATAACATTTCCGTCTCATGCTTTAGGTATTCGGCCAATCACAACGCACCTCGCTTTTTCAGACCGATGAGCTTTGTAAAAATCGACGCGTTGCAAAAAGGCGGGGCATAGAGGAGAAAAAATATTCCCCGGGCATAGAGGAGGAAAAAAAGAGGAAACAATAATGTACAGTAGTGGAAATAAAGGTGTTTTTTTTTGTTACTTAAAACTGCATAAACACATTCCTTACAACCAAATACACAAAAATTATGTTTTTTAGCAAGCCTATATGGGACCCTGTAATCCAAACATTCTGATTTATTAAAAAAACACTGTTTTCTATTTGAATATAATAATATATAATTAATTACTGTGGAAGGCGAGATTTTTCAGTAAATGAGACTTCAGAAAATAATTCTAATATGCTGATTTGCATGCTCCTGGTTCCTATTAAGGTGCAGACAATAAATTAGAATGTCGTGGAAAAGGTTATTTATTTCAGTAATTCAACTCAAAGTGTGAAACTCGTGTATTAAATAAATTTAATGCACACAGACTGCAGTAGTTTAAGTCTTTGGTTATTTTAAATGTGATGATTTGGCTCACATTTAACAAAAACCCTCCAATTCACTATCTAAACAAATTAGAATATGGTGACATGCCAATCAGCTAATTAACTCAAAAACACCTGCAAAGGTTTCTGAGCCTTCAAAATGGTCTCTCAGTTTGGTTCATAGGCTACACAATCATGGGGAGACTGCTGATCTGACAGCTGTCCAGAAGACAATCAATGACACCCTCCACAACATCATGTAATTACTGGAGTCACACACTGAATGACAAAGAAGCTGGCTGATTCAGAGTGCTGATACAAAAAATGTTAACAGAAAGTGAGTGAAGCGCAAAAGTTGTGGAAGAATAAAGATGCACAAACCAAACCGAGGGGGGGGGAGAAAACCGCAGCATTTATGAGAAGGAGTGTCAAGCAAAAAAATCGGATTTACAAGAAATTGGAGTGAACTTCACAGGGAGGGACTGAGGCTGGGGTCAAAGGCATCAAGAGCCACCACACACAGACGTGTCAAGGAATGTGGCTACAGTTGTTGTATTCCTCTTGTTCCTCCTGAACCACAGACAACATCAGAGACGCCTCTTACCTGGGCTAAGGAGAAGAAAAACTGTACTGTTGCCCAGTGGTCCAAAGACCTCTTTTCAGATGAAAGCAAGTTTTGTATTTAATTTGGAAACCAAGGTCCTAGAATCTGGAGGAGGACTGGAGGAAGGGTGGAGAAGCTCATAGCCCAGGTTTCTTGAAGTCCAGTGTTAAGTTTCCATAGTTTGTGATGATTTGGGGTGCAATGTCATTTGTTGGTGTTGGTTCATTGTGTTTTTTGAAAACCTGTTTTCACTGCACCCGTTTACCAAGAAATTGGAGCACTTCATGCTTCCTTCTGCAGACAAGCTTCATGGAGATGCTGATTTAATTTTCCAGCAGGACTTGGCACCTGCCCACAATGCCAAAAGCACCAAAAGGTGGTTAAATGACCATGGTGTTGGTGTGCTTGACTGGCCAGCACACTCACCAGACCTGAACACCATAGAGAATCTATAGGGTATTGTCAAGAAGAAAATGAGAAAAAAAAGAGACCAAAAAATGCAGATGAACTGAAGTCCACTGTCAAAGAAACCTGGCCTTCCATACCACCTCAGCAGCGCCACAAACTGATCCCCTCCATGCCACGCCGAATTGAGGCAGTAATTAAAAGCAAAAGGAACCCCTACCAAGTATAGAGTACATGTACAGTAAATTAACACTTTCCAGAAGGCCAACAATTCACTAAAAATGTTTTTTATTGGTCGTATGAAGTATTCTAATTTGCTGAGATAGTGAACTGGTGGGTTTTTGTTAAAATGTGAGCCAAAATTAAAAGAACCAAAGACTTAAACTAATTCAGTCTGGGTGCATTGAATTTATTTAATACACGAGTTCCACAATTTGAGTTGAATTACTTAAATAAATTAACTTTTCCACAACATTCAAATTTATTGAGATGCACCTGTATTTCAATGTTTGAAAACAGGTTGTGTGTATATTTTGTGGTGGATGATACTTTTTTCAGAATAATTTGATGAATAGAAAGTTCAAAAGAACAACGTTATGGAAATATATATTTTTTGTAACAAATATCTCTGTTGTCAGATTTGATCTAGGGCTGCAAAATCATTTAATCGTGATTAATCGCATTCAAATTAAAAGTTTACATATTATATGTGTGTGTACTGTGTACTGTGTATATAAATTACACACACATGTATAATTTAAGGAAAAATATGTGAATAGTTTATATAAATAATTTAATCTAATTTAAATAGTGCAAGATAACATATATATGCTACAAATATAAAAAAAAATGTGTGTATATATACATAATAAATATACACATTACACACACATATAGTATGTAAACAATCGTACACTCAAACGTTTGAAAGGTAGTGTATGCTATGCATGTATTAGTTTGCACATTAAGAAAGGAATTACCTTGTTTCGGTGAGGTATTTTAAAGAATACAATATCCAGTCCATTGTCTGAATGTGCTGTCTGTCTGCTTTTATTTCCCAGAGTGCAACGCTGTGCAATGCTTCAGTTTCCTGAGCTCCATGAAAAGCTGCTAAGAGGTTTGTGTAAGAATGGAGAAGACGGGCAGAGCTCAGAACACTGTCAGAGTCTTATTTTGGACGTTCTCTGCTGGCTGGCAGGGGTTTACTCCAATGGACCCTGCAGGTGAGGTGTCACAGTGAGCTAGTATTTTTAGTCTCTCGATTTTATCTCTTGCCTCTTTTAATGAATTTTATAATACCCTGTCCTTTAGTTTGAGAGAGGGGAAGGAGGGCCTTTTGACTAAAACTAGGAGACGGCTGACAGAAATCATCAGGGCATGTTTCTTTGAGGCTGGACGCAGTATAGCTCATAAATGCTCTCGCTTTCTTGCACTTTGTATTAGGTGAGTTTGCAACCTCACTGTATTTTTCTGATCTTCAGTCTTGTAGTCTCATTGCAGAACTAATGAACTAGACTGTCCAGTTAACATGTGCATATACAGTGATGTCTTGTTCATTAAGTCTAATGGATAAATGTCTGACATTTCAGTACTGGTAAAGGAGACCCTGGTCAGCAGGGTTTTGGCCAGGCTCTGTTTAAAGCTCTTCTGGATAATATGCCTTATTTGCCTGCTGCTGCCACAGGAGGTAATTTTTTTTTATTGTAAATGTTGAAAATGTATAGTGCCTTTTAATTTTGTTATAGTGATAAGACCGTTTCATTCCAAAAATGTAAACTATTTATTAAGCTATACTACTGTTCAAAGGTTTTTTAATTGTGCAGAAATAAATATGCACTTATTTAATTTAAAATGTTGAAATACTTATGTTACTGTCTTTCAGGATCTGTCTTCTGGTACTTTGTCCTGTTAAATTATGTGAAAGATGAGGACCTGGCCAGCTGCAGTACCGCTTGCGCCTCTCTGCTCACTGCTGTCTCTCGGCAGCTGCAGGACCGCCTGACTCCACTGGAGGCGTTGTTGCAGACCAGGTCAGCTTTATATACTTGAACAAAAAAGCTTTTTCTGAGCATGTAGAAGTAATCGTTTTAAGGAAATGAAATGGTTTTGTCATGGTCCTCTCTATTCAGATATGGTCTGTATGGGTCTCCATTTGACCCAGTACTGTTTGACCTGGAGGTGAGTGGGTCTTCCTGTAAGAATGCCTTTAGCAGCAGCATTGGGGTCCAGTCGGATGAGATCGACTTGTCCGATATTCTCTCAGGTGTGTCAATGTATTCTTTCCTCATGCACTTACATTCATCAATAAATATCAAAATAGGAAAGACATACATGTAATGGTTGTTGTGTCTAATGTCAGGTAATGGAAAGGTGAACAGCAGTGGGGCGGCAGAGGGCAGTTTTACTGCTCTGACCGGCCTGCTGGAGGTCGAACCCCTGCACTTTACTTGTGTCTCCACCAGTGATGGCACCAGGGTGGAGAGGGATGATGCAAGTATGTTCACCGGTACATATCCTACTTTCCTTTTCCTCTCTTTCGCATCTTGTTTCTTTTACCACCAACCGTGTCATCGTGGACCTCATATTTAAGGTGTGGTCACACTACATGAAGTTTTGCAGGCAATAAAATTCCATTGTCAAAAGTGTAGCATGAAGCACAGCTCACTTCGATGTCACTTTCAAACCAAGCAGCCAAGCAAGTAACTTCTGACAATTTGCATGACCAACATTAACCTTTTGCAAAATCTGCAAAATCCCAATCTGATTCTAATTAAATTACTGGATTTTGTACGCAGAATTTAGCTGAGCACCAGTAATGGTGACCACACCTTTAGTGCTAAAATCTGTGCTTGTTTCCCTTTACGTCCTTCTACAGTGAGCACCTTTGGCGTGACGCCCACAGTGACAGGGCTGTCTTCTGGGACCGTCGGCGAGGCGTCCACGGCCCTTAGCTCAGCTGCACAGGTGGCCCTTCAGTCCCTGTCTCATGCAATGGTGTCTGCCGAACAGCAGCTTCAAGTTCTTCAGGAGAAGCAGCAACAGCTTCTAAAACTCCAGCAGCAGGTCATACGTGAATACATTCTTTATTCATTTTAATAATCTCGATGTCTTGATTAATTCAGTACTTTGACTTCATGTAATTGGTTATCTTATGAAACAGAAGGCGAAGCTGGAGGCCAAACTTCACCAGACCACCTCAGCAGCCACTGCAGCATCAGGTGTTGTCAACTCGGTGCCATCCAACCCATCCTCCGCCCCAGGCTTCTTCATTCACCCCTCTGACGTCATCCCGCCCACTCCTAAAACTACACCGCTGTTCATGACGCCTCCTCTCACCCCACCGAATGAGGCAATGTCTGCGGCTATTAGTGTGGAACTGGCTCAGCTCTTCCCGGGGTCCGTCATTGATCCTCCACCTGTGAACCTTTCAGCACAGAATAAAAACACACAGAAAGCCAAACCAGTAAGTTCTGAAAACCTCCTTCTGCTTGTATAATGATTATTATTTAGCAGTGTTTCATTTTCTGTCATTAAATATACTAATATGTGACCCTGGACCACAAAACCAGTCTTAAGTCGCTGGGGTATATTTGTAGCAATAGCCAAAAATACATTGTATGGGTCAAAATTATTGATTTTTCTTTTATGCCAAAATCATTAGTATATTAAGTATGTTCCATGAAGATATTTTGTAAATTTCCTACTGTAAATACATCAAATCTTAATTTTTGATTAGTAATATGCATTGGTAAGAACTTCATTTGGACAACTTTAAAGGCGATTTTCTCAGTATTTTTATTTTTTTGCACCCTCAAATTCCAGATTTTCAAACAGTTGTATCTCGGCCAAACTATACATCAATGGAAAGCTTATTTATTATGATGTATAAATCTCAATTTCGAAAAATTTACCCTTATGACTGGTTTTGTGGTCCAGGGTCACACATACAATTTTTGCATAATAGCAGAGGCTAATAGGTAAGGTAGCATAAAAGATATGTTATTTTCCTGTAAGGGGCTGTGCGTTGTTTTATTTACCTTTTGTAGTTGAACTTGTGGGTTGTGTTCAGCTTATGTGTGTCTGTTGTCATTGCAGAACCCCATAGGAAGTGGACTGGCATTGGCAATCTCACAAGCCTCTCATTTTCTACAGCCTCCACCAAATCAGTCCATAATAATTGAACGAATGCATTCAGGTACTTCACATTAGCCCCCTTCACACTAGACCTGGGGTTCTCAACCAGGGGGCCAGGGCCCACTGAGAGCCCCAGCAAACTTCCAAGGATGACTTAATTAAAATGCTAAAAACACAAAAAATCTAAATATAAACCGGAATCATATTTGATTTCCCCCCCTCCTGTCTACGTACTGTCCTATCATAATGAAGGGTTAGATTTTCTATAATTTCCTATCAAAATGCCAAAAATCTTAAAAAAAATAAAAACAAGATTTACAATTTTATTCACACGACTTTTCCATGTTTAGAAATCACACTTTTAAAAATCACACTTGGCTTGCTCATATACAGTGGGGCAAAAAAGTATTTAGTCAGCCACCAATTGTGCAAGTTCTCCCACTTAAAAAGATGAGAGAGGCCTGTAATTTTCATCATAGGTATACATCAACTATGAGAGACCAAATGAGAAAAAAATCCAGAAAATCACATTGTAGGATTTTTAAAGAATTAATTGGTAAATTCCTCGGTAAAATAAGTATTTGGTCACCTACAATCAAGCAAGATTTCTGGCTCTCACAGACCTGTAACAACTTCTTTAAGAGGCTCCTCTATCCTCCACTCGTTACCTGTATTAATTAATCTGTTTGAACTTGTTATCAGTATAAAAAACACCTGTCCACAACCTCAAACAGTCAAACTCCAAACTCCACCATGGCCAAGACAAAAGAGCTGTAAAAGGACACCAGAAACAAAACTGTAGACCTGCACCAGGCTGGGAAGACTGAATCTGCAATAGGTAAGCAGCTTGGTGTGAAGAAATCAACTGTGGGAGCAATTATTAGAAAATGGAAGACATACAGGACCACTGATAATCTCCCTCGATCTGGGGCTCCACGCAAGATCCACCCCGTGGAGTCAAAATGATCACAAGAACTGTGAGAAAAAATCCCAGAACCACACGGGGGGACTAGTGAATGACCTGCAGAGAGCTGGAACCAAAGTAACAAAGGCTACCATCAGTAACACACTGAGCCGCCAGGGACTCAAATCCTGCAGTGCCAGACGTGTCCCCCTGCTTAAGCAAGTACATGTCCAGGCCCATCTGAAGTATGCTAGAGAGCATTTGGATGATCCAGAAAAAGATTGGGAGAATGTCATATGGTCAGAACTTTTTGGTAAAAACTCAACTTATCGCGTTTGGAGGAGAAAGAATGCTGAGTTGCATCCAAAGAAACACCATACCTACTGTGAAGCATGGGGTGGAAACATCATGCTTTGGGGCTGTTTTGCTGCAAAGGGACCAGGACGACTTATCCGTGTAAACGAAAGAATGAATGGGGACATGTATCGTGAGATTTTGAGTGAAAACTCCTTCCATCAGCAAGGGCATTGAAAAAGAAACGTGGCTGGGTCTTTCAGCATGACAATGATCCCAAACACACCGCCCGGGCAACGAAGGAGTGGCTTCGTAAGAAGCATTTCAAGGTCCTGGAGTGGCCTAGCCAGTCTCCAGATCTCAACCCCATAGAAAATCTTTGGAGGAGTTGAAAATCCGTGTTGCCCAGCGACAGGCGACAGCAGCCCCAAAACATACTGCTCTAGAGGAGATCTGCATGGAGGAATGGGCCAAAAATACCAGCAACAGTGTGTGAAAACCTTGTGAAGACTTACAGAAAACGTTTGACCTCTGTCATTGCCAACAAAGGGTATATAACAAAGTATTGAGATGAAATTTTGTTATTGACCAAATACTTATACACCATACACCATAATTTGCAAATAAATTCTTTAAAATCCTACAATGTGATTTTCTGATTTTCTCATTTTGTCTCTCATAGTTGAAATGATGAAACTCTATGATGAAAATTACAGGCCTCTCTCATCTTTTTAAGTGGGAGAACTTGCACAATTGGTGGCTGACTAAATACTTTTTTTCCCCACTGTATCCAGGTTTTTCAAGAAAGTTTAAAAAATGTATAATAAGAAATACCTTCATTTTGTGTTGTTTTCGAGCCAGTTTTGTCTTTTTGAGTCATCTTGAGGCCCACACAGTAGTTTGCTGAGGCCCCCTAGTGAGCCCTGGCTTCATGGTTGATAATCACTGCTGTAGAACATACTCCGTTTCTTCCTCATTATGGATCCTCAATCTGTGAGGTGCATTTGCTATATGTTTTGGTTTGCCAACATCATTTAATTGTGTAATCTTTGACGTAAAGACTGAATGTCACTTTGTAGGTGCAAGGCGGTTTGTGACTCTAGATTTCGGCCGGCCGGTGTTGCTGACAGATGCACTGATCCCCACATGCGCTGACTTGGCCTCCCTTTCCATCGACATTTGGACACTCGGGGAGGAGGTGGATGGAAGGCGGCTCGTGGTGGCCACAGATATCAGCACACACTCACTGATTCTACACGACTTGTTGCCTCCTCCCGTCTGCAGATTCATGAAGGTTTATACACATTTAGCATAATCAAATATGCACAGGGCTCATAACAGTCTGCTTTCTATAAGCTTTAGCGCAGAGAATATCATTTTTATATAGAGACATCACTGTCACTCTGTGCCCCTCCCCAGATCACTGTGATTGGTCGATATGGCAGCACTAATGCCCGGGCTAAAATCCCATTGGGTTTCTATTACGGCCACACCTATATCCTGCCATGGGAAAGTGAACTGAAGCTGATGCATGACCCTCTGAGGGGAGAGAGCGAAGCTGCCAGTCAGCCAGATCTGGATCAACATTTGTCAATGATGGTGGCCTTGCAGGAAGACATTCAGTGCAGGTCAGTGAGGCTGAAAAGCTGCCATTGGTGTTCAATATTTTAAATGAGCTGCCACTGGCGTTTACTACCATTCAAAATTTTGTGGTCAGCAAGATTTTTTTTTTAAAGATCGTAATTAAATATGCTAATCTCTTATAGGTATAATCTGGCCTGTCATCGACTTGAGACGCTACTTCAGAACATCGACCTGCCACCTCTTAACAGCGCTAATAATGCACAGTACTTCCTGCGCAAGCCCGATAAAGCAGTTGAAGAGGATTCCCGTGTTTTCTCTGCCTACCAAGACTGCATTCAGCTCCAGCTGCAGCTCAACCTGGCTCACCACGCTGTCCAGAGGTTGCGCGTGTCTCTGGGAGCCACCCGGAAACACCTGCCTGAGAACTACGACCCCAGAGAACTGGTCCAGAACTCTTCTACGGAGCAGCTCCGAACTATCATCAGATACCTACTGGACACACTGCTCAGCCTGCTACACTGCTGTAATGGTGAGGGAGGCAGCAGTTCCCAACACCACCTCACTTTTTTTCAAATTACATTACATTTGAATTTACCTTTTTGCTTTTCTTTAGTTTAAATGTCAGAATGAATGTTTTCCCTCCCTCTCTCTCTCTCTCAGGTCACTCTGTGCCCTCAGTGTTGCAGAACACGTTTCACTCCCAGGCATGTGAGGAGCTCTTTAAGCAGCTGTGCATCAGTGGAACGCCTAAGATCCGTCTGCATGCTGGTCTGCTGCTGGTGCAGCTGTGTGGAGGTGAGATGTGGTGGGGCCAGTTCCTGTCCAACGTCCTTCAGGAGCTCTACAACTCTGAGCAGTTGCTCATCTTTCCTCAGGACAGGTAACACAAGCAACACACTCTTGCAAACGTTGTATAACATTATCAGAACTTTTCCTAAGGATACTCAGACATCCTTATGACCGTCTTTTCATTTCCTCAGGGTGTTTATGTTGCTGTCCTGTATTGGCCAAAGATCTTTGAGTAACAGTGGGGTTCTGGAGGGTTTGTTGAACCTTCTGGACACACTGTTATCCCCTCTGCAACCGACTAGTGCAGCACAGACCCGCAGGACAGAAGGTGCGTGTTTGAGAATGAGTTTTTTTGTAGTGTGTGTCTATGTGCGTTTATGGTTATGTTACAGATTTGTATGTGTTTATAGGTGTGTTGGATATCCCCATGATCAGCTGGGCGGTCATGCTGGTCTCTCGACTTCTCGACTATGTGGCCAGTGTGGAAGATGAAGCCACTGCAGCTAAGAAACCTCTAGGGGCTAAAGACAGAGAAAGATCCTTTACAGGTGAAATTATTAAGCTTGGTCAAGTATTACAACTGAAAATCCACTGTTTTTGTAGTTGGTAAGAATTTTGAAATGTTTCTTCAGCGTTTCTAAAGTCTGTTATGCTCACCAAGACTCTATTTATTAGATAAAAATATGAATAGTAATATTCTAAAATATTAACATATTTTGTATAAATGGCTTTACTGACACTTGATTAATTTAATGTGTCCCTGCTGAATAAAAATATTAATTTCTTTCAAAAAAAAAAAGAAACTGACCCCAAATTTTTAAACCGTAATGTGCATCCTCTTTCCACTCATACCAGGGAACCAGTGGAGTTTCATAAACAACAGTCTGCAGTCTCAGAACCCAAGCAGATCTGCGAAAGGCAACAACAGCAGTTTAGATCGTCTGTATTCACGCAAGATCCGCAAACAGCTAGTCCACCATAAACAGGTACATGTGTCTCGCACAAACATCCTGTGCTTATATATCTGCACTTGAAACATTTTCCTTATTAAGTATAGTATGGATGTTGATCAATTCTCCTTTCACTGCAGCAGTTGAATTTATTGAAAGCCAAACAGAAGGCTTTAGTAGAGCAAATCGAGAAAGAGAAAATTCAGAGCAACAAAGGCTCCTCCTACAAGCTGCTGGTGGAACAGGCCAAACTCAAACAAGCCACGTCCAAGGTGAGAATCCAAAATTTTGTTAACTCCTTGTCACTTAGGGGTGGGTGTGGAACAACATTCGGTGAAAAAGTAAACACTGTGGTTCTTGTTTTCCCCAGCACTTTAAAGATCTGATCCGTTTGAGGCGGACAGCTGAATGGCCACGCTCCACCTTGGACTCAGAGGCATCTGTGGCAAAAGAGACCCCTGAAGTGGAGCTCCTGCCCTTCACACTGTCTCATGAGCGCTGCATCTGCGTCGTTCAGAAGCTCGCTCTCTTCCTCCTCTCCATGGACTTTACCTGTCACGCAGACCTGCTGCTGTTTGTCTGCAAGGTGCAACATACTTTTTCACTTACAGAAGGGGAAAAAAGTGCTTGTTTTGAAAGCTATTGAATTTTGATACAGTACCATTCAGAAGTTTTGGGGTCTATAAAATTTTTTTTATCATTTTTTCAGAGTTGTCTCCTGTGCTTACGTAGAATGCATTTATTTGATCTAAAATACAGTAAAACAGCAATATTGTGAAATATTACGATTTAAATTTGCTGTTTTCTTTTTAAATGTTAAATTAATTTCTGCTGTTGCCATCACAGAATGAAATTTCTGTTACTCCAGTCTTCATGTCCATGATGTTTAGATCTTTCTAATATGCTGATTGTGTCAAGAAACATAATTAGATTATCCATGTTTAAAAACTGTTGAGAGGCTTTATATTTTGGTGGAAACAGTGGAAACGTTTTTTTTTTTAGGATTCTATGATGAATAGAAAGTTAAAAACGGACGAAAATA
This sequence comes from Sinocyclocheilus anophthalmus, assembly GCA_018155175.1. Taxonomy (NCBI): domain Eukaryota; kingdom Metazoa; phylum Chordata; class Actinopteri; order Cypriniformes; family Cyprinidae; genus Sinocyclocheilus; species Sinocyclocheilus anophthalmus. The sequence continues at coordinate 382,621 of JADLZN010001625.1, forward strand.
GAAACGTTAGAAAAGTTTTCCCTGTCATTTTTGATCAATTTAATGCAACTTTGCTGAATTAAAGTATTAATTTCTTTAAAAAAAAAAGCTTCCTGACTTCAAACTTTTGGATGATAATGTTTGTTCTACACCATATTTATCTAAATGTTCTAAATTCATTCACCCACTGCTCAGGTATGCGCAGAATAGCAAATGCAACCGACCCACATCCACTGTGTGAGGTGGTTTTCAGAACAGCAGTGGAGAGGTTTACTGTGTCTGGTGGGAACGGATTAACGCGGGGACATTACTCATGGGGTGGAGACTGCGGACCATACTCGCTCACCGGATGCTGCAGACTCCTTGCAGGGTGTGTGGCTTTAGGTTTGAAAAGATTTTCAGCGGTCCACGGGGACTGTCATTATTGATAGGTCTATGTTTATATCAGCTTAGGGATGTCAATTTCGATATCCATGATCGATCACGTTAAATTAAATGATCGATTAATCGTTAACTTAATGTGACAACAAAAAAAATTGTGTCGATTGCAAGCACGGAATGACAGGATGGCAAAAGTTACCAAAACCCCCCCCCCCCCCGCTTTCTCACCGATTTTTAAAGGGGATTAGTCTGAATAAAATGCTAGTCGCAGGATTGTTGTAAAATGAATAGATATGATTATGATCATTTGATAAAATGAAGAAAGCTCATTTGAGATTGAGAATTTTACTTTGTTGACTGTTTCCTATACCGACACAGAGACCGCTGAACGCGTCTCTTTAAATGGTTTCGTGGTGCTCGATATTGTATTTTAAAACACTATTGCAATATTTTCAACTGACATTATGGCATTTAAAATAAAACGATCCCAAACGTAACTGTGGCGCGTGTGGCTGTGCTGCGCAGTCAGTAAACCGCTTCCATCGGCGCTGCTGCAGCAAAACACAGGTTGCTCACATCAAACATTATGTGTGGAGTATTATGACCAGACAATTTGATCCGGCTGGGATCTGTTCCGGAAAAATGTCAGATTTTGAATGTTGCGTTACGGTAGGATTATTTGTTTAAAAAGCCGGCATTTACAGTGATTAGAGCGTGACAGTGCATTGCTTGCGTGATACGAGAGGAGCGAGCGCGGGTTGGCGAGTGCTCGCGTCTCTTTCGGCACAAATCCAAATGTTTCCATATCCGTAATGTATTTCAATGTTAAACTATTATATATATTGTAGACTAGGCTTCATGCGCATTCGCATATCGACGGAAAAAATCATCCTCTTCACATGAGCAAAAAAATCCTTGGCATAACAGCAGAGTGGACCGGTATACTGCGGTCTATTTAAACTGACCAGTGTAACCTTTTGTATGTTTGGTTGGCTGTATTTTATTTTGATAATGAACAGACTGCGATGTAAGTTTGAATTGCTAGAATATGTGGTGTGTGTGTGAGCGCGTGAGGCGCCGGCGGCGATAGAAGTAGAACAGCTTAAACATAAAAAAACTAAATTTTTGGAGTAAGATATAATCCACAAAAGTGTTTACTTTTATTTTTGCACACTCACAATAAAAACAGAAGATTTGTGCTTTTGTAAAATAAAGCAAACAAACAGAATTGCGCGTTGTCATCCTTTTCTTTCAGTGAACTTGTTTATGGAGCACCGCGCCACACTTCTGTTTTAAATCTGTTAGCTTAATTAAGCCAGATATATTTTGCTTTTTTAAATTTTTATATGAAAAAAATTGGTTATTTTTTTTATGTTTTTTATTGGCCTATTGGCTTACACGGCACGTTTTCCTTAAAGAATCCCATTTTGTCCCAGGGCTTGAAAACCCGTGCCTAGGCTAGTTAGGTCCATGCAAAAACTTGTGAACGATGCTCTTAGTTGTGGCATCACCGTTTAGTGACATCATTGAATGCTCCGGGAAAACGTATAGTCAAGTGTCGGTCACAGCGCCTTTTAATTGCTGTTTTGAATCCAGTAATTATTTATTTACAAATTATAAGCTCTGATTATGACAAGTGTGGTATAAAAGCTTTGTTTATTAAAGGAATAATTGGTTAGCTGGAAAATCTTACATCGAGACCATGCTTTTGGATGCCGTTCGAGCACCTATAGCCTACATTCACGCGGCTTTGTTCTTGGTCACATTTCCACAAATTCAATAATATTTAGACATTGTTTCTTTTCCTAAATCCTCACCGTCTAACCCTCTAATTTCGCAGGTTTATTTTATTGTCATTCACTTTTTATCACTGTTTTCGCATCTAAGGGAAATGGAAGATTTCATGGCCATGAATTAAGCTTTTAATTTGTTCGATTTATTAATTTGTTCCCTCATTTTAGTTAAATCATGGGTTATTTAAGGAACAAAATTAATGAAACATGGATTGTGGCCACAAATTAATAAAGTCGTAGGAATGAATTAACAAGTTGTAGGTATGAAAGCCTACTCTGTCCGTGCCCACCGCCCTGCAAAGCACAGAGCCCGATATTAAATAATTATCTGGGGAAATTACTTAGTTACTACATTTCTATTGCTTTCCATGTTGAAGAACTTTGTGTTGTTTCTATTTTAATGTACTTTTAAAGTTTAAATCACATTAAAAGCTTAATTAGTACATTATGAATGAATGATTATGCATTTATATATCGTCATCGTCATTCAAGCAAGTTTTTTGCGCATGAGCCGCACGCAGCCCAAAATGTAACTGCTTAATCGATCATCGATTAATCGTTGACATCCCTAATTCAGATGTTGTCATCTGTTTGCAGGAGAGCTGTTGTCTCCAGTGTGTGTGGATGGGATGGAGGGGGCGGGGGCTGATGAGGCCGGTGCCGCCTCTTCCTCTGTAGTGGTCGATTCCGATGACTCTCTCCCCCAGCCGACCCCCATCCCACTGGTGGAGACCATCGATGAGCCTCTGGGACCTGATATCATCGCAGGTACACCTGGGACGTCCTCTGTGTTCCAAAGTGCGTTGGTAACCCCACCCGAATAGCACGTCACCTCACACGGACCCTCACCTTTCTTTTGTTTCTGAGGTTTATTTGTTTAGATGAGCTGCATGTATATTTGGTTTGTGTTTGCTTTTTTGTAATATGTAATTGAGGTAATAATGCAGTGGAGAGGAGGTTGGAACAGTGCAGATGATATTGACTCTAAATACATGCAAAACCTGTAGCTGCTGGTGATTTTGTCATTGAATCAATTCATTCAAAATGGGTCAACGATCCACTGTTCTGGCACCCTGTCTTTCTGAGAGGAGTTTGACGGCCGGACATCATAAAGGAGGCTGTCTTTGTAGTTGCTTCTCTTGGTACGCTGCTCTTGCAATATTAAACGTCTTTTCGTTGCCCAAAGGTGCTCCTCCACTGTCATCTTTGGAAAAAGATAAAGACATTGACTTTGACTTGCTACAAGACTTGATGGATGTTGATATTGATCCTTTAGATATTGATTTGGAAAAAGATCCACTCGCCGCCAAGGTTTTTAAGGTATGGACCTCGTTCTCTTTATCTTTACCTTTTTTTGTCTTTCAACATTTGGGGTGTAATGGTTAAAATTTCTCATGGTTCTGTGGTAACTGTTTTATTTTAGCACATTATGGGCTAGAGTATGGGCTGTGTTAACCCATATGTTAACCTCTTGACTTTCTCATATCCATCCAATTACTCATTTTCTTTTCAAAACAACCTTATTACCACAATTGCTGGAAAATACAGCACACTGTTCACAGGCATTTACATTGTGAAATGTCTTAAAGTACAGTGATTTAGTGACAGAAAATAACCATAATTACAACTGAAAGCAAACACATTATAATTCACATACAACATTTATTCTCGTTGTTAGATGGTATAAACATGTATTAAGAACTGTGGGAATTGCACTGTACAGTTAACTGTTTCACCCCTATACTGCATACATTATGTAATCAAAGATTAGTAGTTAAAGTTTGATTGTATGATTTACACAAAGCCAATGTTTTAACCCCTTTTCCAGTAAAGTATTTTTCAGTTTTTCTCAGAGACGAGTATCTGAGATTGTTTTTGTTGTTTTGTTCCTTTTTTTTTATGTTCTCCCTTGCAGCCGATCAGCAGTACCTGGTACGATTACTGGGGTGCTGACTACGGCTCTTACAGTTATAACCCCTACACAGGGGGTATGGGCATACCCGTGTCCAAACCCCCTGTGGCTGCCACAACAGAGAAGCCTGGATCTCAGAACCTCTCAGTGTCTGTGTCTCAGGGTGAGAAGAAAAATAAATCAAAATAAAAAGTATATAATATAAAATAAAAGTATAATAAAATCTGAGTGCTGAAGTACTTTAATTTTTATCCCAGCACTGGATGCTCGACTGGAGGTGGGATTAGAGCAGCAGGCAGAACTCATGCTGAAGATGATGGCAACACTGGAGGCAGATGCAATATTGCAGGCGCTAACATCCACATCTCCATCTGGTACACACACAAAAGCATGTGTTCAGGTTTCAAGGAAAATCTGGCAATATCAAGGAAATTGTATTTATTGTTTATTATTTATGTATTATTTCCAGCATTGTAAACATTATTCAATATTTTATTAATAAGTTGACAGTGTAAAATGAGCATACATTTTTCAATGTCAGACTCGGTTCTAAAACATTTATTTTTGCAGAAATGTATCATTGAGCTTTACAATTTTTCATTTTTTTTTTTTATGAAATAATTGGTAAAGTAAATATTACTGGTGTAAAGGTGTGGGAACCCTGTGTTTTTTTTTCCTGAAATGATTTGACTAGTATCGTCCTTTCTACTCATTATCTTTTGTTCCTCTTCTGTGTCAGTGGCCCAGTCTGCAAATGGGACAGACGACTCTCTTTTGCGTGGGGGGTTCCACAGCTCTCCCCCCAGCAGCAGTCTGATGGTACAACCCTCTTCCATTCCCATGTTGAGCACCTGCTTCAACAAACTTTTCTCTTTATTGCAAGTGCATCATGTTCAGGTACGGGTAACGTCTGGTTTTGTCACTTGCACTGAGTTTGCCTTAAAATCTAACTTCCGGAATATTTTTTTATTACAAGTTACACAATCACACCATCTTTAACTCTTTGTATGTCTAGTTGGAGTCTTTGCTGCAGCTGTGGTTGACTCTGAGTTTGAGTTCCTGCTCTGGAGGTTCAGAGGAGAGCGGCTCAGACATCTTCCTCTTTAATGCCAGCAGAGTGCCCACAATCCCCCTTAACCAAGGTGTGACATTCACCAAATTATAGAACACTTTGATCTGTGGATATTAGCGTATTTTTTAAGGAGCTTGGACTGTTGATGGCAAAGTTTCTACAGGATCTTAAATTGAACAGTTGGTTTTATGTGTTACTACAAATAGTTAGTAACCTGCTGAAATCATTTTTTCAAGCTTTAAAAAGTGTTAGTCTCACTAGCTTTGTTTACCTACACCCAAATGATCTGTTTGGAAAATTTGTACATGTAAACATGTTTACTGAAGTGAGCTGTATTTGTAGCATCTCATAATTTGATTAGCTGTGTACAAAGAAACAGTGCAAAAACAAAATATGCGATGAAGTATGGAATTAAAAAAGATACCTATTTTAAAAAGATTAACTTAAATGATTGAAATAAATGCATAAGAGATAAAAGAAAACAATGAGGGAGTGCAATGCTAAAAATCAGATCACTCATTAAATTCAGTGTGGATTTTGTAATGCCTATAATTAACTATAATTCTTGTCTCTCTCAGCCTCTATCAGCAGTTTCCTGTCAGTGCTGGCCTGGTACTCCAACACTTCTCTGAGAACATGGTGTCTTGTCCTGCACAGTCTCACCCTCATGACCAATATGCCTGCTAGTGGTGAGTATCTAAATGGCCAAGCCTGGCTTTGTTCCTGAGATGTGTGGGTGTTCCCACGGGGAGACCTGCATTTCTATACATGTGGGTTTTCTCTTCGGGAATCCCGCCAGCTCAGCAGATCTGTGTTGTGTTGCCCCTCCACAACCTTATTATAAAAGCAAACAGTCTGGTGACACACTTTCGGATTAACTCCGCTGATAATGTGTATGTTGCATCTGTAGCCTCCAGCAGTGGGATGGGTGTGCAGGAGAGCACAGCCCAGCAGATGGTGTCTGACCCCACACTTGTGCACGTGTTTGTGCGCTTCCTGTCTGGAGGAAACCCTCACGGCACCAGCCAGCACAGCTCACAGGTATTGAGCTTAATGAAGAGTACATGCATGACTGGTTTCATGATGATATATTTGGAAAATGCCTCACGTACCCCTCTCCATCTCTCTTTCCAGGTCGGCCCCACTGCAACACAAGCCTTGCAGGAATTTTTAACCAGGTTGCAGGTGCACCTGTCCTCCACATGTCCACAGATGTTCAGCGAATTTCTGCTTAAACTGTTGCACATCTTGTCTACGGAGAGGTAGATTATTAATTCAGCGTTTATGTAATTAAACTGGTGCTTGTTAAACATTAGTGCTTGATTTAAATCATTTTATTTGTTTTTTCAACTGCTTCTAGGGGTCCATTCCAGTCTGGTCAGGGTCCATTAGATGCACAGGTGAAGCTTTTGGAGTTCACCCTGGAGCAGAACTTTGAGGTGGTTTCTGTGACCACCATCTTGGCTGTCATCGAATCAATCACTTTTCTGGTTCACCACTACATCACTTGTTCAGATAAGGTGATCTCACGCAGCGGTTCTGACAGTTCTGTGGGTGCTCGTGCCTGTTTCGGGGGCCTGTTCGCCAATATCATCCGCCCTGGCGATGCTAAGGCTGTGTGTGGTGAGACCACACGAGACCAGCTGATGTTTGACCTCCTGAAGCTGGTCAATGCTTTGGTGATGCTGCCGCTGTCAGGTGATCGGGAGTTCAGTGGGAGGCTGCCTCCAGCCGGTGGAGCCACTGACAGCGTGTCGGATGAAGAAAAAGTGTGTGGAAGCAAAGAGTGTGGGGCGGCGGGCACAGCGCAGCACCAGGGACCAGCTGCGGGTGTGGCAGACCTGGTTTTGGCCAATCAGCAGATTATGAGTCAGATCTTGTCGGCACTGGGGCAGTGCAACAGCAGCGCCATGGCCATGATAATTGGTACGGAAATGTATTTTAAATTAATAAAATGTAAGTAAAATGTTATATTATAACATTTAGTGCTGGGCAAAGATTAATCCAAAATAAAAGTTTTTGTTCACACAATATACTTTGTATATTTATGTATATATAAATACAAACACATACAGTAATATATTGATCATATTTTACCTGTATTTACGTGTATAATTCATATTTCTATATAACTATATTTAATCAACAAACATATTTTTCTTAACTATCTACCTTAGTGCTGCAAAGATTAATATTTAAATATATTTATATTCGTATAAATTATATCATATATAAATATATAAACTTAACATGTTTTTCTTAAATATATCCATGCATGTGTTTGTATTTATATATACTTAATAAATAAACACAGTGTATCCCATATTGGTAAACACACACATACAGTAGTAGTCTACATACATTTTTACCCATATTTTATTATTTAAAATATAACAATTGTAAACAACTTTTTATTTTGGATGCATTAATCACATTTTTTCGTGTTGCCCGCACTAATTACATGCATGGTTATTGATGTATTTTATTATCATACTAAATATCACAGTACAACACGCATCATTATGTACCAAACGTGTATTTTGGATGTGATTAATCATTGCCCAGCACTAAGTATATTATATATTTCATATACATTATATTACTGGTCAAAAGTTGTTGTTGTTTTTTTTTAAGCAATTAATTATTTTGTTCAGCAAAGACTCATTTAATCTTATCTAAGGTGATTATAGAGAATTTTACAATTTCACAAAGGATTTTAATAATATTTCACAAATTACTGTTTTTTTATCAATTAAATACAGCTTTGGTGAGAATAAGAGACTAATTTCAAAAACATTTTTAATAGATGTGTCTATTTTTTTTTAAGATTTATTTTTGGTGTTTTTGCCTTTATTATGATAGGACAGTAGCTAGAAAGGAAGCGAAGTGGGAGAGAGAGGGGGGCAGGATCAGGAAAGATCCTCAAGCCGGGATTCGAACTCGGGGCACCGCGCTGCCCACAATGCCATCAAATTTTAATGGTTTTTTTTATGTGTCTTTCTAGGTGCTAGTGGGCTTCACCTAACCAAACATGAGAACTTTCATGGTGGGTTGGATGCCATCTCCGTGGGTGATGGCCTCTTCACCATCTTGACTACTTTGAGTAAAAAAGCCACATCCGTCCAGGTCATGCTGCAGCCCATTCTCACCTACATGGCCTGTGGGTATATGGGCCGACAGGTAAGACTCGTCACAGAGAAACTGAGAGACCACAAAACGGTCAGTGGTCTATTCTAGTATGTTATGGACTAGGGAAAAAAAACATGAACACATCAAATAATTTTCAGATTCTAGAGGATAGACATACAGTATGTAAAGATTGTCATTGCATCTTGTCAGTGTTGAGTGGTTTTATTTATTTTTTTACAGGGATCTCTATCAACATGTCAGCTCTCTGAGCCTTTACTGTGGTTTATTTTGAGAGTGCTTGACACCAGCGAGGCTTTGAAAGCCTTCCATGACATGGGTATGCCAACAGTAACACTTTCTAAAGAGATAAAACTCTGTTTGAGCTGGTCTGTAGGTTCTGACTCTCTGTGTGTGTGTGTGTGTGTGTGTGTGTGTGTGTGTGTGTGTGTGTGTGTGTGTGCGCATTTAGGTGGCGTGCAGCTTATCTGTAACAACATGGTCACCAGCACACGAGCCATCGTGAACACTGCGCGCAGCATGGTGTCCACTATCATGAAGTTTCTGGACTCTGGGCCTGGTAAAGCAGCAGATGGCAGCTTGAAAGCACGAGTGCTTACCTCAGAACCAGACAATGCAGAAGGATTGCACAACTTCGCCCCTCTTGGTACAGCAAGCGTGCTTTGAGTCATAAGCCCTGTCGTTTCATATAAACGTCTCTTTAAGTATTAAAATGTATTTATATTCATAGTTTATGCTGTTCCCTTGCAGGCACCATCACCTCTAGCAGTCCCACAGCACAGCCGGCGGAAGTGCTGCTGCAGGCCACACCCCCACATCGACGGGCCCGTTCTGCCGCTTGGTCCTACATATTCCTTCCTGAAGAGGCCTGGTGCGATCTCACAATCCACCTGCCTGCTGCCGTTCTGCTCAAGGAGATTCACATACAGCCTCACCTGGCATCCCTTGCTAGTGAGTGTGTGCGCACAGTGCAATATTATTGGTCCCCACTTGACACAGCAGTATATTATATTTGGCCCATATATGAAGCTTTTTATACTAGTAAGGACTATCCTAAAATCTTTTTTAAAGTATTATTTTTCTCTTTCTTTCCCAGCATGTCCATCCTCAGTGTCTGTGGAGATCAGTGCAGATGGTGTAAACATGCTTCCCTTGTCAACCCCAGTCATCACCAGTGGTCTCACGTTCATTAAGTTCCAGCTGGTAAAGGCAGAGGTGGCGTCTGCCGTGTGTTTGAGGTTGCACCGGCCGCGGGATGCCAGCACACTGGGCCTCTCGCAGATTAAGCTATTAGGCCTGACTGCTTTTGGAAACACTTCCTCTGCCACTGTAAACAATCCTTTCCTGCCCTCCGAGGACCAGGTCTCTAAAACCAGGTATTGGAAATCATTTGTAACATCTAAAATAATCGTAGTAGTTTTATTTCCTGTTTCAAGCCTCTGTATGTTATAATATCTCATTTTCCTTTCTTTCTCTCTCAGCATTGGCTGGTTACGGTTGCTGCATCATTGCTTGACTCATGTTTCTGATCTGGAGGCCATGATGGCCAGTGCTGCTGCTCCCACAGCAAACCTCCTGCAGACCTGCGCCGCCCTCCTCATGTCACCATACTGCGGGATGCACTCGCCCAACATTGAGGCGGTGCTGGTGAAAATCGGCCTTCAGTCCACACGCATAGGCCTCAAACTCATTGACATCTTGCTGCGTAACTGTGCTGCTTCTGGCACTGATTTGGCCAGTAAGACTATAAAGATTGTTTCTCATTAATGCCTGACTGCTATTCGAATGTCAAGCAATATCACACTGATTTGTGTTGTGTGTCAATTCGGAGAGTTTGAGTTTGTCCATCCCTTTAATGATCTGACATCATGATTTTGTTGGGCTCTGCTTTTATCTGATTGGTGATTTTGTTTTTGTGTTGTAGATCTAAACAGTCCTCTGCTCTTTGGGAGGTTAAATGGCCTGTCATCAGACTCGACTATAGATATTCTCTACCAGCTAGGCACCACTCAGGACCCCGGTACCAAAGACAGGTCTGTTCTTTACATCATAATGGAAAATTAAATCATGCAGCTTCCTCATGGAGCTTGTTTGAAGTGTTCATGGTTTGATCGGAGACTCTTTGCAGAGTCTGTTTCATACATGTTGATTCTCTATACCTGTGGGTCATAAAGCTGAGTATTTTAGTGTTTACTTTTATAGTATGGGAGACCCTATCAGATATAAGAAAAAGTCATGCTTTGAAAAATCATCAGTATGATGTAAATCAAAATTGAGATGCAAAGTCATAATGTTGAAGCAAAGTCATTATATGAAAAAAAAAAGTTGAAGTTATGATATAAATTCAACGTTATGCCAAACAACGTTGACCGTTTTGCTGTGGGGTAGAATGGCCTTCTATATATATCTATATATCTAAATTAAGTATTGCGTGTGTGTTTATATCTATGTATATGTCATTTTTGAAGTCTTCTTAAATGCTACCGGTGTGTGTGTATATAGATATCTATATATAATATATATATATCTATATATATATATATTAGGCTATATATATATATATATAAGTGGTTGTGAGCCTTGGGTTATGTTTGTGATTGTGTTGTAGGATCCAGGCTCTGCTACAGTGGGTGTACGACTCGTCCCGGGTTGCTGCCCTGAAGCAGAGTTCTCCGTTGAGCTATGTGGGTCCAAGTGCTCCGCCCTCACGGGAATATGGTTTGCTCATGCCGTCCCCATCACATCTGCACTGCGTGGCCTCCGTATTATGGCACAGTTATGAGCTGCCTGTGGACTACGACTTGCCCGGTCTGCTCAACAGAGAGCTTTTCGAGTGAGTCTGCAAGCACACTATCTTTTTACAGTCTTTCAATACAAAATGTTCAAGCAAGAGTTTTGGATGAATGCGTGTTTATGCACGAGGTGCGTTTTGGTGCTCTGCATTGGGAAAGGCTGAAAGTACATATTCTGCTTTTTCTTTCCCGCAGTCTTCTATATTTCATTCTCTCTTCAAGTATGAATACTTAATGCGTACCAAGTAGAACAAAGTGAAACAACCTTCGCTGTGTACGTGGAGCAAATAAAACAGCGACAGCCTTTTCCATGAACAATTCAGTGCATTAGTAAATCATGAGGCTGTTTTTAGGCAATCTGAACTATTAATTCAAGTGCTTCTTGTCTTTTTCTGTCTCTTGTAGGTTGTTGTACAACTGGTCGATGTCTTTGCACTCTAACATGGTTTTAAAGAAGGCTGTGGACAGCTTGCTTTGTTCCATGTGCCATATCCACCCTAGTTACTTTTCTCTGCTCATGTCCTGGATGGGTATCGTGGCTCCCCCTGCTGCCCAGACAAATGCACAGCGCCGAATGGCCATGACGGACGATGGCAAGAAGCAGCATGATTTAAACAGTGCCGCCTCCCTCACAGATGACTCCAAACATGCTCGGACACCAGTAACTGTGCCCATCTCACTCTCAGAAAGCCAGTTGGTGACCCTGGCAGCTGCGTCCCAGTCTCCCGGTGCCATTCAGCAGCTGTTGGACTCTGGTCTGCCTTCTTTGCTTGTTCGCAGCTTAGCCGACCTTTGCTGCAACCTGTTGGTCTGTGCAGACCTTCCCTTGCCTGCTGGATTCACCGCACAGGCAGAGAGACGCTCATACTCATACAACCAACCCACGTCATCCTCAGCAAACAGGCCGCCACTGTCTCCTGAGCTGGCAGCGCCCGTATTGCGGTTTCTAACAGAAGTAGGAAACAGTCACACCATGAAAGATTGGTTGGGTGGGCCAGAAGTGAACCCACTCTGGACGGCACTGTTGTTTCTCCTGTGCCACTCTAGTGCCAGTGGGGCTGCTAATGCCAGTGCAAACCGTGGCAGCAGCAGCAGCATTTCTGGGCACAGTGCATCGCCCAGCACCTCACACGCCAGCGCCACACCTAACACCTCAGGGGCGTCTTACTCACTGGCGTCAACGAGCCGCAGCAGTGGACTCACCACCCAGCAGAGGACAGCCATTGAGAATGCCACAGTGGCTTTCTTCCTGCAATGCATCTCCTGCCATCCAAACAACCAGAGGCTCATGGCACAGGTGTGTTTGGGGTGCTTTTTTGAGTCTCATTTGATGTTTTTCATAGACAACGTAGTAAATCTAAAAAAAAACATTATTACATGTGTAGACTACACTACTATAATTTAAATGTTGTCTTTTAATAAATTTTTATAAATTATTAATATTTCATATTTTTAATTAATTATATATTACATATAAAAATAATATATCTAGCTTAATTATATATCATATATTTTTAAATATCTATAGCTATACATATAGTATAATATATTAGCTAATTTAATTTATTTTAAAACCAGAAAAGATGATTCCAAGATTAGCATCAAGAAATATATATTCACATTATATGTATTGAATAATAGTATAATTTCTATATTAATTATATAGTTAGGTGAATTTTTGTATAATGCTTTTTGTGTCATTTCCAGAGCAGCTTTACAGAAAGTCATACTGTTATGTCTATAATGCCTTAGTGCATTACTATAGAGCAAGTTTTAGGGCTGGGTGATATGGTGAAATATAACAGTGATACAAGTTATATGTATTTTTCTTTGTTTTTAAAGGTTCTGTGTGAGCTGTTCCAAGTCAGCTCCTCAGCGTGGGAACGTTCCAGTCTCTGGGAACATTTCTGGATTTATACGTCGGCTCTTCCTACAACTCATGCTCGAAGACGAGAAAGTTACTGTCTTCCTTCAGTCTCCCTGTCCGGTAGGTGATCACACACACATATACACACAAAATCTTACAGCATATGCTTTGAAAATCTATATAAAGCTGAAACATTGCTGTTCTAAACTGATATTTTATTGTATATAGAAGTTGTTTTGCTTGGTTAGTCTGTTAAGTGATTTATTACTGTTGCTGTAAAGCTCAGAAAAGCCTCTTCACTTACAAGGAAAATTACCCTGACCTTTACATCATCTCAGAGGGATTTAAACCTCCACTGCCTCTGAGCTGCAGTTCTTTTCAAGGCAGATAGGACACCACTAGGGGGCAGATTTATCCTCAACTCCTTGTCAATCATGCAGGAGTCCATACACTGGTGCATTTTAGGAGTACCTGTACTAAGTTGTTTAGCTGGGGAAAATGGCTAGTTTAGCAGAAAATAACGAGTTGTTTGAGAAAATCATTTTGAAATTCTGTCCGGTGTTGCTAGTGGTGCAGCAATTACACATTTCACCTTTTAATATAATCTAAATGTTGGAGGACATAACCAGCTCACCCCTTATATGACATGTAGAGTTATGCCTCTCCTCCGACTGCCAAACCGGAACGAAGCCAAATCGTAAAGACGTAAGACGTCTTTTTTTAGCTGGAGAGTCATTCAGCAGGTCGTTCCTCCAGTAAATTACGGCGAGACTGTGTGCGTTTCAGGTCAGATTAATCATCTGGCTTTCACAGAGAGTCCCGACAGAGGAGCTCTTAAAAGTTAATGTTTACACATTAGATCAGGCTAGAGTGGCGTACGATCCGGGCCGTCTTCTCAAAGGCAGGAGCCAGGAATGTCATTTTTCCTGTTTCGATGTACCTTTAAGTCCACCTTCAAGGGAAATTAAGTTGTCTGGATCGCCCATGTAGATAGGGGAATCTTCAGAGATGCATATTGAGGTGTTTTTTTTTTTGCCAAATGCCATTGCTTTCAAATTCCTTGTTTGTTTTTTCCCTATAGCTGTAGTGTTAGAAAACTGACATCATGATCGTTATCACTAAGCAGTCAAATGACATTTAAGGCAATTTTAAATATCTTAAAAATACAGATTGTTCACAATGAAGTGAAATAGAGAGTTTGGTATGCAGATGCGACATAAATTGCGATATTTTTTAAATGATAACATGACTGATTAATAGCTTGAACTGGAAATTAAATGAAGAAATCAGTGCAAAAATTATTATATAGGTGCATTTTCATGAGAAATTGAAGGTCTAACATTTTAAGATCATCTGTTTTTGGTTTCTGTCTTCCTCTGCTTTAGCTGTATAAAGGGCGCATTAATGCCACCAGTCACGTGATCCAGCACCCCATGTACGGAGCAGGGCACAAGTTTCGCAAACTGCATCTACCCATCTCTACCACACTGTCTGAAGTATTGGACCGCGTCTCAGGTATGGTACTATTTGTTTACACTATCTAACGTTCTAGAGTTTGGGATTTGTAAGATTCGATTTTTCTTTTAAAGGGGTCATATGATGCTGCTAAAAAGAACATTATTTTGTGTATTTGGTGTAATGAAATGTGTTTATGCGGTTTAACGTTCAAAAAACATTATTTTCCACATACTGTACATTATTGTTTCTCTATGCCCCACCTTTCTGAAATGCCACGATTTTTACAAAGCTCATCGTTCTGAAAAAGCAAGGTGTGCTGTGATTGGCCAGCTATCCAGTGCATTGTGATTGGACGAATACCTCAAGCGTGTGACGGAAATGTTACGCCCCTTACCATACTGTTATGATGCCCTGTCAGGCCGGAGCGACGAGACATAAACATTAAAACCTATTATAAACGAGGCGTTTGTTGCATCCATTGGGGACATAATTACAGATTATAATGAATTATAATGTCTTTTTTACGCGTTGCGTTTCATCGCGCCGCGTAAACACAGAACCATGTCTGCATTTGTGATTGGAGAAATGACAAACAACAAGCCTTACTCTACACTGCCCAAAAAACCTCTGTTTAAATTATTTAAATATAAAAAAAAACGTACTTACAGTCTGTTAGTCAGAACAGCCAGCATTGTAGTCTACTCTACCAGTATCAGTAAACAGTCCTCCATAAAATGTTCTGGACACTTCTGAATATTTGGGTTGAACTGTTCTGAACAGTGTTGTAAATACAACTTAACCACTGATGTCTAGTCGTGTCCATTTTTGGAAGGCAAAAACAAAGTAGTTTCACTTTCACAACAAAAAACACAGCGTCTTCACGACACGGCGGCCTTGAGTGAGCAAGCCGTGGATAAAGGGACGCCGGGGAGGGCTAGAGTGAGCAGAGGTGGCGGTTTCGACGAAGGAGTGTCCGGAGGGCTTGTGGCAACCACATGTGACGACCCCAGGCTGGACTCCGCTTCGTCCACGGTGAAAGCCGATCCGGCGATCCATAGCACTAAGTTGATGTATTCCCTCAGGGACCAGCGCGGATCAGCTCTAGGCATTACGAAGCAGATATCGTCCTCTTTTGGAAGGCCAAACAAAGTATTTTTCGCTTTCACAACGAAACACAGCGCCTTCACAACATGGCGGCAGCAACAATACTACAGCCAGAATAAAAGTTACGCCGCCTTTCATTGCGTGAACATTTGGGTGGCGTTATGCAAATCTTCCCACATAGTGATGTAGATATGTGGGGGAGTGTTAGAACAAGCCGTTTTAGGCAAGTTAAGTTAAGTTAAGTTAATTGAAAATTACAGTAAAGTCATTTATTTTGAAAAGATTCCTGTTTCAAATAATGCTGTTCATCAAAGAATCCTGAAAAGGTTTTCAACATTGATAATAATACGAAATGTTTCTTGAGCACTACATCAGCACCATATACTGTTTTTACTGTATTTTTAATCAAATAAATGCAAACCAAATAAATCAAATATATTTAACAATCTTACTTACAAACTTTTGGATGGTGTATGTTGACAAGAAAAACATAAGAAAAATAAGAAAATCTTATTGCTCTTGATTTTTTTTAATCTTTTTTTTTTTAAGTGAGTGAAATACTATTTAGTCTGCTAAATTGTTACAAGTAATTGTGCAAATTTCACTGGTATTGTTTTTGTGCCACTCTACAAAGCCGTCTACAAAATCAGACTCATTCACACTTTGGATAGTTGCATCTTCACCCTCTAGCCACCAATTTAGCCAAAATACTAGAAATAGCATGTCCAGCAGTCTCGTTTTACATGCGCACTGCATTATTAGATCCTGCTTTTGCCACATCTTCAGACTTTCAAGTTCTGATGCACAAAGCACGTAGGTCTGGATCTGCCGGGTAGCATGGCCATCAGCATGTGTTTGTGATGAATGGCTTGTCTCCAGAGACCTTGAGCATGGCAGATATAGTCTTTGTGTTCTCAGAAGACGGCGAGAGTCACAGTATATATATGTAAGATGTCCTGTCTCTGAGCCGTTCTCATGCTCACATCACTTCCACTGATGGAAGACCCTCACAGGAAGCATAGCATGTTGTTATCGTTATGAATTGGTGTGTCTTCTCAGGGATATTACATCTTTATCATTAATAATTCAGATTATCAGTTAAGCTGTCATGTACATCGATGCATATGTCTCTAAAGGGAAATGTATTTTTAGAGCCACAGGCTGATTGAAGAATGCATACACACACACACACTGAAATAACATTTAAAGATCTTGCATTTTTTTAGACACGCCCAGCATCACGGCCAAACTGATCAATGAACAGAAAGAGGATAAAGAGAAGAAAAACCATGAGGAAAAAGAAAAGATGAAGGCCGATAATGGTTTTCAAGACAACTACAGTGTTGTTGTTGCCTCAGGTACTGTTTAACCGTGTTTTTATATATTCCCTCGGAGTTAACAATCTAATCATAGACCTTTGATTTAGTTTACCCATGTTGCATCTCGTCTTCATGCTTTGTTTCAGGTCTGAAGTCTCAGTCGAAGAGGGCCTTGTCCGCTCCTCCCCGTCCCCCGTCCCGACGAGGGCGAGTCCTCAGTGACAAGCTGGCAGCTTCCTCAGGAGTCGATCCGTCTGCCAAAACCATCAGCGTGCCTGTCTTCCACCTCTGTCACAAACTACTGCCGGGTACAAACACACACACTTGTTCTGTCACACGCTCACATTCTGTCCGGTCCTCTCGCCCACTCTGTACTCTTTGCGTTCCCCCTCATCTCCCACCCTTCGCTCTTCCATACAGATTAGGATGAGAGTAGAGGTCACCTCAGTGCCTGTCCCTGTCTGCCTGCCACTTCACCTCACTGCATTTATTCAGAGATGCAGAGAGTCTGATGAATGTCAATTTCAAAGCTTCATTCTATCCCTCTGATCTCTTGTTGTCTCATTCCGTCCCATATAAAAAGCCTTTCAGTACTTCAAAAGTGAAGTGTTTGATTCCTGCTTCACTTGTGTCACCAAATGGAAATGGAACAACCAAATGGAATCTCACTTGCCTGCCATTTGGTTGAAAAAATGGCACACATCTGATTCAAAAAAGTGATTTATTAATCAGTTGAAAATGTTTTGATAAACTCTGGTTGAAATCTTTTTCTCCCCAGGTCAGCCATTGCCGCCGGAGATGACCTTAGCTCAGCTGCTGACACTGCTGTATGAGCGTAAACTTCCTCAGGGATACCGCTCCATTGACCTGACGGTCAAACTGGGGTCAAAGGTCATCTCAGACCCCGGCCTGTCCAAGACCGATTCCTTCAAAAGACTCCGTACCGAGAAAGGTATGCAGACATCTCAAACATAGACACGTGCATAGTTTTCATGAATGTAAATGAAGCTGAAATAAAATAGAAATATTAGTGTTTATAAAACTTAAATGAAAATTAGAAATGCTTCCTTGGCAAATAACTGAAATGTGTAAACTGAACTAAAATTACAAAAACTAAAAAAAAAATTAGAAAAAGGACGAACAAAATTATTAAAAGTTGAAAATGTAACAAGCTAATTCAGAGTATTAATATATAAATAACACTGGTCACGAAATGATAAAATCAATTCAGTTAGATTTGATGCTGTTTTTAATTTAATTTGATTCGACTTGGACTCGTTTGGGTATGTTACAGATGCAATGTCAATTTTTCTTGCCAATGAAAGAAATTCATTCTGCTATTGCTGTAAATTGTACAGGGCTGACTTATTCCAAACAGTAACTGAAGAACTGTTAGTTTAAAGAACCTGCTCATAAGAATCATTCATTTGGGAATCAGACTATGCTGGTCACACTGTACATTATTGATTCACTAAAAAGAACCTGCTCAAAAAAAAAAAAAAGATTGTACAAGTCACACAATGTTTTGGACTCACTAAAAAGAACCTGCTCATAGGAATTATTTTTGGAATCAGACTACTTTGCTCACACTGTGTGTTTTTGATGCACTAAAAAGAACAGGCTCTTAAGAGTCATTCATTAGAAATTCAGTAGAAAGTGATTTCTTGCCATTGTTTCGTGATACTCAGTCTGTTCCCATCCAAGGTTCTTCTGCAGTTTTAACTTCCCTCTCCTACATATCCCGTTTTCTGCCAGCCTAGGGAAAAATATCCTGATTGGCCTTGTGTGTTTGTGCTTGCGTATGCGTGTGTGCCCTCACATATTTCCCCCCTAGTGTCCTGCACCGTCAGATGTCAAATGATTTTGCTTTGCTCTGTCAATGATGTGTTCATGCTTTCTGAGGGATAAAAAAAGCCGCCCCCGTCCTGACAATGACAGCTGCCTCCCCACCAGATTGCCAAAATTCTTGATTGATTCTGCCCTGTTGGAATGAGCGAATGTTCATACACATATATACAGAGTTCCTGTTAAAGCTGATGATGGCAGCTCAGGTGAATCTGTTAACACAGACAGATTTCTGGATGTCACCTGTGACGGGAAAGTGTCTTGCCAGTGTCCTAATCAGGCACGACAAAACGTCAAGAGATGAATCTGACAACTTCTCATGTTAATCGGAGTCTTTTTCTTAATCAGCAATGACAAGTGATGTGCAACGAGACAATTTGTCAGTCACTTGGTTTTTACATCACTGGTAGTTTCATCCAAAATCCATCTTTACTTGTATTTTAAAGGAAAATTCAAAAGTTTTACTAGTTTAACAAAAACAGCTTGACAATTGAGCTTGCAATTTCCAGTAAGCTTCCACTGTTATTGTTACATTAGCTGTTCCAATTTAAAATTCTTGTTTTTAAAATTTATTAATTACAGAGTTTTCACACACAACGTGCTGTGTAGGTGAGAAATGAGTAATTTTAATGTTAAATCTGAATCACAAGACCCCTTTATACTTTCACAAATATAAAACTCCCGTATTTTTTCGCGGGCCGGACATTAGTGCCTTTTCCACCGTGCGAGCTCCACAAATCCGTTGCTGATTCCACCCACAAATCGACAGAAGACTGTCATGGTATGTTCCTTTGGTCGGAGACCAACAGAGGCTGCATGGCATATGGACCCTGAATCGCGCCTTGCCTCATCACACTGTGAATCTTGTCATCCATGGACGTCGAAGGAGCTGCGCACGTATTATCGTTAATCTCTCGCTTCCACCTAGCTTGTTTTCCCATTCTCTCCTCAGCGACCCCCTTTTGGTTTCGTGTGAACTCGGGAAAGTACATGACCGCTCATCCGGCGCAGCCTGCGATTTGTGACCACATGGCACGCCGTCGGGTCTCGCTCATCACACATAAGTTTTCATATTATGATGGTGCCTGGTCGGGGCACTCCACCCCCATCCCCCCACTCGCGCTATTGGACACACCGGTTTAGCAGAGTCATCACTGTTTGAGTCCGCGCGTGAACTCGACAACCACAAAAACACACCGGTGTCTCCGCCCTGCTGCTAGTCCACGCGAGCGAGCTGACATGTAATCCGCACACCGCCCGGCAAATCAGGATATTGTCTCGTCACTCTCTTTCCACACACTTTCATCTCGCACCCCTCCGTCGAGGAGCTGAAAGGATGCACACCGGCTCAGGGATAATTCTCTCCTCTGCCTGGAGTCTGTCCATCTCCCTGTGGAGGAAGTGTATGGAAGACCACTCCAACCACAGGCGGTGTTCTGAACCGTTGCTACTTGTTACTGTGATGTGCCATCGACCTGTTGGCAATGAGTCTGTGCCTGGACACAGACGCCAGACTTGCAAATTAGTTTTTTTGAGACTTGCTGGTCTGTTACAAAACTAAGATCAAATACGCCATACTGACTTCCCTATAGCAATTGTGGTGTTAGAGTATTTCACAGCTGCTTTGTTCATCTCTTCAGCAAGGGTTTTTGGCTTGGAGTTTTACATTCACCTGCTGTTTTCCTTGCACTGATCTCAACATCAAAGAGACAAAGATATCTGATTCTGAACCAACCAACTGAAATGACGACAAGAGTTTAAAAGAAAAAAAGACTGATTGTACTGTCCCCAGAGCTTAAATCCACGAGTAGTCTGTAAATACATGTTCTTTCTCAGTCTCGCACTTGTTCTGTTGTTGGCCTTCAAAGAGACCGGACTGAGCAGACTAACGTCCTCTCTAGGAAGCTGAATCTCTAAATTAATTATCTGGAAAGCACCACCTCTGCTAAAACAAAAATTACATTTGAAATTATAATTAAAAAGTCATAGAAAGTAATACATTTTACTATAGCGAATGTACTTTTTTTTTAGGTTCATAGGCTAGAAATTGCTCTTCGGTAAAGTGAAACTTGCTCAAAAGTCAGTGATGACTGGTTTGTAAGTGAATTATTCTTTTGATTTAATGCTTTTTTTAGTAAATCCATTAAACCATTCCATTGTTTTATTAGTGAATCTGTCTGAATTGAAGCAATTAAAAAAATTGGAAAGGTCATGGAAAAGTCTTATTGCTTATTTAAACTCATAATTTAACTGTATAGAATTATATAAATACACAGGAATATTGATACAGTGACCTAAATTATTGATGCAATATTGTTGAATGCAGAATCACAATATATCAATATGCACTTTTATTCAAAAGTTTGAAGTCAGTTTTTAGAATTTTTTTGAAAAGACTTATCCTCACCAAGGCTGCATTTATTTAATCAAAAATACAGTAAAGCAGTAATGTCGTGAAATATTACTATTTAAGAGAACTGTTTTGTATTTTAATAAATTGGGGGGGGGGAAATATTCCTGTTGAATTTTCTGCAGCCATTACTCCAGTCTTCAGTGTCACATGATCTTTCATAAATTATTTTAATATGCTGATTCAGTGCTCAAGAATAATTTATTTCTTAAAAATAAAATTAAATAACTCAAAGCTTTTAAAGGATAATGTAGTATTTTATGTTTACTAAGAATGGTAGCAGGAGCTTTTAAGCATTAAACACTTTTTTTGTTTTATTGTCAGCTGTATTTGGGTCTCTGTAAATAAATTTAATTGTCTTAACTTGAGACATTATGTCAGCAGTAAACTCTGTAAAGCAGGTTTGCGTTTGAGTGCGGATTCATTTCTATTCTGAGTGTACACAAACATTTAACAGCACATATTTCCTGCGACTTTCTCTTCATTCTCTCGCATCGATCCTCAATCTCAGTAAAGAAAAAACCTGATTTACAGGAATAATCTGATATATGAGAACAGATATGAGCTCTTGTGCAGTACTGCTCGGTTGGACATCATGGTTTATGGTGTGAACAATTGAGACCACTTTATTTTACAGCTAGACTAGTTTTAAGATTTTATTGATGACAGATTGAATGATGCTTTTCCTTTCTGCTCTTTTCCTGTAGATCACTGTGAGATGCTAAGCGGCTGTCAGGATGATGAACCAATGACCCCTGGTGACGAAGGTTTGGATGCTGCAGTAGATGACACCCTCCTAGAGACCAGCCCTATCCAGTCCCCCTTGCAGGTTTTCGCAGGTATGGGCGGCTTGGCGCTCATTGCAGAGAGACTTCCCATGCTGTACCCCGACGTTATCCAGCAGGTCAGTATATCTGCAAGCTTGCTCTCTTTACAAAATCAAATTTTACCGCATAGGTAATTTTTTTTGTAGCTTCACTCCATTTCTGCTTCATAAGCCCTTACGAGCTCGCCCGGTGACCGCAAACTCTGGTTAGTCAGCATTTCTGGCCATTTGCGTGGCCTCTGAGTCCGTTTGTCCGGATCGTTCTGTGCAGGTCAGTGCCCCAGTGGTGTCATCCACTACACAGGAGAAGCCAAAAGACAGTGATCAGTTTGAATGGGTCACCATCGAGCAGTCTGGAGAGCTTGTTTACGAGGCACCCGAGACCATCGCGGCTGAGCCTCCGCCCATCAAATCCTCCGTTCAGACCATGTCGCCCATCCCTGCCCATTCACTGGCGGCATTCGGCCTGTTTCTGCGGCTGCCGGGATATGCGGAGGTTCTGCTAAAGGAGAAACCTGCGCAAGTTGCTCGATGGTGTGGGGAGTGCCACAGATGATGGAGAAGGAAGGAAGTACACACACACACACACACACACACACCCGGTGCGCCCACAACTCCGCAGTTTGAACAGTCATAGCAAAATAACTTAAACTATAACAACCCCGTTAGCTGATCGATGCGCCAGATTGTCATAGACAAGTCAGAATTACCTCTTCCTAGGTTCATGAAAGGTATCATAAAATGCATTGCTGTTCATGGGTAGGATCTTAAAGATTACTAAAGGCATCTACTTTGGAAGGCAATGATAAAGTGTTTGGCTTCGCCTAGAAGCGTCTCTCTGACATGACGCTTCAACAAAAACTGCGGTTACTGAAACCACGCCTTCTTTCTTTGCATGCCCATTTGGGCGCATTATGCAAATATTCCCACATAGTGACCTAGATATGTGGGGGCGTGTTAGAATGAGCTGTTTTAGGGGGGCGTGGCAGAGTCTTAAATTTGATAAAGAATATCTCTTTGGTTTTGAGACTTTAGTCTTTGCAACTTCAGGGATCTTATCTATGCACAATCAGCTTGTAACACTTCAAAGAGAAAGGAAAATTTGCAATCGCATCATATGACCCCTTTAAGCATTTTTCAGCTCTGACCCAAATGAATGACAACCTGTCTGTTTCACAAGTTGCCTAAATTGGACAATTGAAGAGGTTCAAATAGAGCTATTCCATATATGCAGAATTGATCCATTACTCTATTATCCATCATAAACCCTATCATAACCACCTCTACTAGTTAAAACAAACCTTCAGCTGAGAATCAAACTTCTCTAATGGCTGTTATACATAAATACCCTACAGGCAGATACACACAATTCTGCGTTTGCCCTACGGGAAGCATTGATTGGGTTACTGCGCAGTTGCTTCATCGATTGGTTTAATTGAGCCTGGATTGGCTGCCCACTGTGTATTTCTGTCAGTCTGGAATGTTGACTGGTCATCTGATTGCTTGATGTATTGGTAGGCTGGTTAAGTTTGTTATTGAGTGCTAAAGAAAATTATATTTTGATTGTTTAAATCAGGATTTTCTCATCTAGAGACTTCTTCCAATTCTCTCTATCTATCTTTCTTCCTCGAGGTCACATCCTGCAGTCTCCCTCTGCTAACGTTCTGCCCACGTTACCCTTCCACGTGCTCCGGTCTTTGTTCAGCTCAACTCCCCTTACCACAGATGACGGGCTGCTGTTGAGGCGTATGGCTCTTGAGATCGGTGCAATCCACCTCATCCTGGCCTGCCTATCTGCCCTCAGCCATCACGCTCCCAGAGTGCCCAGCGGCAGTGCCAACTCCAGTGAGGTCAGTGTTAACCCACACCGATTGTTCCATTTGGTCCACAACAATCATCTTTCTTGTGACAACCATGAGAACATTAGAATGTAACCACACACATTTACATATCAAATCATTCAACTAAAGATTGACTGTGTGAACTACACTGGTACATAGTTAAATGAATCAGAAGGGGAATTTAAAGTATTAGTTCACCCAAAAATAATAATTCTGTCATTAATTACTCACCCCGTAATTACTCACGGGGTTGGAACGACTCATGTCGTTCCAAACCCGTAAGACCTTTGTTCATCTTCTGAACACAAATTAAGATATTTTTGATGAAATCCAAGAACTTTCGGATCCTCCATAGACAGCAATACAACTACCACATTCCAGGCCCAGAAAGGTAGTAAGGACATCATTAAAATAGTCCATGTGAAATCAGTGGGTCAACCTTAATTTGATAAAGCTATGAGAATGCTTTTTGTGCATAAGTCATTAATTTTGTTTTCTTTGTGCACAAAAAGTATTCTCATAGCTTCATAAAATTAAGGTTGAACCATGGACTATTTTAATGATGTCCTTACTACCTTTCTGGGCCTTGAACGTGGTAGTTGCACTGCTGTCCATGGAGGATCAGAAAGGTGAAGTATCTTTTAATTCTATATGTTCTATATGTCAATTCTGTATGTTCCTTGTGTTAGTAACAGGCCACAATAAAGTAGTTACTTGTGTATATAATCTTCCTCTTAATCTTCATGAAAGAAATAGTAATGCCTGATTTGTGAACGAGTCGTTCTTTTGAGTTAAATATTTTCATTGATTCAGTTCACAGAACCAGTCTGAATAATTCATTCACAATATGAGATCTGTTTCAATGATCCAGGCTAAAATTATAAGTGGACTTCAGGGAAAAATATAATGATAAAAAACGGTACGAAACTGCTCTGTTCAGATAATTTGTGAGTGTGTGCAGGGGAAGGAAAAGACACTCCTATAATGACCTTAATGGAGATGTTTCTCAGACTGAGACATGTCATTTTATTAATGACTGTGGTAGCCACTCTTTACAGATTGCTGAAGGGCTCTTTATTCAGAGCCCTTGACTTAATGAGGAGAGGTGTGTGTGTGAGAGAGAGTGAGCACAACCACTCATTCAGGTGTAGTGTAGTCCTATTAAAACAGAAGGTATAGAGAGGAGTTGGACGGCTCTTTTAGTTATTACATGATTATGGGGAGTTTCACGCAACTGAAATGAAAGTGTCTTCACAAAGGACAGCTGCAGCACAATCATAATGAGAAAATAATGTAAGAAACAACCATCATCATCAGACCCCCAATACCAAAGCAAATGACTTTCATAAAAATCAATATTCAGCCCTCACAGACAAGTTTTATTAAAATCAATTTTTTTAATTCCAGTTTTTAAGAGAAAAAAAGGGTATAAATGATACTCTGTGCAGGGCGGTGTGTGTGTGGATTTATAGTTTGGGGAGGGGTGGGTTCAGGGCTGAGGATTTGAACGGTGGCCTGTGGCCTGTAAGAATCATAATGAGCGTCCTTGGGGTGGCAGAAGTATTGGCAGAGCAAATATTAAACCCACTCGCTCTCAACCGAAGAAGAGCACTGCGGTCAGCGCATATTTATTCTGCTCTCTCTTTCACTCTCCTATTTGTCTCTCCTTCGGTATTTTCACTATCAACATCTTTGCACAGTCAAAAATGAAGACTTATGATACTCAAGCTGGTTTGAGTCCAGCCTGCAGCCATTCATCTATTTTCTTCCATGCTACCTCTCATAATATCACAGGGTCCAAAGTACACACTATGGAATTATGGGAAATGCACCACTCTTCTTTTTACAGTGCTCCTAGCCTATTATTCAGCTGATGCACAGCTTCTGACCTCATTGTTTCCCCTCATAATGTTGTGACATGCTGGCAGTTTTTAAAGCAAGCAGTAAATTTCAGCATGGTGTCACGTCTGGAACGATCAATGTCAAAAACCAGAGTGACAAAGTGTGTGTGTGTGGAAGAGAAAGTCTAAGAAACGCATCTTCCTTTCCTGTCTTTCAATCTCTCTCATTTGGAAGTAGCTTAAAGGGATTTTTTTAAAGAAATTACTACTTTTATTCAGCACGAATGTTTTACATTGATCACAACTGACAGTAAAGACATTTGTAGTTACAAAAATTAATATTTCAAATAAATACTGTTCTTTTGGGCCTGTTTACACCTGGTCATTTCATGTGTTTTTTGGCTGATCGGATATCTATCTGTTTTGTTAAAACGTTTCCATTTACACTTGGCCACATAAATGTGTCATCGCAAAACGGATTTAAATCCGATCTTCAATTCCAGCACTATATTTAAATTAAATGGAGTTCACGTCAACAAAATCAAAAGATAAGAGCTGTGTTTTATTAATTATCAGCTCATTTCAAAATCAAAGACCGCAATAGGAGAGCACACGGCATCAGCACTGGAAAGACAAGTTTGTCTTACTACTTTTAACGAAGATGATTGTGTGTTGACCGTCTGCATCTTACTTTGTTTCATTCACGGCAGTTTGCACGTCGGCTTGCTGAAGAGATACTCAGCTACTCGTCTGCGGTGATGCATTTTGCATTAGCGCAGTCATATCTGACTATAATGTCATATAGCCTAAGCCTATAACACGCTATTACACGTTTTTTTTTACATTTTGGGAGGAGTAAAATTTACACACGTTGTTTCAACAACCAGATGCATTTACACTGGTTTTGTCTGGAATGCGGCCCAGACCACATCCTGAAGTGGCTTGAGCGATCGGAATTATATCCATCTCGAATGCGGAGGGCATTTACACCTGGTCTTTTCACGATCAGATAGCTATCCGATCAGACAAAACGCATGAAGTGACCAGGTGTAAACAGCCCTTTGATTTTTTTAAATAAAAGAATCCTGAAAAAAAAAAGTTTAATGGTGTCCACAAAAATATTAAGCAGCACAGCTGTTTTCAACATAATAAATCAAATCAATGTATTAGAATGACTTTTGAAAGATTGTGATACTGAAGTTTGGAATAATGGCTGTTGAAAATTCTGCTTTGCCATCACCGAAATAAATTACATTTTTAAATATATTAAAACAGAAACTGTTGTTTCAAATTGTAATAATGTTTCACAATATTTCTCTTTAACTTACATTTTTATTAAATAAATTAAGCCTTATTGAGCATAGGGGACTTGAAGAGCGAAGAACGATTGGGGAAAATGTTAGCCAATCAGTTCATTAGCATGTTAGCAAGTCTTAAAGATACAGTAGCATGAACTTCCAGTTTAATTCTTGCTCTCAGAGACTTTCAGTTTTCATGTACAACTAAATTGTGATAGTGAGAAATCAGGGTTAAACATCGACTCCAGTGTGAAACCTACAGTTGAGTTTGTGTTTGTGCTGCAGCCCCAGGTCTCCAGTGGGCATGTCGGTGGAACCACAGAGGAACAGCAGCTGTACTGGGCCAAAGGAACAGGCTTTGGCACAGGCTCCACTGCGTCAGGCTGGGATGTTGAGCAGGCTTTGACCAAACAGCGTCTGGAGGAGGAGCACGTTACCTGCCTCTTACAGGTGTGGGTTCATCAAAATAATACAAATGAGATTTCGAGTTTACACCTGTTTGGATGTGTGATGGTACATTCTGTGTCTCTTTCAGGTTTTGGCAAGCTATATCAACCCATCAGGCTGCGTGGGATCTGGTGAGACCCTCTCAGGAGAGGTCAGAGGTCACAGCAGCTCACTGCTGCCATCTGTCCTGCAGGAACTGCTCAGCCAGTCCTGTCTCATCCCCGCCATGTCTTCATACTTGCGCAATGACTCAGGTAGGACACGTGCCACTCATTTTACATACAGCACACAGTGGAAATGACATGAATATGGCAGTGGGCAAATGCATGAAGCACAGCATAATTTGAAATCACGAGTTTAAAGTTTGTCGATCGCTCGTCTCCAGTGGGTAAGGAAGGGCTGCGGCAGACAGCTCCTGTCCGTATTCAGTTCACACGGATCGACCGTCACGCAGAGAACACGATCATGCAGGATACAAATGCACACTTCACAAGATCTCACAACTGGATCCGACTAAGTTTGCAAGCTTTGTGAAATTAAATGTTCATTAGTCATTCAAAAATTTGTTTAAATTATATAAATGCGTATTTGCTGAATGCTGGCGGCAAACGAGAAAGTATTATGTTTGCCTTTAATAATATAAAAGCAATCGTTATAATACTTTTTGTATGCATTTTAATTCCTTTGTTTAACCGTTCTATCTGATTATTAGACAGAACTGTTAATGACGACGGCGAACAAGAGGGCGAATGTGAGCACTGCTCAGGCGGTGCCGCGGTCAGACAAAATAAAAGTCCTGCCTTGAACGCATCGGCCAAACAGGAAAACTTATCGGCCGATGCCGATATTTAAAAAATTTCAAATATCGGGCGATATATCGGTCGACCACTAATTCAGATTTCTATTCCATCCAGCGGAGTACATCAAACATTTTGATATTGAGCTCACATTATTTTCATTGCTCATGCGTCTCTTTGCAACAAGGCAGATGTTTCTGTGTAAGATTATTGTGTTTGGAATTAATTTAAAAGTCTGATCCTCAATTGTTTACTGTATGATGCCTAGTTTTTCTCTGCAACCATTTGCAAAATCACCAAGTTGACTGGTATTTTAAAATCTGTTCCCTTTTTTACAAATTTTGTAGTGTGTTCCAGCCTTAAAGATATTCTTATGACTTTATAAGACCTTGAATATTGAACATGGGTCCTACCGACCACAATTACAAAACTTTTATGGAGTTTTGTATCCTTTTTGAAACATCAAATTTCCAGTCCCCATTCATTCTAATGGAAAAGACTGACCAGTACATTGTTAAAAAAAAATGGTAGAATTTTTTTTTCTTTTTTTTCTGTGGTTTAAGAATAATTTCAAAAAGTCAAAATATTCCCCGTAGTGTCTCAATTAATATGAACTAATAAAACTCAGTATTTCTTTTGTATTAATAGCCATGAACAAACACTGCTTTGTTGGTTTAAAGAACCAGAAAGTGGTTTGTGTTGTGCGTTCAGTATGTGTGTGTGCGCCGAGTGTTTATTTCTCTCCGGCTTAATTAAATAAGCGCCGATAAAACGATGAGTGTAGTAATTAGCTCCAGATATCAGCTGGAGGTTTCAACCCTACATTGGCATGGTGTGTGTACATTGACATGGTGTGTGAACAGCTCACACACACACACACAAACGTTCTCTCTAAACACTCAACCAGCAGGGGGAGCAGCAGTTGGTCAATCTCATGAGCAACTGAGCCAATAAAACACGCACACCGTGTTAGAGAGTGTGTGTTTTGAGCCCTGATATCCTTAGCTGTCTTTGTGGCAGTGAAACAGGAAATGAGCGTCTCCGATCACCCCTGCTGTAATAATGCCCCATCCACCTGATGAACAGGAGGGAGAAGAGATGAGAATAGA
Source organism: Sinocyclocheilus anophthalmus (assembly GCA_018155175.1). Taxonomy (NCBI): domain Eukaryota; kingdom Metazoa; phylum Chordata; class Actinopteri; order Cypriniformes; family Cyprinidae; genus Sinocyclocheilus; species Sinocyclocheilus anophthalmus. The sequence goes on from JADLZN010001625.1 coordinate 411,859, forward strand.
TGGACTACTGCTTCCAAAAAGCATTAAGAAACACCCAAGGGGCAAATAACAAAGAGTACAAGATTACAGTGTAGAGCACTTTGTGTATATGGACAGCCACAAGCACTTATTTTCATTGAGGAAGTGAGGTCTGTTCTGGCTCACACAGGTTACAACAGTCTGTTCAAACTCATTGTCTCTCGCTCCCCATCCGGCACGTTCATTTAATACCTTCTCTCAAAGATTATTATGCTACTTCCTTTCTCTCCCCCCAGAGGGGTTGTCAAACCTGGTGCTTCTCTCGACTCCATCAGCTCTTCTGCATATTTTTACGTAACCTTCTGGTAATCTGATGGCAATACTGTTGATAAATATTACAATATTTTTTTTCTTGCATTGCTTTTTTTGTTCAAATTCAAGAATCATGATTTATATGAAAATTATGAGTAGAGAATTGGTTGTGAAGTACTATGATAGTACTATGATAAATTTGGGGGAGAGGTGTAGAGAGTGTGTGAAATGGACCCTTTACACTTGGGTTTGGAACTAAACAACAAAAAATAGCAATGGGAACTATTTAAGAAAACAGCATTTAAGAAAATGCATCTTACAGTAGACAGAAGAGGAGAAGGTGCCAAATTTGCGGTCTCAACTATGCAAAGGTGATTAAAAAAAAAAAAACAATAAAATTATATTTTTTTTATTCAGCAAGGATGCATTAAATTGATTGAAAGTGACATTTGTAATTTTGCAGAGGATTCCTGTTTTACATAAATTCTATGCTTTCTATTTATCAAAGATTCCTAAAAAGTGCATCTTTTTAGCATCTAACACTCACTTAATTGTAATATTTAACACTAATAATTTAATAACATTGAAAACATTATTTTTTTCTGTTGACTTTATGATTTTACTAATTGACTTTCATTGTATGGGTCCAAATTCATCCTGTACATTCTAATGTTGTGATGCCTAATTTTTTTTTTTTTTAAACAATTGATTAGTTGTTAGTGTTTTCTTAATTTTTTATCTAAATAAACTAGTATAGCATTCAATATTTATGTTACTGGCCATAAAATGAAATCATCAACTAAAATCTTACTATTGGTACAGTACATTCCTATTATGTATCCATTCATTTAAAATGCTAGCTAACTGATAAATGAAACAAGAAAATCATCATTATTTGGCATTATTTTTATGTACAAAAGATCAAGCGCTTGTGTTAATGTGGGTCTGTAGGACATGCAGTTGCTCTCTATGTTGTGTTTATTTCCGTTTGGTTCATAGTCCCTTGAAAGCTGTTTTCATTACAGGGATATCACACTCGCCTACACACGGCACCCCTGACATATGCTGTGAGGCTCGTGTAATGTTCGTGTGTGTTTGAAACAGTGCTGACGTGGTGCAGTCATTAAGTAGGGCAGGTTTTTGAGGTGCTAGAGTCTTTTCCCTGAGTGTAAATAGAAATTATCACTGTGTTCTCTCATTCATCTATTCTCCCACCCTCTCAATATGGCTCCCTGTTCTATCCATCTTTTTATTTATTTAGTGGTCTGCCTATGGAGACATTTTAAGGCATCATTGCTGTGCTTTTGCAGTTAAGACTTTTAGGTAGGCACTTTAATTATGCCACCTCGTTTTAACTAAATTCGAAGGAGCTGTTGATTATACCCTTTGCAGAAAAGGCAGTCCCAGAATGCATTGAGATGCACCCCAAAAAAATTCAAGATGGTGGGCGAATGAATTATGCTTATTAGAATTTGCTCAAGTTGTAACCTATGTAGAAGTTATTGAAGCATCATGATGGTAAGGATGCTGTCTATGTAGGACGAGAAGCAGTTTACTGGGGTTTGGAACAGAGCTCCTGTACGAAAGGTGGTGAAGGTAATGTTTTGTGTTTAGTCTGTGTGTCTCTGTGTTGATATATTGGCCTGTGAAGAGCAGATATGCGAATAAAGCAGTTGTGATTCATATGTCTTTGACCACCGTGTCACGTGTTTTTTGTGGTCTTGCTACAGTCTTTATCCCCTTGTCCAATGCATAACTGAATATTTAAAGAGTTAAATACGTGTCACCTCAATCTTTTGGTGCAAAAGGCAGTTGTAGTCTGATTAATATGAAAAACAGATTGGTACAATTTCAGTCAGTCGTTTATATGACAAAAAGGCTAATTATTGACTGAAAATAAACTTTTAAAGTGTATGCAAACATGATCTAAGAACTGGTTTAGAGGGTTTAAACTAATCTGAGAGCTGGTGTAAAGTGTTCACACTGATCTGAGTGCAGGTAGAGAGGTTTTCCTCTAGTCTGAGAGCTGGTTTACACTGAGCCGTTGTAGTGGGGATTTGTATTTGATGATAAGCCCTGCAGGTACATGCTGATTTACAGCGCAGGCCTTTATTACAGCAGTGCCCTGTAGCTTTGGAATTTATTGAGGGACCTGAGACTATACGTAAAGCCCTGCTAACATCTCCGCAGGCAGATTTTTCGGAACACATTTCAGTGTGACGTATCGTAACACACTCCGATAGAGGGCAAACACACTCACACAGAAACACAACCCTTTTCTTGCCAAAAAAATTAAAATAATCAATCACATGCACACATTTTCAGGCTTGTTGGTGTTGGTTGGTGTGTGTGAGTTGGAGGTTGTTTAGAGCACATTCACATGCATGAAGCTCCCATCAACCATTTCTACCACTCTCTATCACATGTGACAGGAACCTGATCTCTGTGTACTCAAAGGGCTTAAAAACACCTCCATCTCCACTGGGAAAGACGGATGAAAATATTGAAGCTTAGTAACCATCTCTGCCCCAACCTCTTCCTCCTCCCTTTTTCCCTTTTCACAACTGTTTGTTATTTTACCTGCCTGTCTTTATGGTTCACTAAGCTCTACTAACACTCAAAAACCCAAATGCATGACTCACACCCAAAGATGTGCAGGGCAGCACGTACGTGATTGGTCAACTCTGGTCTTGTTGAAACAAGACCATCTGATACAGCTAAAGCATTTTTCTCACACATGCATGCCATTCACAACGTCCTGATCCATAGAATATCATTTTATTGATTAGATTCCCTATGGCACAGTACATCTAGTATGTAATCATGTATCGATACAAAAGCGTTTTCCTTTGCACAGAAACAACGTGTCTGACACGGCACTCAAATCAGACAGAAAACACACACGCACACTCATATTTGTCTGTTTATCTTCCCGCCACCAGTCAGAAAGGAGGAGGAACTGTAGTGAAAAAGTGTCCAAATGTCACCGAACTGCCTGTTCCCACAAGGTCCAGCTTTTCGAATCTGCAGATGGGTCCCAGAGTGTCTCATTCTCTCTCTTGTTCTCAATAGAAAAATATTTCAGAATTCCAATTTTTCCTTTTTATTGCAGAACTCTTTCTATTGGTGGATAAGTTCGGAAGGAGTCGTTCGGTCACCCTGTGATGTTCTTGTGTTTGACCAATAGGCTTTTTCTGCGTACCTGTGTCCTTGTAATTGAAGCCAGGCAGTGCTCGATGTAATTCCCACCACCGGGGAAACTCAAGGTCCCTTGGCCCATGACCACGTCCTGCAAGGGTACAAATCCAAGAATCACTCTCAGTGTGTCCAGAGATCTGCGTTAAACAGGCGTCCATCACATCGAGATGTATATATCCATAAGGGGTCAGAGGTCAAGAGCAAGTGTCACTTCCCCCATCCTGAGCAGCCCAGTGTCATCTTCCACGTTCTTCTCTGTGAGATGTCCACCCTTCTGTCATATCTCCTGTGGACACCGCCCCTCACCTCCACCTTCTCTCAACCCACGTGGATCCTTCTTCTCACAGTGTAGTGTAGATGTAAACAAACACGATGACGAAGAGGTTCAAGAAGGTGCCAATGATCCCCAGCAGGGCCAAGATGGACTCCTCTCGTTCCTCTTTACCCTCTTGCGCCCGAACCTCCTCTATACTGACGGTGGTCGTCCCCATTCTGACCCCCCAACCTCTGTCTCCAGGGTGCTTATCTGTGGAGAAACAGGAGAGCAGAATGAGACAAACAATCGACAAGACGTGGAAGCCTCTTTTTAGTTGCCACCAGAAGCACTCATCCAGAGGCCAGACCGAACGCTCGGTGGAGCGGCACGGAGGGTGAGATTTCCCTCTCTGCTGATTGCCCAGCTGCGAGTATGAACACAAAAGAGGATGTCTCCCCCCACCTCCGTGATGGATTTCCCCCTTAGAAAATTATATTTCCCTGCGGAGATGCTACAACAGGGCGACTCGACAGTTGAGATGATTTACTGTACGTTTAAACCTTCTCACTTGCTGTTCGCTTCTGCTACGCACACTAAACGATTTCTCTTTTCTCATCCCGTCATGGTTTATGGTGCCACATTCGTTGGAGCAGACGTAGAAGCGTATACATCCAGGTTCCTACAGCTAGGTACAAGAACATCAACCTCGATAAGCAGCCTGGGGCCAAACGTACAGCTCGGCGAAGTGGACAAGAAAGCAGGTACACAGATTGACTGACACAAATGGAAAGCAAGATGGAAAGTATAGCAAGAAAACGGAGTCTTACCCTACGGCGTGGGAGATCTGGGGAAAGATCCAGCATGCTGTGGGCTCATCACAGGAGAGGCATATCTGGGCTGGCGGCAACATGAGGACCAGCTGGCCAAACGTCCGATGTCCCCGATATCGTAAAGGAGGAGAAAAAAGAAATTGAGAGGTGGAGAGAGAGAAAGAGGGAGAAAAAGAGTAGGTCTACAACAGCATCTCCTTGAGCCGTGTACGTTACGCAGACAACAATCTCAATCCCCAACGTCCCTCCCCTTCGCTCTCGCTCTCTCTATACCTCTCCCTCTGGCTTTCTCTCGCTCTTTCTGTCAGTATTCCAGCCTCCTTATGTATCACCAGCCCTTCCTTTTGTTCCACGCTCATTCAGATATTCTTTTATGCTTCTCCGGGTTGTTGTTTTTTTATTATTTGCTTGAATGCCTTGCAAGAGGTGCTTGGAGAAATCCGCTCCCACCCCCCCTCCCTCTTCTTGTTTCTCTCGCTTCCATTGACTTAAAAAAAAAAAATTAATAAAAAAACACTCTTCGGCTCTGTCTCCTCTCCTTTCTCTCCCCTCCCTCTCACTGTCACACACTCTCGTTCTCTGCTCTGTCACTCTTGTCTCTCTGACCCTTTTAGCATCTGAAAGCGGGGCTTCTCAGCATTTGTAACAAATACTGACCCCCACCTTATCTCCTTCGCCTCCTCCGCAATTTCTTTCCCTTCTTCTTTTGCGCTCCTCTTTTTCCGTGGGTGTAAAAGTGCTACAGATGCGTGCAAACTCCTCCAGATGCTCGGCAGATCGGCGACCTGAGGCTGCGAGCTCCCCACCCTGCCGTTCTCTGTCCGTAGCCGATGGCAGTCTTGTGGTTATAGGTCCCGTCTCGAAGCCTGAAAGCGGCGTGCATTGCATAACCAAGCAGAGCGACTGGTAACCGCGGAAACAGAGCGAGCGAGGGAGATCGGGAGGGTGGGCGGCGAGGAGGCTCACACGTCAAATGTCTTTATTGCCAAGAACAATGTAGAGCTACTCAGAAATGAGGAGAAGGATCTTAATGGAGAGGAGGTGTGGGATGGTGGCCCAAATTTATATTTGGGATTTGATAGATCACGTATGTACACAAAACCATCATGAAGTCTCCGGTCTTCTGATTATTGATGATCCCAGACTATTTTTCAGGCTTTTTTGATTATCCAGTTTTTGGCCTTTTCAGAAAGTATACTCTTATGGAAGAACACTAAGACTATGAAAGCCTATGTGCGTAGACATTTCTTATCGTGTTTCTGTTTTTATTGGTAGTGATAGTATAGGCAGGAAATGATGAGAGATTAGGGCTAAAAGGATAGGAAATGTTGCGAATTGGATATGAACTTGTGATGGCTACTTAAACACTAATTCTTAATGTTTCAGAACTTGTCTACTAACCTATAGGCCAATGCACACAGTTTTTTTTTAAAAGAGGAAGTACAGCAATTTCCTCAAACTATTTTGATTTTACACACTAAGCATAAGCAACACTTCTTAAGAAACAATTGTTTTTAAAGCATGTACCTTTAACATATGTGTATTTAGTCATATTGCACTGTCCATTTTTTCCTTTTCTTAAAGTATAAACAACTTAAGAACAAGTGGGGAAAAAATTGCCAGTTTGGTAAGACAAAGTAAATTCAAGGCAAAATCTGACTTAATATTTTATGCAGCATTGTTATGTTTGAAGGATTTTTCTTATTTCTACTGTGAAACATGTCAAAAGGCTAAATAAAACAACTAATTAAGAAGTCATTATTGGTCGGCGCCAATAGCCTTGTGGGCAGCGTGCCAAAATACAGCGTCATTGCGCTACAGGCGTCCCGAGTTCATATCCCGACTCGAGGACCTTTCCCGATCCTGCCCCCTATCTCTCTCCCACTTTGCTTCCGGTCAGTTCTGATCTCTCCTATCATAATAAAGGCCAAAAATAAATCTTAAAAAAAAAAAAAAGTCATTATTGTGAAGAAGATGCAAGAACATCTTTTATAGGACAGTTTAGAAAAAGATCACATTGACATGTAAAATTAAGTTTATCCCTGAACTTTTGATCATGGGCCCCTCATAGTAAATAAATGTCTTTTTAAGTGGCCTTTAATGCTGACAGCTTTGGAGCTGAAGTGTGAAAAAATGGCATTTTGTTTTCTTGTAATCCTCGTCTAAATGCAAGCTACCGTGAACACCGTGCACTGACTCACTCTGACCCTTGAGGAGCATGATTCTTGTTTCCTTACTCACCATCAGTGGAAATAAAATACAACACAACCTCCCCTCCTCCTCCTCCTCGTGTACTTCTGACCATTTGTTTCCCTATGCGTTTTATGATTTTCCGTCTTGCTTTTTGCCCTTATCTGATCTCCTGTCCATTGGTGTGTGTTAATAAACTATCAACCTCATTGTCCACATTAACATTTGAATGGACGGGGGCAGAATAGAGGATCTGTATACACTCCTTCCCTGCCACATCCAGTCCAATAAAATCATATATCAGTGTTATGTGCTACATAAGTTGGTTTTCTTCTAGCAGCCCTCGGACCTCAGCAAAGCCAGATCAATTATTTACTGTTTCAATCTGAAATAATCCTGACCTCTGGTCAGGCGCACAATTACAGGAGGTCAATAAAAGGCTTTACCTTTAGGCATAAGGAGCAAAACTGAGTGGTCTGGGAGAATGTAGTTGGCTGTAGAATCTTGAAACAGCATGTGGAAACCAGTTTACTTCTGTAATGTTATTTTTGTGAGGGAAGATGATATTCAAAGAGGAATTGATTGAATCTTGAAAAGTGGGCGCTACAAAGCAAACAGGAGCCCGGTGGCTGAAGGGGAGGAGCTGCACTATCATTTTTGATAAAATTTCTTTCTCTAAATTTTTTATAAAAATGTGTTCGTATTGATTCTTAAACCAATTTCTTGGAACTCTTTTTTTTCTTTAAAGGGCCGGCAGACACAACCGTTTTTTTTAGAAAGTGACACTAAGACTTTTTTTTTAAATGCATGTCTTATGTAATAATGATGATAATCAGGTAATAAATGATACAATCTCTGCCTGCGAACTTATTGCAGTGTGCATCCTTGATGCTTTCAGAGGTGCTGGGTGTGGTGTGTGTGTGATTGACACATTTGACGAGTACCATAACCAAAATGAATGATATGAACTTATTTCTTCAATCATCTTCATAATAATTATATGAGGCATGTCTCATGTCAGGAAACACCCCGCCTTCTCTCTCGCGCTCTCTCTCTCTCTCTCCCTCCCTAAATCTTTTGTTCTCTCTCTATAGCTCTCTCTCTTTGATAATTAGTATCGGCACATTTCAGTCACCATAATGTGCAGAAATTATTGCACAGGCCAATTAAATGAAATTATCATGTGGGTGAATTCCCTCGGTCCCGGGTTCCCAGTACCGTGCCAGAACATTTAAAATGGGTTAGAAGTCATGAAGAAAGAGGCAGGATTTTTTTTTCATCTGCTCTAAGTGGAGTTCCTTGTCAATGAGCCGTTGTTTATATTCATTTATTTGTTTGTAATTTTCTCTCTCTGGAGCTGTGGATCATATAATCATCAAGCTGACAGCCAGTGGTGGGCGATTATGGAGCGATCTCATTACTGTACGTGCATGTGACCATAATATTACGAAGTTCTGCTGACTTGAAGATCTGCTTGTGTTGTAATATTGATCTTCTATTAGTATCTGATTCAAATCTCTTAAGACAAAGCACCTCCTTTAACCTCTGATACACTTCGGAAGCAAGGTTAACTCATCGGAAAATCTACAAAAATAATATAGTTTTTGTATTGTTTATTGTAATAAAAGGCCTTATTCTTGAACTAAGAGCTTTTCGAATTTCGTTCAGAATCATTTGTAAAATCACTTGCATAATTCTTTGTATTCATTCAATTCACTGCAACAATTTACGCAACAGTGCTAAAATAATCAGATTATTGGCTGTTCCATTTTTTGGCATCTTTGAACCCAAATTTTCAGTGGCCATTATTCAAATGCATCCCTAGTCTTGAATCTAGTCGAGTGTGTTTATATGTAGCTTTTAATGGTGTAATACAGACCTTGAGCAAGGTTCTGCTGAGACTCTCAGAAATGGACATCAGTGAATTGGGTCAGCGCTGACAAGCTTTTCAAACCTGCCGCAACATCCTGCAGGATGCGTTCATACTCCCCTCGATCAAACGGCAAAAACAGAGAGAGTGAGTGATGGCTCGGAAACCTTTTAATGGATGTGTGTGCACTCATCCGATGCACATTCCTGCCTTTTCCCATTTTTTCCCTTTAAATCTTCACCAGGATCATTATAGAGGACAAACTCTGAACAACGCACACAATTCATATCTGACAGTCAAAACCTGCGAGACTCATTAATTATTGTTCTCTTGCTGAGTTTTATTTGTTTTGAGTGTGTGGTTTCTTTTTCTCATTAAGATGTTTGTAGCGAAGGTGTGTAATAAGATTCAGCCTGTTTCCTCTCAGCTGTGATGTATTAATATATCTCATTCTGCTTATTTGAACAGGTGCCCTTTGTAAAGTCATATTCTCCTCTCTCCAAAGCTCTTTGACAGCGTGTGTGTGCCCACACAAAATGCCAAATGTCAGTCAGAGGGCTTGTCAAAATTAATTACGCCCTCCTGCGTGGAGAGATATAGATACCCCCCTTTTTACCTGGATGGGTGCACGGGAGCTAAATTGGATAAAGGAATGAAAGTGGAGGAGTGTAAGGAAGGATGGGAGGACAGGAAAGGTATGGTCATTAAAATGAAGCAGTCACAGAAAGTGACTGGACCACAAGATTACCTTAGCTTCGTTAGCCTTCAGTCGACTTCGGTTTATGGACTGTAGGATGCTGTTTTTAAAACTAATTTATACTGGTTTAGATAGTTATGCTGGTTATGTGGGCACAATTTCTAACCTTGGCTCTACATCAGAAATACTCAGTTAAAAAGTTTTTGGTCAATAGGATTTTTTTTTAAATTATTATTAAAAAGTATTTTTATTCTGCAAGAATGCATTGAATTGATAAGAAGTGACAGTAAAGACATTTAGTTACCCAAAATCTTTAGTTTCAAATAAAGCCGTCCTTGGAAAACTGTCTTTCATTCCAGACTCCTGTATCAGGTTTTCAGAACAAATTATTTTACTGTATTTTTTTGTCAAATAAATGCAGCTTTGATGAGGCCCCCCCCAATATCATACAAACCCCAAACTTTTGAACGGTAGCGTAGGTTGAGCTTTTTTTCCCCCGCTTTTTTGGACACAATGTCATTAGAGCCTTTGAGAAACTGAGTCCTCTTCAGATGAGAGAAACGCTCTGAATGATTTAGTGGCTTTAAATGATGCAGAAAGGGAAGAATGTGCTTTGTTATCATTCCGTTAGCTGAAGGTTTTATAGCAGCTTCGCAGAGGAGGAAAATTACAGCCCTGTGGTCGTCACCATTAGCTCAGTCAAACATCCTTGTGCATAAACAGCCTCTGCTGGCACAGGGTTTCCTCAGATACAAGACTATTTTCCTGAAAATTACAGCTTTTGTGCCGCGCCGACACCTCCTTTAAGCGACTCGTACATAAATGTCTGGAAGGGTGCCACTTTCTCATGAGGGTGTGAATGTTAATGCCCACAATCAGATTGCCCAGGCACCAAAGTGTCTGCTGGCTGACTCCACGTGTTTAAGTAACTTTGCGAGCCGCCAGCGTTCATTGTAATCTCTGGGCTCAGATGGATTGAATCCAAAAAGTGTGGCATTTTGAATCTAGGCTCATTCTGCCAATACATTTGGTTTTGGTGTTGTACTGGAACAATGAGTGAATTGTTGTACCCAACCTTAAATAGCAGACCTATCCATTTAGTAGTTATGTACACTACCATTCAAAATGTTTTTTACTTCACCAAAGCTGCATTTCTTTGATGCATTTTGTGCTCAAGAACGATTTATTATCAATGTTGACAAAAGTTGTGCTGCATTTTCTGAAAACCTTCATACATTTTTTTTTTACAGGATTCTTGATGAATACAAAGTTCAAAATATTTTTTTTTAAATAGAAATCCTTTGTCACTTTATATATGCGTTCTGTCAAATTGATTGACTTAATGCATCTTTTCTGAATAAAATTATTAATTTCTTTAAAATATATATATTTTAAACGGTTATTAAAGTTAGTTACTTCTACATGATATATCTGTACCTTATATTGGTTAGCCGCTGATATTAGAATTTTTTGTATAGTATCGGTCAGTAATGAATATTTAATTATTCGTATTCATTTAGCCTATTTCTGCTTTTAAATGACTTTTTTCATCATTTAACTTTGACTTCAAGTTAATCTTTAAAAACACTAATAATGTAATACTCTTAAATGTGATCTTTAGCAAATAGCGAACATATATTCATATATAAATAATGAATTTATAATTCATACTCGTGCAAATTTCAATTTGTGATACCTAAATTCACTTGTAGCATTTAAAAAATTGATTTTAGTTTTTAGTGTTTTATTTATTTATTTGGACTTTGTATAAGAATTTTTAATATCTCTTTACGCATCATCAACCAAAACATGAAAATAATTATCAGTTTATTTGTTTCAAACTGAATCTTAATATTGTGGCATCTCTATTTTGCACATTTTAAAATAAGGTGTGGTGTCTAATGGAGTCATGGGCATATGAATATGACCTGCATAAAAGCATGAATAAACCCTCTTATCTTTCTCCTCCTTTGACTCATTGCTCGCTTTTATTTTCCTTGTGTATTTGGCACATGGATCAGGCGATGTTCTCTTCAGTGTTGAGTCAGTGGTTCGGCTGTGCCATCAGTCCGTGTCCTGCGTCTCAGTGTTGTCTGTGCTAGAGAGATGTAGAAGTGTGAAAGGGAGATGCAGCAGCGCTCGTCTTGTTTTATTCCTCGTTCTCTTGCATTATTAATGGAGCGCTTCTCTGAGCTTTTGCTGCGTGTTGTGTCTTTCTTTCCAGCTGGCACTCATGTGAAGGATTCTCGCTCGCTCGCTCACTCACACACTTCAGTCTGGTGGAGGACTCTTGTGCCCTGAATGATTTGGGAAGCATGATTTTTGTGTCAGTCATTAGACTCGAGGCCCGGTTCTGCTCTGCAAAGCGGCATTTAAAATCAGACTCCTGTCAGCCTGATTTACTTCTACAAAAGTGTGCTAGTGTTACTTCAAACACACCAAAATAAATGCCCACACACACAGTTGAGGCAATTAGAAGAGGTACTTTTTGTCTTGCTCTCTTCATCTGCGTGTCATGAACAGTTATGCATTTCTGCGTGTTGTAATTAACCAGATTAAAATTTTAACCAACCCACGAGGCAAAAAGCAAGTGTGCATTCATGTGCTGCTGCTGGTGTCTTGTCCCGCCTGTCCTCGAGATCTTTGTTGTCATGGTGACAAAGAGTTTCTACCACATGCTCAGAGAACGGTCTCACACACACACATCACACACACCCACCACACACACACACCACAAACACACACTCAGAACCCCAAGGGTTATTCTGAGTACTACATGCCTGTGAAGTGGGGTGTAGTAAACAACTAAATATTAAGCAGCACAGCTTTTAACATTGATAGTATGAAATGTTTCTTGAGCAGCAAATCAGCCTATCAGAATGATTTCTGAAGATCACGTGACACTGAAGACTGCAGTAATGGCTGCTGAAAATTCAGATTTGCATCACAGGAATAAACTACATTTCCAAATATATTCAAATAGAAAACAAATATTTTAAATTGTAAAAATATTTCAAAATTTTACTGTTTTTCGGCAATTCATTAAATATGAACAAATTCGGTTTGGCTGTTCAGCTCATTTCAGATCAAGGTTTGTTCTCATCCAAAAGCATCAGTGCCATGAAATTAATAATATTACTGAAAGCGTCTTTTAGATCCCAACTAGGCAAGCCAAAGGGAACTGTGACAAGGAACCCAAATTCCATCAAGTTACAGAAATAGAGGGAAGAAAAAACATGAGCAATGAGAATCTCTATCTAGTACTTTAAAAGATCAAGAACAACATCCTGTATTCTATGATATGCCTGTTTGGAATGGCTAAAGAGTTGTTTTTTTTTGTGCTTTTTTCTTCAACATTCTTTTGCATGTTTTCTCATAAGGTTGTGACCTGTGTGAGCTAATTAGAGGAGAGTGTTTTTTGAAGATGAGTGGAAGCGGCTGTTTTTAAGATGTCTCTTGAGTGTGCATGAGGCTCTCTCTCTCATACAGAGCACGAAGCTTGTGTTTGAGACTATATTGTTCCTTTTAGACATTGAGCCGATGGGGGGGGGGAGTTCAGCCATAAAGGTCTTCTGGTACAAATGAAGAATCGTTTAAAGCAGTGGAGCTGTGGATCAGGCTCAGTTTGAGTCCAGATGACCTGTGACCCTCAGAGAGGGAATGAATGGATGATATTGTAGTGTCCTTAGAGCTGCTGTGAGGAGTTTGACATAAGACTGTAATATTATCTGTAGTCATGTAATCTCTCCTTTCCTCTTCTTCTTTTTTCTGCTTCTTTTCTTCTTCTATCTGGTCTTCTCTTCTGTTTTTTTGCTCTCTTAAATCTAAATGCCTCCCCTCTTCGGTTTTCCTCTCTCCTCCCCTTTGTCTTTCCTTTTCTTCTTCCTTCTTTCTAGTCTCTTCTCCTTTCTCCTATTATCTCTTCTCCTGTTTTGTTTTCTTCCCCCACTTGTCTGTTCTTCCTCTTTTTTTCTTCTTGTGTTCTCCTCTCGTCTCCTTACCTCTTTCGCCTCTTGTTTAATCTTCTCCTCTGCTCTCTCCTTTCTTGTCTTCTCCAATCCATCTGGTCTCCTCTCCTGATTGCTTCTTTACTCCTCTCCACTCCAGCTTTCACATCTCCCCCCTTTTTATTGATTTTTCTTGTCTCTATTATAATTTTTTTACATCTTTTCTGGTCTTCTACTCTGCTTTCTACTTTCTTGTCTCCTCCCTTCTCCTTATTTTAGGTCTCCTCCTCTCCTTTCTTGTCTCCTTAGTTCTACTCTTCTCTCCTTCTGCTTCCTCCTTTCTTCCTGTTCTCCGTTCTGTTCGCCTCTTCTCCTTACTGGTCACCTTTCCACTTGTCCTTCCTTGTCTTCTCCGCTGCTTTGTCCTTCCTTCTCATTTCCTCTCCTCTTTTCTGGTCCCGTCTGGTCTCCTCTCTCCACTCCATGTCTCTTTGCATTTCTTGTTTCTTCTCTCCTTCTGTCGTTTCTCCGGTTTTCCCCTCCTCTATCCTGCTGTCCTGCCATGTCCTCCCTCCTCTCTTCCTCCATCTCCGCTCTTCTCTGCATACGGCGAGGGAGGGCAGGGGAGCTGACGTATGTGTCCTCTCCGCTCTCACTAACATTGTTTATCATCCACCCAATCCAGCATGGAGCTGAATGTCTGATGAGGCAGAGAGAGGGCCAGAGAGGAGGATTGGTGTGCAGTAAATCAGTTAGTCTGTAAATGAGATGAGAGTGAAGGAGAAACAGTCTGAACTGAGGAGGGCATGAGGAGAATCTGGAACGTAGACTGACATTGAGATGATACAACACGCACACTAAACGCTCTCTGATCTATGGTGTCCTCGAAGTGGGCGCACACTCAAACGAAACCCTTTGATGGAGCTCCTTCAGTCGTTTGAAATTCCTCTTTCTTCTTAGAAGCACACACACACAAGTCACTCAAACATGCACACAGTATTCCTGCTCCTTACATTCACTGCACAATGATAATATGAGCCTGATTATAGCGTTTTGCTTGAAGACCCTCAGTAATCGCTCTCTGTCTCGTTCCCTTTCATCCTTTATTCTCTTACTGTCCTCGTTCTGGATTTAAGACTCCACTGTGCCACAAAAGGATTATCGTGCCTTCTCCAAACAGGAAATGCATACACAAAGAGCCCTCATGCCTCAAACCTCAGGCATCTCAATGTACTCAGGAGAAGATTGATTGAGTTTTTTTGGTCATGTCTGAATTAAAAAATAAAATAAAATCTATTGTTTTCCCCCCTAACTTTTCTTCATACAGCCAAGGTATCTTTTCTGTGCTATTATGTTGTTTTAAAGGGATAGTTCACAGAAAATTGTCATTATTGACTCAAACCTGTATGACTTTCTTCTGTGCAGCATAAAATATATTTTTTGAAATGTCTTTTTTTTTTTTTTTTTTTTTTTTGTACATCCATACAATGGAAGTCAATGGTAACCAAAACTTTTTTGGTTTCCAACATTCTTAAAAGCAACATCTTTTCTATTTTGCTAAAGAAAGTAAGTCGTCATAGGTTTCAAATGACATAATGGTGAGTATATGTTGACATGATCTTTTTTTATTTTTGAGTAAACTGTCTCTTTAGACAGGCATGACACAAGTTTCCTTGTTTGTCCATCCATAAGATGGTCATAAGGTGACTTTTCCATATGATAAAACAGCTTGTATGTACTGTTCAGGGATTCAAACGGTTTAAATCTTCGAAATCAATGTACCTAAAAACATCTATATTAAAAACGTTATTAACCTTGAGAGACTGAAAGTTTGTGTATGTGTGGATCGTCCCTTGTGTCCTTCTGTCATTTAAGAGATGTAATCGACTTTGTCTTTTATAAGCGTCCTGTCTCTGTACATAATGTCTCTCTCTCTCTCTGTCTCCTGCAGTTTTGGACATGGCGCGTCACGTCCCCCTGTATCGTGCTCTGTTAGAGCTGCTGAGGGCCATCTCCACCTGCACCAGCCTGGTTCCTCTGCTTTTGCCGCTATCAGGAGATGCTGCAGAGGAAGAGGAGGATGAAGAACGCACCGAGTGTCAGACCTCCGTCGGCATGTTACTGGCCAAAATGAAGACCTGTGTGGACACCTACACCAACCGCCTCAGGTGAGCTCTTCCTTGTTGACACACACACACACATTCAGTCCACCGGTCGGTCACACTAATGGACAGAGGACAGACGGAGTGACTGCTAATCAGTCAGTGCTCCTCAGCTGCCCCCGAAAAGCCTCTAACCCCCAGTGGCCTTCAAACTGTCCTGAGCTTTTGCCGTCTCACGCTAGTCCATAATTTAGCTCTGGCCTTTTTAGTGTGTTTTTGCCAGAATTTTCGCTGAACCCACCACAAAAAATTAATCATGAATTAGATTTTTAGCAATGTATTGTGTATCAGAAATCTTTTTTCTTTTCTTTTCGTTTTTTCGTTCGTTGTTCTTTTTTTCCCCAAAAAAAGTTGTGTGTAATTTACAAATGTATTTTAAAAATTCTTTATTTCTATAATTTGTTTATTATTATTATTTTTATTTACAATTTTGTATTAATGTTTTAACAATGAAGCAAATTTATTTGTATAAATATTAATAAAAAATACATATTTATTAGGGCTGCACAATATACCGTTTCAGCATCTATTTCGCGATAGTTCGTATACTGATCGTTATATTTATACTGATTGTTTTCTTTGCTTACACACAGACACTGTGTCTACACCGGATGTGACAGCTGTACAGAGATACCCATTTTTAAATGAATTTAGTAGCAGAGCTACTGCAAGCGATTTTCAGTGCTGGAAATCCATTTATCCTTTGTTGAAACTTCTGGGTCGTCGTGGAAAGCGCAGGTCACGGTTGCTTAGCAATGGCAGATGCCACGAAAGCGCAAGCTCTCGAGCGCTTTGGAAAGAATGAGAAAAGGCACGACATGT
Source organism: Sinocyclocheilus anophthalmus (assembly GCA_018155175.1). Classification (NCBI taxonomy): domain Eukaryota; kingdom Metazoa; phylum Chordata; class Actinopteri; order Cypriniformes; family Cyprinidae; genus Sinocyclocheilus; species Sinocyclocheilus anophthalmus. Next base: position 428,101 of record JADLZN010001625.1, read on the forward strand.
GAACGGCCCCAAAGTCTTTCTACACTGGACTTGACAAAGCGACATTTGCAAATCATTTGATCTTTGTGTCAGTACGTCATAAGTAGAACGAGCATCAGTTTACTGTCGGGGATTTGTAGCGCCGCATCCAGTGTAGTCAGTCACACAGCATCACTGATTATAATGGGTTCTATAGTATTTTGTCACGCCGCATCCAGTGTAAACAGCATCACTGATTATAATGGGTTCTATAGTATTTTGTCAGCAGCATCCCAGTGAAACCGACATCACTGATATAATGGTTCTATATATTTGTCACGCCGCATCCAGTGTAAACCGCATCACTGATTATAATGGGTTCTATAGTATTTTGTCGCGTCACACCACGCACATCCAGTGTAAACCGCATCATGATATATGGGTTCTATGTATTTTTGTCGCGTCACACCACGCCACATCCAGTGTAAACCGCATCACTGATTATAATGGGTTCTATAGTATTTTGCCCCGTCAGTGTAAACCGCCATCACTGATCTAATGGGTTCTATAGTATTGTCACGCCGCATCCAGTGTAAACCGCATCACTGATTATAATGGGTTCTATAGTATTTTGTCACGCCGCATCCAGTGTAAACCGCATCACTGATTATAATGGGTTCTATAGTATTTTGTCACGCCGCATCTAGTGTAAACCGCATCACTGATTATAATGGGTTCTATAGTATTTTGTTGTGTCGTGCCGCTCGCATCTGATGTAGACACGGTGAGAGCCACGCAGATGCACGTAAACATCGAATTCTGTTCACGTCCGCGTCTATTTGTGCCTGAAATGACACATACGCGTGAAATTGTCAAAATGCATGTCTCTGCAAGTGTCCTTAGGTGAAGGTAAACAATTGAGAATCAGATCAGTTTAATGTTCCTGCTTTCTGTCATGAATGTTAATCAAACAACAAAACACATAGAAAAAAACACTTTAAGCTTTAACACAGATTTATTATATTTAATTTATACAGTGAAGACTGTGCATTGTTATTTTACATTGGATTATTCAATTTCTGTACCTGAATACTGTTAGCCTTACCTGAAAAATATAAAGCACTGTTTATTTCACTTGTATCTTTGTTCTGTTATATTTATCTACAGTATGCTTGTAATTTGTTTATTTTCTATGCTGATTCACTCACCTACAAAATCACCCCAGTCATTGATTAATTTTTTTCCAAATAGAGCTAATCAAGTCATCTGGTGATATATATTTTTTTTTGTTTTGTTTCCTTTCCTTTCTTTTTTCATATCGCAATATATATCGCAGAAAAACAAAATATAGCAATGTGAGTTTTTTCCAATATCGTGCAGCCCTGATATTTATTATTACATTTTTTATAAATTGATACATTCATTTTATTTTTTTTAAGATTATATAGCATGTTTTATGTCCCTTCAGTATAAGCCTGTGGATTTTTTCCACCTTTTTTTATCATCCTCTAGGTAAAGATTGCGAGTCTGATTGCTTCGAGTAATAGCACAGATAGATATGTAGAGTAGTGAGACTGTGATTTGCTATCAGCTGTCTGTGTTTAATAATGGCTTAGTCTTCATGGGTAGCAGGATGTTTATGGCATTGGTTGGCTCCGTCTGAGTGTCTCTGAGAATGCGTGCACCCTTGAATGATGGAACCATCTTAATTATTGTCACCTACACGTAAAGGACGTTTTTGACATGCACCCTTTTTCATTTGTCTGTCTCTTTCATTTTATCTCCTCCTGCTTAATGAAAGATGCATGTTGTGAGGGCGTGTGCTTAGCCACAAGACAGCTGGATGTTGTTTTTAATGGTTTACTTTGGGACAAGTCACAATCTGCTGCTCATTTGATGCATATAGTGTGTACTAGCACCTCTCAAGATGAGAGCGTGTGTGTTTGTTTCAGGGTTGGGACATGAGAGATTGTGAAGTTCTTGAGGACATGCACTTGTTTTTTTCTCTGCCATTGTTGTGGTCACTGAAAAATTAAACATTTCACATGTTCACCTGCATATACCACATGCAGACCCATAATTAAATTGTAGGTACAGCTACAGAAATGTGATTTCTGATGTTTCTGTGTCCACCTTAGGTCAAAGAAAGACAAAAGTAAAGGGGTGATGAAGACTGAGACATCTGATCCTGAGCCTGAAGGCCTCACCCTGCTAGTTCCTGACATTCAGAAGACTGCAGAGATTGTTTATGCTGCCACCACCAACCTACGGCAGGCCAACCACGGTGAGAACATCCACCTCAACAATCTGCTTTTCCCAAACAAAAAAGGCTTTCTGTAGGGTAGGAACTGTTTATTAAATAATAAATGTAAAATTAAATTTTTACTAACATTAATTAAAATTCTTAACAAATTGTTAATGAATTTCTTATTTGGACACATTAACTCTCAATAAGCAATTTTTCTTTATCACCAAATCAGCATATTAAAATGATTTCAGCTTTTTCACCACAGGAATAAATTTCATTTTAAAAAAAAAAAATGAACATTTATTTTTATTGTGATAATATTCTTAATATTACTTCTACTCTATTATTGATTTTGAGTTTTTTAAATCATGAATCAAGTCAAGTGTGCCCAAACTTTTTTTGCATTTAACTAGTCCAGTTCATAACTTAATAGATATTGAAATGATCTTACACATGGATGTTTATGCGCCATTTGAAGCACATTTCACACTAAATGCCCTTGTACAAAAGCTCTTCATGCTCTGTGTCTCTGTAGGGCAGTATTTCTTGAGACTTGAAACAGAACAGGAGCAAAAGCAGGACAGTGCTGGATGTATAGTGTCAGTCATGATAGGGATGGGTGGTATTTCCAGGCTGAAGACCCTCCCTTCTTGGCTGAGGGCCCCCTCGTGGGGACATGAGTGACTGTTGCTCTGACAAAAAAGCCAAAAGAAAAGAATCGCGCTGATTGTTTCCCCCTCCAAGATTTTTAAACTGAGAGTCGCTTTACGGGCACTTTCCGTTGTCAGGTATACTTAATCTATGTCGTGGCCAATTCTTAAGAGCTTTTCATTTGAACCATGCGTCCCTTAGTCATAGCCAGGTGTATTTTTCAGGTCATGGATGTTGTGAGATCAACTGGTTAGTCCTCTAAAAACGATGTGACCATGCAATTCCGAATCCTAGCATAAAAGCTCTTGAGATAAGTCCATCCCTTTTTAAAGTGGTCATATGATGTTGCTAAAAGAACATTATTTTGTGTATTTGGTGTACTGACATGTGTTTATGTGGTTTAAGGTTCAAAAAACACATTTTTCAACTACTGTACATTATTGTTTCTCCTCTATGCCCCGCCTTTCTGAACGCATCGATTTTTACAAAGCTCATCGGCCTGAAAAAACGAGGTATACGCTGATTGGCCAGCTATCCAGTGCGTTGTGATTAGCCGAATACCTCAAGCATGTGACGGAAATGTTACGCCCCTTGCCATATTGTGATGATGCCCTGTCAGGCCGGAGCGATGATTCAAAAACACGAAAACCCATTATAAATGAGGCATTCGTTTCATCCAGTGGGGACATAAATATGGATTATAATAACTTATACTGTCTTTTACGCGTTTGCATTGCATCGCGCCGCGTAAACATAAAACTATGTCTGTATTTGTGATCGGAGAAATGACAAACATGTGCTACTCTACACTGCCCAAAAAACGCGCTTTAAATATATAAAATATAAAAACTCTTTAAATATATAAAACGTACTTACAGGCTGTGAGTCAAAACAGCTGGCATTGTAGTCTACTCTACCAGGATCATAAAATCCTCCATAAAATGCGCTGCACACACTCAAATACTTTGGTTGAAGTGTTCTGGAACAGTGTTGAAATACAACTTAACCACTGATTTCTAGTCGTGTCCATTTTTGGAAGGCCAAAGTAGTTTAGATTCACAACGAGAAACAGCGTCACACACGGTGGCCTAGAGTGAGCGGCGGCGGGCGGCCTAGAGTGAGCGGAGGCCGGAGGCTAGAGTGAGGAACGGCCCGTAGGGCTAGAGTGAGCGGAGGCGGTGGGCTTGAGAACGGCGCGGCCGACGGATTCGACGAAGGAGCGGTCGGCGGGCTTGCGGCAACCACATGTGAATGCCCCGGGCTGACTCCGCTTCGTCCACGGTGAAAGCCGATCCGGTGCTGCACAGCGCAGAGTTGTTGTATTTCCTCTCAACAACCATCACGGATCAGCTCTAGGCATGACGAACAGATATCGTCCTCTTTTGGAAGACAAAAACAAAGTAGTTTCGCTTTCACAAAAAAACACAGCGCCTTCATGACATGGCAGCAACAACAATACTACAGCGAGAATAAAAGTTACTCCTTCTTTCTTTGCGTGAACATTTTGGTGGTGTTATGCAAATCTTCCCACAGAGTGTGGGGGCGTGTTTAAACAAGCCGTTTTAGGTAGGCGTTGCTGACTCTTAACGTTTTATAAGAATATCTCTTTGGATTTGAGACTTTAGGTCTTTTGAAAATTTACAGATCTTCTTTATGCACCAAGAGCTTGTACACCCAAAGAGAAGGAAAAATTGAAATTGCTCATATGACCCCTTTAACATTTACAATATGTCCTTGAGGCCTCTAGACCAAAGCTAAGTGATGTTTTGCCTTTAAAGTTGGCCAAATAAGTTCTTAGCAAGCAGATACTAGGGCTGCACGATAAATCGCATGCTATATTTAATGCGCATCTTGTCAATAAAGCCGGTTCTGTAATCAGCGGTACATCTCCATCACCTGGTGCTTTCACATTGAGCAGCCTTAACTACACAGAGCCGTTGTTCACTGACGAGCTGCGCTAAACCACGTTCATATTTGCGCGATTTTTTGCACAGCTCATCAGCGAACTACGGCTCTGTGTTGTTAATGCTGCTCAATGTGAAAGCACTCACGTGATGGAGATTTACCGCTGATTAAATAACCGGCTTTACTGGCAAGATGCGCATTAAATAATCGCATGCAATTTATCGTGCAGCCCTACAAATTACTAAGCCAAATTAGGTTTTATATTTACAGTAGGAAATTTACAAAATATCTTCATGGAACATGATCTTTACTTAATATCCTAATGATTTTTGACAAAAGAAAAATCAATAATTGTGACCCATACAATGTATTTTTGGCTATTGCTACAAATATACCCCAGCGACTTAAGACTGGTTTTGTGGTCCAGGGTCACATATAATAACCATCACCCTCCCTTGGGTATCTCATGCTCTCATTCTCACCGTGATGAGTGAATGAAAGGGGCGTTAAATGTGGTGAAGCTGAATGATGCAGCTGTCACTATCTATAAGGAAAATCCATATGATAAGAGCAGTAAGACATTACACTTACCACCCCGTTTAACTGCTTAATTAGTACTCCGTCTTTTCTTAAAAAGTGCCAGAGACAGCTCAGTCAGGGTGTCTGATTGGTCAAAAGTGGTGTCCTGTAGTTCAATATTGTGCGCTAATGTGACGAGGCGAGAGTAAATGGAGCTATCGATGTTGGTGGGGTTTTATGTGGCTTGTATCCAAAGCGTAGCCGTTATCAGCCCTGTTAAGCACAAAGGTAATTTGATTGGCTGACATGGAGCATGGGTGTGCAGGGAGGGACATGTGTCTGCAACCAGTGCAGAATGGGCGGAAATGCCATAAAGCTCCTAAATATAGGGAGTTTAATTGTGTTGTAGCTCTAACGGGCTCCGTCCACAGGTCTAATATGTCTCACTGGAGTGGTGACGGTCTGCTGGTGTCGTTGTCATTAGTCTGACGCTCTCTCGATAACAATCTGAATTGAGAGAACAGAAATGCAGTGTAACAACACGACTATTTGCGCTTCGTCTCATTTATCAAAGTAACAAATTTGCAGTCAAACACATCTCAAAGGGAGTCTTTAATTATCAAGTCACAAAAATGCGCCGTTTGAGCTCTTTCTTAGCTGTATGTTTTGTTTACTGATAGCAGCGCTACATATAGGCATTCAGGTTACTTTTGCGTCTCGTAGGGATGTGTTGGTTTTTCAGGGATGAGAGAATGGAAGATGTGACCTACTCAAACACACCCACAGGCTACTGTGAAACAAACATGCACACACTGTCTTCTGCTTTTTTTTTTTTTTTAGAGAGGAAGATGGCTGAAAGTTCTAAGAAGGCAACAGCAAGGCCCAAACCGATGTCCATCTTGCGCTCAGTGGAGGAGAAATATACAGCAGCCATGAAAAAACTACAGTTTGGTGAGTCCTGAACTACATATCTCTGCTAGTGTTTGACCCATTTAAAGTTTTTACTGGATAAGAGAGAATATTCTATCATTTAATTATTAAAATTACATTTTACACTCAAGTTCAATGACTTTAAACATTTTATTGAATATTTTAAACATATCTTTCACAAATATTTTAAAAACCATATATTTCGCATAATACATTGGTTACCGACCGATATTAGATCTATTTATTTATCGTATCGGCCGATATTGAATATATGCAGTTGTACATGCTAATTTCCTCTGTTTTTATATAGATTGCCTTTGGCTCTCTTAAATTATCCTTTAAAACCATAATAATAATTTAGTAACACTGTTAATAATAGTTAATAGTATTAATAACTAATAGTTTTATATCAGCCGTTTGTTGGTTTTTGGCCATAATGTGAAAATCTACTTAATCACTGGCCAGAATGATCTAATTTTTACTTTAGTATTGGTGAATTCGTACCTTCCATTGTTTTTCTTTTTCTAAACCAAGAATTCCCTTTTTTTTTTTTTTTTTTTTTTTTTTTTTTTTTTTTTTTTGGTCAGCCAAGACCATTTGATAGATTATTGTTTTTTCCCTCGAGTTTAAGTTGATATATATATATAACACATATTCAGTGTGTATATATATATACATATATATTATATATATTAATGTTGGCCACATGGCATACAGGGAAACCTAAAATATTCTAAAATAAATTCAAATTTTTGTAATTTATTCAAAATTTGCATTTATATTATTTAAATTATTATTAGCTTTTGATTAACTCATGAACCCCCAGGGGATTGCGAACCCCAGTTTTGGAAACCCTGGTCTAAACCTATTCTCTTTTCTTTTTTTTTTTCTTTTTTTTTTTCTTCTTTTGTGCCGCATACATAGTTGAATGAATGGATAGAAATGGCTGCTTTTCCTTTCAGCTGATTTTGTTTGCTTTAAGTGCACCAAAAATTTGAAGGAGCACAATGAATTGCAATGGGGAAGATTGTGTTATCTTGCTGGAAGAATAGCTTGTCTGGTTGTCGTTTCTCATCTGTCTTTGCTCTGATTGATGACAAGAGTTTTGCTCTGCCAAAAATTATTTAGCCCGACCTCAGACGAATGAGGTAATCTCAACTGACGTGACTGTAAACATGTTTGCACTAGCCTACACAGAACAGATCCTTCAGAATACACAGTATGGCTTTTTCTGGAGGAAATATGATGAAATGTTTATTTTTAAGTGAGTCTAATGTTTATATTTCATTGTGGCTGCTAAAAACTAACTGTCTGTGTGTCTTCTCTTCCGCAGACACGTTTGAGATGGTGTGTGAGGATGAGGACTCTAAGCTGGTGTTTAAGGTGAACTACCATTACCTGTCTCAGGTGAAGAATGCCAGTGACGCAAACAGTGCCGCTCGTGCTCGACGATTAGCACAGGAGGCCGTCACCCTCTCCACCTCCCTCCCTCTCTCCTCATCCTCCAGCGTGTTTGTCCGCTGTGATGAAGAACGTCTCGATATCATGAAGGTATGATTTGATACCTCTAACCCCTATGTATCCCTGTACCCTATGTACCCCTATAATATGCCTGCAATGAACTACATTATTAGATAAATGTAGTTTGTAAACAAATCTTGCTTTTAAACCAATTCTTTCTAATGATTCGCTTAAACTGATTCACAGAACCTTTGTAAATCACTAAAACTCTAAAGTGGAATTGTGACACAAAATGTAGATAGATGAGCATGATTAATTGCATTACATTTTTAAAAAATAGAAAATATTTTTTGTACTTGAGTGGCAATTGAAACAACTTAAATGTATTCATTTATTAAATGTGTTAATTAAATTTTTTATTACAGAATCAAATAATGTGAATTGATTAATTAAATGAATCAGTCAACAAGAATCTGATATCAGTGCTGAATATGAAAGCAGACCATGACTGTCTCAAGCCTTTCTGTTTACTGTGGGTCAACATAAATCTTTCGATCTCTGCTGCATGACAAAACAACCACAGTGAATCCCAGGAGTCACTTGCTTGTCTTGCTGTCTTGTGGTCTCTAACACACACACATGAGTGCGCACACTCTTCCTAATGACATTTCAGATGTGCTTTTGACCCGGCTCCTCTCTGAGTGTGTAAATGTCAGTGTGTCTGGCTTGAGCTTTATGTCTCGGGCAAGCCAGACCACAGGCAGAGCCCCAGTCAGACTGGTCACTCACTGCTCCGTCTGCTTACACTGACCCTTAACAGCGGGCCAGGCCTTTTTATCATCCTCCACACTTCATACAATCTTAATGGACATTAATAGTAAACTGAGCTTTCCTGATTTAACCTACACAGAGTGTGTGAGCACAGCTTTATGTGTGTGTTTAGTGTTGCATTTGAATGGTCATGTCAAAACAGTCTTAACGCCTGAGTGCAGCTCTGCCGCCTGCAGTGGAGAGAGATTCACTGGATGCCATTACAGTCCTCCAATCTTCCTCTCTCTCTCTCCTTCTGTGGGAAGCGGGATGCATCTCTTTGCCTGTATCAGTAAAACTTCCTCTATAGACCTGGTTTAGACATACACAATCATTACGGTGCTGTTCAAGACGATGTTTTCTTGGTTTTTGTCTCAGGTGTTGATAACAGGGCCCGCAGACACACCGTATGCCAATGGCTGTTTCGAATTTGACGTCTACTTTCCTCAAGATTACCCAAACTCCCCTCCTCTGGTTAATCTGGAGACCACCGGTGGCCACAGCGTCCGTTTCAATCCAAACCTCTACAATGATGGCAAGGTTAATGTCACTTCCTGTTTTCGTTTTGGGGAAATTATTCAGGAATGTTTGGACCTATACTGTTTTTTTTTTTTTTTTTTCAGTGGCTGATTCAAATACTGAAAATTAGACCGTAGATTAGAAATTTGAAAGAAAAAATTAATTATTCAAGTTATTATTCAATTCAAAAAAGGGGTATTTTTAAAAATATTTGTATGGATTATTTAAAAAACATTTAATAAATAAATATATATATATATATATATATATATCTATATTATACAAATTATTATCACACAATAAAATATAAAAATAAAATCTGTTATAAAAAATAACCCTTTTTTATGTTATTTTATTTATATATTCATATGACTTATTGTTGTTTAGTTTAATTGTTCTATGTTTTTTTGTTTCTCTATATCCTGATCTCGTCGTACTGTCTCTCATCCATTCTGTAACAACCAGGTGTGTTTAAGTATCCTGAACACCTGGCATGGGCGTCCTGAGGAGAAATGGAACCCTCATACTTCTAGCTTTCTACAGGTGAGCCAAATCCAATCCGTTTGTAGTTTCTCTTTCTTGTATAATCCTCTATCCTTCTCACACTCATTAGGCAGGAAGGATTTTGCTTCTGATACCAATTGCACAAATGCAGATTCTTTCCGGTTTATCCGAAGCAGTGAATTTGCCGGAAAAGACCTAGTCTCATTTCATCACTTTCAGAGAATATTTAGTCATTTCACCGTCACCTGCACATCGACCGTTGAGCATTTACAACATTCTCATCCTGTTTTCCCTACAGTAATTATCTTCCCACATCTCAACCCCTTTCCCTCCCTCTCTTCATCATACCTCTCTGAATAATAGGCAGGGGAGCTGTTTCCCCCTGTAATATTGATCTGATCAGGCTCTGCTCCTCTCTCTCCTCAAATTCGTGCTCATGTACTGCTGCCAGCAGTTCATAGAAATGTCTCCATTGATTAGTGCTTCAGTTAGTGTCCAGCCGATCAATAAATGGAAATCAGGCACAGGGACAGTAGTGCTGTGGTCAGTGAGAGCCGGTGTGCTCTTCACCTCTTCCACTTGATCCGTGTGTCATTCCTCCTAGGCTTTCTAAAACGTGTGTGTGTGTGTATGTATTTGTGTTTTAGGTGCTGGTGTCAATCCAGTCTCTGATCCTGGTGGCCGAGCCATACTTCAACGAACCAGGTTACGAGCGTTCTCGGGGCACGCCGAGTGGAACGCAGAGCTCCAGAGAGTACGACGGAAACATCCGGCAGGCCACTGTCAAGTGGGCCATGCTAGAACAGATCCGCAACCCTTCACCCTGCTTTAAAGAGGTTAGATCTCATCCATCACAAACACAGACTCTTATTGGCTCTTGAAAAGTTTCCGGTTTCAAAGGTTCATGAGTTCACAGTGACCCCAAACAGTATTTGAAGAAGAAAAGAAAATCTGAAAAAAATATTATGGCTTCCACAAAAATACTAGGCAGCTCAACTAGTAATAATGGTAATTATAAGGAATATTTCTTGAGCATCAAATCAGCATATTAAAATGATTTCTAAAGGAAAAAATTTTTCTGCTGAAATTCAGCTTTTGCCTTCACAGAATAAACTATATTCTACAAAATATTAATTATTTTAAATGAATTTATTTCCAAATTTGCCTGTTGTTTAACTGTATTTTTTTGATCAATAAATTTCTAGCCTCGTTGAGCATAAACGACAACACTAGTCATTTTTCTACAGAGTTTTTTCTACAGTTTTTTTCAGAACATTTTTACTGACCCCAAACTTTTGAAAGGTATAATACATTGTTACAAAAATTTCTATTTTAAATTAATGCCCCTGTGGCGATTCTTGTCCTCTGTGTTAGCAGCACATTCTAAGTTGTCCTATTTTACATGCGCTTTTTTTTTTATCACTTTCAGATAGATAATGTTAATCTCCACCCCCTCATCTTCTCCCCTCTTTGTTTTTGGTTTCCTTTTGTCCTTGATATGGCCCCCGCCAGCAGATAACAATCATCCATACACTCTGTGAAAAGAGAGAGAGGAGGAGGATGGGGGGCCTGAATCGGAATATAAATGAGTGAAGATATTGAGTCATTGAACAAGGCATATGAATCATGAATGCACTGAAATGATCCAAATATGTGCACTCATCTAATTACCAAACTTACTCGCAATTCCACAATCAAACCAAAAACATGCATTAAACTCTGGGTCATGTGTGTATTTGTGAGTGTTCACCTCATATAATCTCTGAAGACTCTCAGACTGTCACATATCAGGAGCTTTTCTTTTAGAAGAAACCAGATCAGACCACCTGGCGTCACACTGGCATCGTCGCTTCATGTCATCTTAGGTCTAGTATGGGCATTTCAGCTGGTATTCATGAGTTTGATGTAATGCCTAACGGCTGCCTCGCCACCTCAGGCAGTTATGAGGTTGGTCCATTAGCTCTGTATCCCACAGTGGACACTAAACAGGCTGTTGCCATGGCAACCTGAGCATTGTTCACAGGGATAAAGGGCTGTCGTTTGGGCAGAAAGAGCCAGGCCAAGCATCGACCAGCTCGTATGGGACTCATACTCACTGATGAATTATGTATTCACGCAGACGGAATCCGCATAATTATGCAGAATTCTAGTATTATTTGCTGGATATACAATGAAACTAGTCCAAATGAACATGCAAGGAGTCAAGGACGTATAAAATGACGTGTGGACGCTGTGTGTAGACTCTCTCTCGTCACCTCAGACATTAGCTTTCAGCTGCTGTAGGAGAGACCTGTGACGTCATCTACAGGAGGTGGAAGTTGGTTTTGTCAGACGCAAGTGCAGCAGAATCTTAAACAGCCTCACACATGAACACCTTTGGTGGCTGTGCCAAAACTAGTTCAGCTGCCTGCTCCCTACATAGTCAGCATCCTTACAGAAGAGACTCCACTCACAGTTGATTCCAATAGTTTAGAGTTTTCCATTAGCATGTTGCAGGCAGGCACAAATTTGTAGCACAAAAATGTTAATTTTAGTTTGCTTGTTTCTTTTAGTTAAATGAAAATATCAATTTTACTATTTTTTATTAATTTTGATCATTTATTTATATAGATTAGGGTTGTCCATTTAACGTGTCAATTAGATTAATTACGGTGAAAAAATAACCCGTTAATTATTAACGCATTTAACACTTGCCCCGCCCCAGACCTATGTGGGTCATCTGACATTTCATACAGTTGATTGATGACAAATATGATGCAGGGCAACAACTCACTGTGTGATGGAGCCTAGCGAACGTAGTTAGAATGTCCCTAAAATTCATGATATAGGGCAAAAATGCCCCTGTTTGAGTTTTTGTCTCATATTTACATCATATATTTATCAATAATCCCCCGAGCAAGAAGTGCAAATATCACAAGAGTGCAACTGTGATACTGATCTTATACAACGTTTCAATAACTAAGAAGTTAATATTGTGTTATTTTAGACACAATGTTGTCTGTTTTGTTCAATTTTTCCAACAAAAATCTAAAGACAAAGCAGAACTGTTTGTCTCCGAGCAACATTTCATTTCTTATCTACGTGTTGAAAATCCGGGTGAACCACTAGGTTCGTTGTTTGAAGCGCGCTGCACAGACCGTTCGGTGGATGACATCAAAGTACCACGAGGCGATTTCAAAAGCATGCAACAGGTCGTCTGCTTCTGTAATTGCTCTCGGGTACTTTGATGACCCACGATCGGTCTGAGGTGAGATCTGCTCTCAAGTCGAACAACCTAATATTCAATGGACCATTCATAAGAGAACCATTTATTCCTCCTGAATGAATCAGCTATTTGAACGAATCAAATGAATGAATATATGACTTGATGACTTAATCATTAAGACATTTATCACCACCTACTGGCAGTTTTAGTTTATCATTTCATTAAAGAAATAATTTCCTATTTCCACCCAAAGTTCACCCACCCAAAAATTGTGTTAATGTATATGAAATAAATTTTATGTTGAATCAAACAAATATTTCTTGCTGAAGCTACTTTTGTAAATGTCTATTCAATGTTTTTCTTTTTTAACACAATAATGACTTTAAATTATCTTTTGGGAGTCATTTTTGTTGCCAAATTTGATGTGCGATTTATTTGTGCTTAATTAGATTAATTCGCAACATGTAATTAATTAGATTAAAATTTTTAATCGCTTACCAGCCCTAATATATATATATATATTCACTTAATTTCTCTGGCAAACTAACATTCTGTGGACACTGATAACTTGCCTGAGGTAAATGAAATGCTACGTGACATTTTGTTTACAAGCTTTTTTATTGATGTCTTTCCGCGGTTAAAACACTGATTGAGCGATTACATGATGTTCATTCATGTATATTTTGTGTTAAAAACTAATAGTAAAGATGAAGGGATGATCACGGTCACTTGCGCTCTACGCTGCCGTTTGAACGGAGGCGTTTATACAGCGATCTGTCGTGCCTCATCAAAGAGCGCCAAAATGGCATTTATTGTTTGAATTTACTGAAACAAAAAACGGACAATTTTAAAGATGAGAATTTGTTTCTTATCAAAGGTAACAACATATAAAACTGGACGTTTCCAATGAAGTTCCACTCGTGCAGTGGTTAAAAAAATGCTGTATTTGTTCGGTACACATGTGTACCAAACCGAAAGACCCGTACCAAAACTTTTCGGTACGAATACGTGTACCGTTACACCCCTATATATAAATATATATTATCTATATTTTATTTTTTTATTTATACAGTATCATAATATCTATACAGTATAATATATATAGTGGTGTGAAAGTGTTGGCCCCCTTCCTGATTTCTTATTTTTATGCATGTTTGTCACACTTTAATGTTTCAGATCATCAAACAAATTAAATATTAGTAAAAGATAACACAAAACGCAGTTTTTAAAATGAAGGTTTTTATTATTAAAGGAAAACAAAATCCAAAACTACAAGGCCCTGTGTGAAGAAGTGTTTGCCCCCCTGTTAAAACTGGTTTATCACACCTGAGTTGTATTTCTCTAGCCACACCCAGGCCTGACTACTGCCACACCTGTTCGCAATCAAGAAATCTCTTAATAGGACCTGCCTGACAAAGTGTAGTAGACCAAAAGATCCTCAAAAGCTATACATCATGCCGAGATCCAAAGAAATTTAGAAACAAATGAGATAGAAAGTAATTGAGATCTATCATTCTGGAAAAGGTTATAAAGCCATTTCTTTGGGACTCCAGCGAACCACAGTGGGAGCCATTATTCACAAATGGCAAAAACATGGAACAGTGGAGAACCTTCCCATGAGTGGCCGGCCGACCAAAATTACCCCAAGAGCACAACGGCGACTCATCCAGGAGGTCATAAAAGAAACCAGAACAACATCTAAAGAACTGCGGGCCTCACTTGCCTCAGTTAAGGTCAGTGTTCATGACTCCACCATAAGAAAGAGACTGGGCAAAAATGGTCTGCATGGCAGAGTAAAACCGCTGCTGAGCAAAAAGAACATAAAGGCTAGTCTCAGTTTTTGCCAGAAAACATCTTGATGATCCCCGAGATTTTTGGGAAAATACTCTGTGGACTGATGAGACAAAAACTTTTTGGAAGGTGTGTGTCCCCGTTCAGAGCGGACAAAGTATCACCTCATTACTTGAGTGAAAGTACAGATACTGCTGGTCAAACATTACTCTATTACAAGTAAAAGTTGTAAAGACAGATTTTTACTTAAGTAAAAGTACAGAAGTACTTGCTTTTAAAAGTACTTAAGTACCAAAAGTAAATTTCCTTTTTTTATGTCAATGCTCTGTTTTATTGTTGTACGTAGTAATACTTACAATACTTCTGAAGCGACTTAGAATACATTACACCTGCTGAATACACTGACTAGCTTGTAGTATATTTGGAATAAAGAGCTTTTAGAATGTTAAAAACCTATGGGGAAAACAAAATACAATTTTATTTAACACCCCTACCCTTCCCCACAAAAGCAGTATGGTAGTGATCTCACACAGTTCTGACAGTGTGTGCACAGATCTATGTGTAGCCATTCATCCACATTTGAACAGAGTGGACAGTGAAATAGCTGTAAATACAGAGTGATAAGGAAGAAAAAAAAATCTAACCTGCTTTAAAACCCAGCAACACAACTGTAGCTGTATAACTTTACAACAGCAACACTGCTTTAACAAAAAAGCAAAACAGCAAGACTTATTTGACATCAAAACAAACATTTTAAATGCTGTCTAATCACTCTCGCTGTACTTTGATGTCACACACAGAACGGTCTGTGCAGTGCTGCTTCAAGTCCAACACCTTTTGTGTTTTATTAGGAGACGCACAACAGTTCTTCTGTGGCTTTATAGGTAATATTTTCACCTACACAATTTAGCAAAATCAGACAATATTGTGTCTAATATATACTACAATATTAACTTCTTATTATTGAATTGTTGTGAATAAATATCACATTTGCAACTGGTCAGTGTTCAAAAAATGCTGGGAAATCTCTTCATGTAGCCCTACAAGAGTGATAAAAAGAAAGTCACGTTTTTAGAGAAGAAAAAAAATCACCTACTGACTTTCAAAGCTGCTACATAGTAACGACTTTCTACTTCGAGGACCTTGATAGAAATGTAGTGGAGTGAAAAGTACAATATTTGTCTTTCAAATGTAGTGAAGTTAAAGTCATGAGTTCCCAGAAAAAATAATACTCAAGTTAAAGTACAGATACTCAAAAAGTGTACAATACTCAAGTAAATGTACTTAAGTTACTGTCCGCCTCTGGTCCCGTTACGTCTGGCGTAAAAGTACCACTGCATTTCAGAAAAAGAACATCATACAACAGTAAAATATGGTGGTGGTCGTGTGATGGTCTGGGGCTGTTTTGCTGCTTCAGGACCTGGACGACTTGCCATAATTGATGGAGCCATGAATTCTGCAGTCTATCAGAAATTCCTGAAGGAGAATGTCCGGCCATCTTTTCGTGACCTCAAACTGAAGCGAACTTGGGTTCTGCAGCAGGACAATGATCCAGAACACACCAGCAAGTCCACCTCTGAATGGCTGAAGAAAAACAAAATGAAGACTTGAGTGGCCTAGTCAAAGTCCTGACCTTAATCCTATTGAGATGCTGTGACATGACCTTAAAAAGGCGGTTCATGCTCGAAAACCCTCCAATGTGGCTCAATTACAACAATTCTGCATAGATGATTGGACCAAAATTCCTCCACAGCGCTGTAAAAGAATCATTGCAAGTTATCGCAAACGCTTGATTGCAGATGTTGCTGCTAATGGTGGCCCAACCAGTTTTTAGGTTTAGGGGGCAAACACTTTTTTTCACACAGGGCCATGTAGTTTTTGATTTTGTTTTCCCTTAATAATAAAACCCTTCATTTAAAAACTGCATGTTGTGATACTTGTGTTATCTTTGACTAATATTAAAATTTGTTTGATGATCTGAAACCTTAAAGTGTGACAAACATGCAAAAAAAAAGAATCAGGAAGGGGGCCGAACACTTTTTCCACAGGCTCTATTGTATATATATATATTCTATGACTATACATTGGGTACGGAAAGTATTCAGACCCCCCTTAAATTTTTCACTCTTTGTTGTATTGCAGCCATTTGCTAAAATCATTTAAGTTCTTTTTTTTTTTTCCCTCATTCATGTACACACAGCACCCCATATTGACAGAATTAAAACACAGAATTGTTGACATTTTTTTAGATTTATTAAAAAAGAAAAACTGAATATCACATGGTCCTAAGTATTCAGAAACTTTGCTCAGTATTTAGTAGAAGCACAATTTTGATCTAATACAGCCATGAGTCTTTTTGGGAAAGATTCAACAGTTTTCACTCCTGGATTTGGGGATCCTCTGCCATTGCTCCTTGCAGATCCTCTCCATTTCTGTCAGGTTGGATGGTAAATGTTGGTGAACAGCCATTTTTAGGTCTCTCCAGAGATGCTCATTGGGTTTAAGTCAGGGCTCTGGCTGGGCCATTAAAGAACAGTCGCAGAGTTGTTGTGAAGCCACTCCTTCGTTATTTTAGCTGTGTGCTTAGGGTCATTGTCTTGTTGGAAGGTAAACCTTCGGCCCAGTCTGAGGTCCTAAGCACTCTGGAGAAGGTTTTCGTCCAGAATATCCCTGTACTTGGCTTGTATTCATCTTTCCCTCGATTGCAACCATCGTCCTGTCCCGCCTGCAGCTGAAAAACACCCCCACAGCATTATGCTGCCACCACCATGCTTCACTGTTGGGACTGTATTGGACAGGTGATGAGCATTGCCTGGTTTTCTCCACACATACCGCTAGAATTAAGGCCAAAAAGTTCTATCATGGCCTCATCCGACCAGAGAATCTTACTTCTCACCATCTTGGAGTCCTTCAGGTGTTTTTTAGCAAACTCCATGCGGGCTTTCATGTGTCTTGCACTGAGGAGAGGCTTCCGTCGGGCCACTCTGCCCTAAAGCCCCGACTGGTGGAGGGCTGCAGTGATGGTTAACTTTCTACAACTTTCTCCCATCTCCCGACTGCATCTCTGGAGCTCAGCCACAGTGTTCTTTGGGTTCTTCTTTTCCTCTCTCACCAATGCTCTTCTCCCCCTATAGCTCAGTTTGGCTGGACGGCCAGATCTAGGAAGGGTTCTGGTTGTCCCAAACGGCTTCCATTTAAGGATTATGGAGGCCACTGTGCTCTTAGGAACCTTAAGTGCAGCAGAACTTTTTTTGTAACCTTGCCAGATCTGTGCCTTGCCATAAAAAAAAAAAAAAAAAAAAAAAAAAAAAAAAACAATTCTGTCTGCTGAGCTCTTCAGGCAGTTCCTTTGACCTCATGATTCTCATTAGCTCTGACATGCACTGTGAGCTGTAAGGTCTTATATAGACAGTTGTGTGGCTTTCCTAATCAAGTCCAATCAATATAATCAAACACAGCTGGACTCAAATTAAGGTGTAGACCACTAAGGATGATCAGAAGAAATGGACAGCACCTGAGTTAATATATGAGTGTCACAGCAAAGGGTCTGAATACTTAGGGGCCAAAAAAAAAACCCCATGTGATAGTTCAGTTTTTCTTTTTTAATAATTCTGCAAAAATGTCAACAATTCTGTGTTTTTCTGTCAATATGGGTGCTGTGTGTACATTGAGGAAAAAAAATTAACTTAAATGATTTAGCAAATGGCTGCAATATAACAAAGAGTGAAAAATTTAAGGGGGTCTGTATATTTTCCGTACCCACTGTATATATATATACACAGTATAATATATACTTTTTTTTTTAAATTTTTTTGTCAACTGATATTTAAGTATTTAAAATCAACATTTCTCTTGTTTCATCCACCATTAGATTTATATTTTTATATTTTTGAGTGTAGTACGTCCACACAGGTTCACACATGCGATTTAATAAACAGCAGGAAAAGTAGCTCTCGCTCTCTCTCTCTCTCTCTCCCTTTCTCACACACACACACACACACACACACACAGTCACGCAGGGTAATAAATGGTGGGCTGTTGACGTCAGAAGAGAGAGGAAACACACACACTTGCATCTGCACAACAACCTTACTTAGTAGCTGTGCTCATGTTCATTTTCTTTTAAATGACGTTTCTGTTGCTAACCCTTTTCCATTTCTCTCTACCTCTCTCTGGCTTTCCAATATCATTGCAGATGTTCCTTTGGGAACTGAATGAATATGAAGCAAATGTGGCGTAATGGGAGAGGCTGTAACAGTCACATGTCTGGTGGCTGGTGACCTTTGTATGTTTGAGAGAAAGATAGATTTATGAAGGATGGATGAAGCGAGACAGCAAAAGAGAGAGATATAAGGCCGGTGAGGTTGAGCTCTGAGCCAGCGAGTGATGTGTAGTGGCCACCGGGGTTTCCATGGCAACACTGGCAAGACCATCGATCACGCACTCATTTCTGAATCCCTCTCGTCTGCGCTCAGTCTTTTCCCCGCAGAAGTTTGAGCCGTGCAGCGTCTCGCTTTTACAAGCAGGCTAAAGTGCATCTTAATCCTGAGAGAGATTTTGTGTGTTAGTGAAGACACAACAGGTGGATTTTCCAGAAGCTGTTTGTAAGAGTGTTTTCCCACTAGAGCTTCAAGAGGATTCTGCATTTATTTAGTTGGTGCTTAATCTGTTGTTGTTGTTGTTTTCCCCAAATGGCAGCTGTTGTTAAGAAAATGACATTTTGTAACTGTATAGTAGTTTGTTTATTTTTATTTTTTACAAATTTAGTTAATTTTCAAATTATTTACAAAATTTCAGTGTCCTAATGTTTTAAGAATAAACAAACAGAACATCAGTTGTTGTAAAAAATATTACATATTCTCAAAACATTATGAATTTATTCCCGTAACATTGACTTTGTTCAGCGAACATTGCAAATGTATTATTGTAGCATTAGAACTTCATTCTCAAAACATGATCTACTTGCTCTCTTATTAAAAATTTTTTATTAAAACATTGCTTTATCAAAACATCCTTTTGTGCAAAACATGAATTCTCAGATTCACGGAAACTTTGTAATTCTTGTAAAATTGCGACTTTATCCTCAATTTTTTAAATCTCTTAAGACTTTATTCTTGCAGTTTTGACTTGCAAATTTGACAATCTTGCTTTAATGTTGTAATATTAGGACTTTGTTCTTGAAATGGCACTAAAGTGGCATCATAAACTTAGTATTCTGTAAAATACTTTAAAACGTACTAATAACCACCGTCATAATGCAGTTGATACAATGGAAAGCCATGTAATGACTTAAAGCAGTTCAGAAATAAAGCTTTCCCAAATCTGTGGCCTATGGCCATATAGTCAAACTAGCCTACCATTTAAAAAAACATGTCAGGTTGTATTTTGCAGTTTTTGTCCATTTCAAAAAATTGTTTTACTGTATTAAGCGCACAGAAGAATCTGGAGAAACTATTCTGGGTGGTATGACTGCTATTGCCAACTCCTCACATCTGCCGTTTAGTACACTGTATGACGTGTTTGGAAAGCAGATTGAGATGGAGAGAAAGAATATCTCAGAGACTGATCCAAATCCAGAATGAACAATGATTCAGCTCTCGCCTTCGGACAGTGTCGAAGTACTACTAGGAAGTGTGTGTTTGTGTGAGCTTTGAGTTCTTCTCTTTCCTGCCTATGGTCTTTGTTACCGAAAAGGTCACTTAGTTTATTCATATTAACATGCAAAGACAGGCAATGACTGCTGGTTATCTGTATGGTGCGATCGATCATCTGGTCTTTATGAATCAAATAGGTCACTGGAATCTCAATCCGAAGATCAGCAGATTGTTTTCTAGTGCTACTAAAATAGGATATGAGGTTTGCAGTTGATTTATGGGCTCTGCAGAAACTGATACACAATTGCATTTCCAAGAACACTGAGAGCGTGTGTTTTGTGCACTAACTGTGTTGTGTGTGTGTGTGTGTGTGTGTGCAGGTGATCCATCGGCACTTCTATCTGAAGCGAGCAGAGATCATGGCCCAGTGCGAGGGCTGGATCTGTGATATTCAGCAGTACAGCAGCGATAAGAGAGTCGGCCGAACCATGTCTCATCACGCAGCTGCACTGAAGGTACAACACTGTGTGTTCACTGTCATACAACTGGAAATTGTGCCGTTTGTTGTGTTTTTGAAAGCGATTCCATTTGTTTTTGCAGAGGCACACGGCTCAGCTCAGAGAAGAGTTGCTGAAGCTTCCCTGTCCTGAAGGCCTGGAGCCGGACGGGGAGGAGTTTTCCGAGAAAAGCACCTCGCTCATGGTGAAAGAGCTGCCCAGTCAGGATGCGGAGAAGCAGGCGGACAGCCCAGACGCCCACTGTAGCGACGGCCAGCTATGATCCCCTCTCCCCCGAAGCCCCGCTCACCGCCTTTGACTATCCATTGATATTGAAAAAAGACTGGATGGCTTTGGTGATTAAGCCATCTTTTTGTCAATATTTGTATGTAAGAATCTAATTATGTAATAGCATAAAAAGAGAGGACAGTCAAAACCCGCTTACACCCACCGACACACAAGACGAACCGCTGAACTCTATGCTGCGCCCTGAAGAAAACAAATCATTTTATTTACTTGTAAAAGAGTATAAAGTTTTTTTGTGCTTTTTTTTCTTTATTTTCCCAAATTGTTAAATAACCACTGATTGATATGTTATTAAACTTGTTTATGTAAAACAAAATGAAAGATGAAATCACAGTATATATAAGGGAACTGCCTTTAGTGGAGAATGTTTACCAAATGTTAATTTCGCTCTTTTTTTGTTAAAATTTTTTTCTTAGTGCAAGGGCAGTTTGTAAGTGAGAATATACTGGTCATTCTTTAAGCGAACTATTTAAAAGAAGAACGTAACGAACATGCGCCCGTACACACTCTTGAGTTCCCCCGATCCTCTGGTGACCCTCTGACAGTGCTTTTGGTTTCTACTGATTTGTGTACACTTCAATAATAAAGCCTGAAACAGACGTTCAGAAGTGCTCTGATGACTGGATGCTCTTGTTCAGGCTGATCAATAGCACGTTTTATTTTTGCCCCCTCTCTGCTTTTAAGTGCAAGTTTAATAAATGCAACCTGTTTTACTTTGCTTGGAAATACTAATTAATGTGAGTTTGTAAATGGCAGATCGTGGTGAGTGTGTGTGCGCGTATGTAGGGTTTATCTTCTCACTTTTTCTTAATTATGACAGAATGAGTGATAATCAGTTTTCAAATCAGTTACAGGAGTAAAAAATCCTAAAATGTGCTAAGTGATGAGATGAATGAAACATTGGATGTATGCATACAATGCACGTGGCACATTCCATCAATACGGGAAATCTTGACCATCTAAATGGATCCGCATGTTATAATCATATATACAGGTGCATCTCAATGCATTAGAATGTTGTGGAAAAGTTCATTAATTTCAGTAATTAAACTCAAATTGTGAAAATCGTGTATTAAATAAATTAAATGCACACAGACTGAAGTATTTTAAGTCTTTGGTTCTTTTAATTGATGATTTTGGCTCACATTTAAGAAAAACCCACCGATTCACTATCTCAACAAATTTGAATATGGTGACATGCTAATCAACTCCAAACACCTGCAAAGGTTTCCTAAGCCTTAATTGTCCTCTAAGTGTCTCTTCTCTCCGTCTCCGTTTGGTTCACTAGGCTAGCACAATCTTGGGAGACTGCTGATTTGTACCGTTGTTCCAAAGACAATCATGACACCCTTCACAAGAGGATAAGCCACAACTTCTTGACAAGAGCGGGCTGTTCACAGAGTGCGGTATCCAGCGTGTTACCAGAAAGTTTGAAGTGAGGAAAAAGAATGCCCCATACCGAACCTAGAGAAACCACAGCCTTATGAGACTGTCAGTCACCTCGATTCAAGAATTTGATTGAACTTCACAAGGAATGGATTGAGGCTGGGTTCAAGGCATCAAGAGGCACCACACACATACGTGTCAAGGAATATGGCTACAGTTTTCGTATTCATTTTGTTAAGCCACTCCTGAACCACAGACAGTGTCAGAGTTGTCTTACCTGGGCTAAGGAGAAGAAGTATTGGACTGTTGCCCAGTGGTCCAAATTTCTCTTTTCAGATGAGAGCAAGTTTGTATTTCATTTGGAAACCAAGGTCTTTGAGTCTGGAGGAAGGGTGGAGAAGCTTATTGCCCAAGTTGCTTGAAGTCCAGTGTTGAATTTCCACAGTCTGTGATGATTTGGGGTGCAATGTCATCTGTTGGTGTTGGTCCATTGTGTTTTTTGAAACCAACGTCACTGCACCCGTTTTACCAAGAAATTTTGGAGCACTTCATTTTTCCTTCTGCTGACAAGCTTTATGGAGAGGCTGATTTCATTTTCCAGCAGGATTTGCACCTGCCCACACTGCCAAAAGCACAAAAAGCTGGTTAAATGACCATGGTGTTGGTGTTCTTGACTGGCCAGCAAACTCACCAGACAAGAGACCAAAAAATGCAGATGAGAAACCTGGGCTTCCATACCACCTCAGCAGTGCCACGAACTGATCACCTCCATGCCACGCTGAATTGAGGCAGTGATTAAAGCAAAAGGAGCCACTACCAAGTTTTGAGTACATGTACAGTAAATGAACATAGTTTCCAGAAGGCCAAGAATTCACTAAAAAAAATTTTTTATTGGTCTTATGAAGTATTCTAATTTGTTGAGATAGTGAATTGGGGGTTTTTTGTTAAATGTGAGCCAAAATAACAATTAAAGAACCACATACTTAAACTACTTCAGTCTGTGTTTATTGAATTTATTTAATACACGAGTTTGAATTGAATTACTGAAATAAATGACTTGTCCACGACATTCTAATTTATTGAGATAAACCTGTATACTCTTTAGTTTTGTAACTTTGTTTATTTATATTTAATGTATTATTAGTAAAATGTACTAGTCATGGTCAGTTTAGATACCAAAGACTGGAAGTTAGTTGCCCCAAAGTTTTTGCTTGAAATGTAAAATGCACTCACCCATTACCCCACATCGGAGGGTAAATAATGTTTTTTTATTAATACTTTACATTCAGAAGTATGCTTAAATAATCAAAAGTGACAGTAATGCGATTTATGATGTTTCAAAAGGAATTTCTACATTCCGTGCTGTTTCATAGTTTTTCTATTTATCAATAGGTCCTGAAATCACACGTCATGATGTCCAGAAATATAAGCATACAAAATTTCAACATATAAGAATATTAGCTAATTTCTTGAGCACCTAGATCCCATATTAGAATGATTTCTGAGGTGTCATAATGACACTTAAGACTGGAGTAAGTGATCGCTAAAAAAACTCTTTGCTGTTACGGGAAACACCTTTTAAAATATATTAAAATGGAAAAATGATTGTAAATTGTGGTAGTATTACTGTTTTTGCTGTATATTGGTCAAATACATACAGCATTGGTGAACATAAAAGATACATTTAAAAAAGACATTAAAAAACTGGCCCAAAACTTAACAAGCATGAAGTAACATCAGTTGAACCCTTTCAAATACATTTAGTCTAAATTTTCATTTTCCATTTGATTTTTTAATTTGATCGATTGTTTAGATTTCAGATACTTTTACCTACTTTATATGCTATTACATATCCGTTTTTGTTCAGGGTTTAAATGTAGGCTATTTATTGAATTACTGGGGGAAAAGGTTCGAAATTTCAGGCCCTATTTGAAGAAAAGTCATGTGCCAATAAAGTGGAGATTTCAGAACTACTGCAAATTAGATCCATTGGTATTTAGTTCTGTTTTGGAATGAAAGAAAACAATCACTTTTCAGACTGACATCACATTTTGGTCTAGAGAGATAATCTGAAAAGGAACCATCTTCAATTTTTCATAAAACCTATGTAGTTTGGATCTCTCTCAAGCTTTAGTAAGAAAAACAAAACAAAACAGAGATGCATGCTGGTCATGTTGGTCTAAATCTCAGCAATTTAGAAGAGATATTGATCAATCTCTGAGCGGTTCTCGCCTTCAGAGTGGCAGATATGTAGGAATCCCACTGAGAAGCACAAAGGAATGAAGGTGTGTGAGCGCTCAGCCCATCCATTATTGATCGAGTGTATTTAAACCCAGAGCGTGACTGTGATCCGGTGAGCTGAGCAGTCGTGCCGTGACATGAGCGTGTATTCGCACACGTGTTCACACTCAGAGATGTTAGATGGATCCTCCCCAGTTGGCTGTAATTGCAAGGTCATGATGTTTTTCTGGGAGCCGTACGTGAGCAGAGGGGGCTGTATCTGTCCCCTCTCTTCTGATTTATCACGAGGACGTGGAACGCACAGCCGCGCTTCAGCATTTTCCTGCATCCATTAAATGCATGCATTTGATCGTCAAATTGTAGATAACACAGAGCTGTTGCTGTCAGGGCTAGTGTCCATCTTTTAAACTACACCGTGTCCTGTTTTCTGGTGTTTTTAATGTGCGAGTTCACTGTATATACGGCCTGTGACAATTTTCCTCGAATAAGGCTTGTCCTTTAGCGTGCGTGTTCCCTGCACGTTAACTGTTAGTGTGTGTGTGTGTGTTCCTTTGTGTTGTGGGCTGATAGTATTTGTGTTAATTTGTGTCATTGCCATGCACTGTATGTGAGAAGGCCTTTACAGCATGTATTTAGGTGTTAGCTGAATTTAAAGATTCAAATGAACATTAATATTGACAAGAGAATAATGTCGCTAAACCACAGTGAACTTGACTATGTATAAGGTAAAACAGGTACTAGGCCTATAACTAATAATTGCCCGTTACTGAGATTTCATTCAGAATGAATATACTGTTTACTGTTATGCAAGTGTTGAGTACATGGATTTGTTTGCATTTTGATGTAACCGAAACCAAAAAGACAAAGCTGAAAGAGTTGTTCAATGTGTTCTCCGCTGTGTAGAGAAAGAAAAATGTTTTTTATTGAAAATTCATGGCAGATGCTGTATAAAAACCAAATCATGGAGGTCTATCAAAAATGTATTTTATTTTAGACTAGTATGGTAATAAGAAGTATTGTGAGTTAAAAAAAAGACCAGTGAGCAGACATTTCAAAGCCTGAGGATTCTACGAATTTAAAGAATAAAGACTTTTTATTTTTACGTCCTTTTTATGCTTACAAAAAGAATCTCTTCTTTGGTCATTTATTTTATTTATTTTGTAATATTGTGGTGGAGTTTTGTAGAAAATGCAAAAGTCACACTCATAGTGATGTTGTAAGTAGTTGGCAATTGTTGCTGTGAGGTTTCTAGGTTGTTCTGAGTGGTTGTTAAGGTTTTGCTGTGCGTTGCTATGGGTTTTCTTAGGTGGTCTAGGTTGTTGCTAGGGTGCTTCTATGGAATATCTAGTATGGTCTGCCTGGCTGGTTGACAGGCCTTTGCCAGGGCATTTCTAAGGCTTATGATTCACAGGGCAACTTTTTGAGTAATGTTGCTGTCAACGGGCAACCAGGTGAGACACAGGGCCCACGACTGATCTGAAGTATCCAGATAGAAATTTGTTACCTATTCTCAATGGAAGAATTGCCCAAGCAACATTGCTCAAAAAAGGTGCCCCGTGTATTAGGTTACTAGGTGCACTAGGTTGCTCTGGGGGTTGCTAGGGTGTTTCCGTGGGATATCTAGTATGGTCTGGTTTATTGCTAGGGCACTGATACGGAATTTCTAGGATGTTTTAAGTGGTTGCTATAAGGCATTGCTATGGCATTTCTAGAGCATTGTTATTTATTTTCTAGAGTGTTCTGGATGGTTTCTAAAGTGTTGCTATGGTGTTTTTAGGGTGTTTTGTGGCCAGTTGCTTAAACTACTTAGGCTAGTCTTATAAGTTTGTCATCCAATTTTTTCTTAAAGACGGGTCATAACTTTTTGAATTCAGTTACGTAAAATGGTATATTGGTCTAATCTGAATCTGAAAAGTAAAACTGATTACCCCTTGGCAACTGCTAGATGGTCAAACTAGTTCTTAAGACACAGACTTACACATTGTGCACTGGCCCTGGTGGATGCTGTGAGGGTTTCGTTTCGGTTTGCCGGAGTGTTGACATAGCCCGTAGCATACTTACTGGCCCCAAGTCAAAAGTTCCCATGATTCTTATTCTGTTGATATGGCTTGGGCCCCTCCTTCAGTATGTTTGATGTTTTATCGTCCATCAGGCAAAAAGCCCAAATGCTTATTAAAGAATCAGCACACCCATATAAGCTGCATTGGTTTGAGGTATTATTCACATTTCTAACACCAACAGGAACTTGCATTACAAAGTTTAACCCATAGAATTTGGGGTTTGTTCATTTCCCTAAACATAAATATGTGCAACTTTAATAGTGATGCTTGCCTTAGCAAACACCATAAAAAAAAGAGAAGGAGTAAAATAAAAGCCTCAGATCTGATGGAATAGCTGAGAGAGAGAAATTTTGTATAAGCTTTTATAAGGGGATCAATAAACAACGCTGCATATATTTTTTCTAGAGACTGCACGGATGTTTCCTTTCAGTCTTTTTCTACCGAGAGATGTTCTCTCTGCCTTTATCTTTCTGTCCGTTGGAAGCTATTTCCCTCCTCTCCTCTCCTCCTTAGGGTGCTGTGTTTGTGTTGGAGTATGGCTCTTTGTGCCCTGCAGGTGTTGCCTCTGTTGTGTTGAACCGTTGACACGCTTCCCTTTGTTCCCCAAACAAGCCGCAACAGTCGAAGTCGCAGATTCAAGACCTTGAAAAATGGCTTCAATCATTTGAGAGCCGGTGTGCAGTTGACATTTCGGTAAATTAGACTCCAGTGGCCACCAAGATAAATCACTGTGAGGGACTAAAGACGTCCTTTTGCATACATTTTCATGACTCCAGTAGCTACTCGGAGGTCTGAGCCCATCGATCGCTGGTGTAGAAATCCACACAGTGCTTAAGATTTAAATCATGCAAATTGGGAGGGAAAAAGGGAGATGTAGGCAGAAAGAAAGAGCTACGTCCTCTGTTCTCCAAAAAATAATAGGCTGTGAAAGTTACCCATGCATACTGTGCTTTCATGAGGCTGTTGAATCATTTCAGTGCTGTTTTCTCTTGTGTTTAATATGAGGCTTAGTCACCGATAGTCTCCAGGAGCTATAAACGCTACACAACTCTCCGCAAGTTAATATGAAGGAGCTGATACACCGCTGACCTTTATTTTGAGTGATATGAGACACTGCTGATGTTTTTACCTAGTTTTCTAGTTTTTCCTCAGTGGACATGGTGTAGTTCAAATCATTTCATGTTGCCTTTAACTGTAGACCAAGTAAATTAACTTTTACTGGCTTAGCAGTTAGCACACTATACAATGAAAATCTGTTTTGTGCTTTTAAAAGTTATTTATAACCATTCATAATAAAACAGAAAAATACATGTGAGTACTTCTGAATAAAAAATAAATTTTGCTAAAATATTTTGCATTCAAACATGTAAGCATCTTAAACATCTTCTCCCATTTACAACAGCACCATGAACTGCAGTATGAAGAGTTTGTTGCAGCAATACTGAGCCAGTGTTGTAGTAATGCCAGTAATGCAGTGTTTGATAAAGAAATAAAACAAGCAATTTAATGTTTTGTACATATACAGGGGGGATCCCCTGCTGCTATTTATTTGATCCCCTGCTGAATTTGTAAGTTTGCCCACTTACAAAAAAATTAAGGGTCTGTAATTTTTATGGTAGGTTTATTTTAACAGATAGACACAGAATATCAACCAAAAAATCCAGAAAAAACACATTATATAAAGGTTAGAAATTGATTTGGATTTTAGTGAGTAAAATAAGTATTTGATCCCCTACCCACCAGCAAGAATTCTGGCTCCCACAGAGTGGTTATGTGCCCATGTGGAACACAGATAAGTCCTGCCACTTTAAGAAGTTACTCCTAATGTCAGCTCGTTAGGTGTATAATACACCTGTCCACACAATCTGTATCTTTCCATTCAAACCTCTCCCACCACCATGGACAAGACCAAAGAGCTGTCAAAGGATGTCAGAGACAAGATTGTAGATCTGCACAAGGCTGGAATGGGCTACAAGACCATCAGCAAGAAGCTTGGTGTGAAGGAGACAACTGTTGGTGCGATTATTCGAAAATGGAAGAAATACAAAAAATAACCATCAATCGGCCTCGGTCTAGAGCTCCGTGCAAGATCTCGCCTCATAGGGTAAGGATGATCATGAGAAAGGTGACGGATTAGCCCCGGACTACACAGGAGGAGCTTGTTAATGATATTAAGGCAGTTGGGACCACAGTCACCAAGCAAAACATTGATGGTATACCTTACATGGTAGCCGTTGGTAGTAGTTTACACTACTTATGGTAACACTCTGAATGCATAGTCGATATAAAAAAATGGATGTTGAGTAATTTCTTACTGCTAAATTCTGAAAAAACAGAGGTGTTAATTATAGGAAACTAAAAACTCTACATATAATAACCTAGAACACTCTCTAAAAATTGATGGCTGCTCTGTCAATTCTTCAACATCAGTTAGGAACCTAGGTGTGCTAAATGATAGCAATCTTTCCTTAGAAAGCAACGTTTCTAGCATTTGTAAAACTGCAATTTTCCATCTCAAAAATATATCTAAATTACGACCTATTCTCTCAAAGTCAAATGCAGAAATGTTAATCCATGCATTCATGACTTCAAGGTTAGATTATTGTAATGTTTTATTGGGTGGTTGCTCTGTGTGCTTAGACAAACTCCAGTTGGTCCGAAATGCAGCAGCTAGAGTTCTTACTACAACCAGGAAGTAATACCATATTAGCCCGGTTCTGTTAACACTGCACTGGCTACCTATTAAACATCGTATAGATTTTAATATCTTGCTTATTACTTATAAAGCCCTGAATGGTTTAGTACCTCAGTACTTGAGCACGCTCTTATCACATTGTAGTCCTCCACGTCTGCATCGTTCTCAAAACTCTGGCAATTTGATTATACCTAGAATATCAAAATCAACTGCGGGCGGCAGATCTTTTTCCTATTTAGCGCCCAAACTCTGGAGCAATCTGTCTAACATTGTTCGGGAGGCAGACACAGTTTAAAGTTTCTTGCAGTTTAAATCGAGACCCATCTCTTTAACCTGGCTTACAAATAACACACTAACACATTTCTAATATACAAATCCGTTAAAGGATTTTTAGGCTACATTAATTAGATCAACCGGAACTGGGAACACTTTCCATAACACCCAATGTACTCGCTACATCGTAAGAAGAATGGCATCTACGCTAATATTAGTCTGTTTCTCTCTTATTCGGAGGTCACCGTAGCCACCAGATCCAGTCAGTTTACAGATCAGATTGTCACTGCAGTCACCCAGATCCAGTATGTATCCAGTCCAGATGGTGGATCAGAACCTAGAGAGGACCTGTACAGCCCTGAAAGACAGCGGAGACCAGGACAACCAGATGAGCCCCAGATACAAATCCCCTGTAAAGACCTCGTCTCAGACAACCACCGGGACAAGACAACCAGATGAGTCCTCTGCACAATGTAACATTGCTGCAGCCTGAAATTGAACTGCTGGTTTTGTCTGGCAAGAGGAGAACTGGCCCCCCAACTAAGCCTGGTTTCTCCCAAGGTTTTTACTCCATTCTGTCACCGATGGAGTTTCGGTTCCTTGCCGCTGTCGCCTCTGGCTTGCTCAGTTGGGGACACTTCATTATTCGTTATCGTTGACTTGATTGCACAGAGACTATTTAAAATGACCTGAGCTGTATGATGACATCACTGGGGGAATTCATGATGAACTGCCTTACTGAAAAATGAATGTTTACTTATTGTCCATGTTTTGCATTATTGAACCACTATTTTCCAATTAATGCTGTCAGTTTTGCTTTTGGACACAATCTGTATTGTTAAAGCCTTATATAAAGTGATTTGACTTGGTATCCGACTACGCCACATGGACGAAATCCTGCAGAGCCACAAGGTCCCCCTTCTCAGAAGGCACCATGTACACGATCCCGTACGTTTGTCAAGACATCTACATGATTCAGAGAAGCTTGGGAGAATTGCTGTGGTCAGATGCACCAAATTGCGCTCTTTGCATTACTCGACTCGCTGTGTTTGGAGGAGAAAAATGCTGACTATGCCCCAGAAGTCAGTCAAGCATGGAGTTGGAAACATTATGCTTTGGGGCTTTTTTTCTGTTAAGGGTACAGGACGACTTCACTGCATTGAGGGTCAAATGGACGGGGCCATGTACTGTAAAGTCTAGGACGAGAACCTCCTTCCTCAGCCAGAACACTGAAGATGGGTCATGGATGGGTCTTTCAGCATGACAATGACCCGAAACATACCACCAGGGCAACAAAGGAGTGGCTCAAGAAGAGCACATTAAGGTCATGGAGTGGCCTAGCCAGTCTCCAGACCTCAGTCCTATAGTAAATCTGTGGAGGGAGCTGAAACTTCTAGTTGCCAAACTACAGCCAAGAAACCTTAAGGATTTAGACAGAGTCTGTAAAGAGGAGTTGATCAAAATCCCTCTTGAGATGTGTGCAAACCTGGTGACCAGCTACAAAAAACGTCTTACCTCTGTGCTTGCCAATAAGGGTTTCTGCACCAAGTACTAAGTCATGTTTTTATATAACCTTTATATTAACCTTTACAATGTAGTTATTTTCTGTTTTTTTTTTCTGGCTTTTATATATTATATATATATGCAGTGGGGAAAAAAGTATTTAGTCAGACACCAATTGTGCAAGTTCTCCCAATTTAAAAAGATGAGAGAGGCCTGTAATTTACATCATAGGTATACCTCAACTATGAGAGACAAAATGAGAAAAAAATTTTCAGAAAATCACATTGTAGGATTTTTTTAAAGAATTTATTGGTACTTCCTCGGTAAAATAAGTATTGGTCACCTACAAACAAGCAAGATTTTCTGGCTCTCACAGACCTGTAACTCCTCCTCCACAGCTCCTCTGTCCTCCACTCGTTACCTATATTAATGGCATCTGTTTGAACTCGTTATCAGTATAAAATACACCTATCCACAACCTCAAACAGTCACACTCCAAACTCCTCCATGGCCAAGACCAAAGAGCTGTCATAGGACACCAGAAATAAAATTGTAGACCTGCACCAGGCTGGAAGACTGAATCTGCAATAGGTAAGAAGCTTGGTGTGAAGAAATCAACTGTGAAAATGGAAGACATACAAGACCACTAATAATCTCCCTCGATCTCGGGCTCCACGCAAGATCTCACCCCATGAGGTCAAAATGATCACAAGAACTGTGAACAAAAATCCCAGAACCACACAGGGGGCCCTAGTGAATGAACCTGCAGAGGCTGGACCAAAGTAACAAAGGCTACATAGTAACACACTGCGCCGCCAGACTTCAAATCCTGCAGTGCCAAACGTTCCCCTGCTTAACATTACATGTTCCCAGGCCCGTCTGAAGTTTGCTATAGAGCATTTGGATGATCCAGAAGAGGTTTGGGAGAATGTCATATGGTCAGATGGAACCAAAATAGAACTTTTTGGTAAAAACTCGACTTGTCGTGTTTGGAGGAGAAAGAAAGCTGAGTTGCATCCAAAGAAAAGGGGTGAACAAAAAAAAACCATACCTACTGTGAAGCATGGGGGTGGAAACATCATGATTTGGGGCTGTTTCTCTGCAAAGGGACCAGGACGACTGATCAGTGTAAACGAAAGAATGAATGGAGCCATGTACCGTGAGATTTTGAGTGAAAACCTCCTTCATCAGCAAGGGCATTGAAGATGAAACGTGGCTGTGTCTTTCAGCATGACAATGATCCCAAACACGCCGCCCGGGCAACAAAGGAGTGGCTTCTTAAGAAGCCTTTCAAGGTCCTGGAGTGGCCTAGCCGGCCTCCAGATCTCAACCCCATAGAAAATATCTGGAGGGAGTTGAAAATCCGTGTTGCCCAGCGACACCCCCAAAACATTACTGCTCTAGAGGAGATCTGCATTGAGGAATGGCCAAAATACCCTGAAACAGTGTGTGACAACCTTTTTAAGACTTACAGAAAACGTTTGACCTCTGTCATTGCCAACAAAGGGTATATAACAAGTATTGAGATGAAATTTTGTTATTGACCAAATTACTTATTTTCCACCATAATTTGCAAATAAATTATTTAAAAATCCTACAATGTGATTTCTGGATTTTTTTTTCTCATTTTGTCTCTCATAGTTGAGGTATACCTATGTTGAAAATTTCAGGCCTCTCTCATCTTTTTAAGTGTGATAACTTGCACAATTGGTGGCTGACTAATTACTTTTTTTCCCCACTGTATATATAGACACACACAACCACACATCACACATTGTGCTTATGCTTATATTGATTATTTGATTAAATCCATTGGAGTAATTCTTTCATCAAACACATTTCTAGGAAAGTAGTATAATTAGCTGACACATTATAATAAAATGAAGCAGCTCACACATAAAGAAACCCATAGCTCACATTGCATTCTGGTTCTGGTCCTATAGCCAGACATTTCTCTAGGCTAATGAGTGTTACAATACAGCCATATCTTGCCTCTGTAATTACCTTTCCTCTCTGTTCAAGAGAGAGGAAGAACGATTGAAAACAGCTATAGAATGTAATTAAGTGGAATTGAGAAATTGCTCCGTGTTAGAATCAGCACAAAAACAGCTTACACCAAAACAACAAACATACAGCAACTACATTTCAGTGAACGTGATCACAAATGCATTTGACCTTTAATGTCACATTTGATGTAATGGGTCACAGTTTCCATCGCGGTCATTTCACGTCTAATACGACACATCATTCTACATTTGAGTGTGTGAATGTATTTTTGACCTTTCCTTAGGGGTCTCTCCTTATATCTGACTCACACAAACACGCGTTACAGACTGCCAAACCTTCCAGACTCCAACGGTCCTCTGCCACTCTGTGTAATCAAGACGAATCATCTGCTTGATTTTTGTAAAGAGAATGACCTTCTACTACCGCCAGAAGCATCAGAAGCATGAGAGAGACAGAACAGGAGGGTTCCAGGAGTCAACGGCCCCCTCAGGTTCCCTTATGCTAGCAGTCAGTCATTTGGTACAGATATAGTGTTCATCTGCACAGGAAGCTTTATATTCACAGCTCTGTGCCTGCTTAAAATAATCAAAAACTTTATTGGAAAAAAGGGACAGATATAATTAATATCTCGAAGTAAGAATGATGAGAGGAAAAGGGCTCAGTGAATAAAAGTTTCTTTAAAAAGAAAGAAAGGAATCATCTCTGAAAGTAGAAACTAGGCATATATTTCTTCTTTTTGATATGCTAATTTTTCCACTTTCTTTGAATTGCCTTAGCGCTTTATGGTTAGCACAAACACAAGCTAAAAAGTTTCAAACTACATGTTAGCTCCATTAAAATACAAAAGAGACCATTGACCGTAATAAAAAAATGAGGGATTTTGAAGGAAATTGTATTATTTTATTGTTGTACTAATTGTATAATTATAATAGGAAATAATATTATATAATGGTATATAAAATACATTTTGGGCTGAATTTGAGTGTTAGATTGACAAACAAACAAATAAATAATGAAAAGCCAGAGGTGAAGTAATTTGAGTATTAGATAGATAGATGATACCAAAAGGTTCGTTACTTATATCCTATTCTTTAAGAAAAAGAGAAAGACAATATAATGGTTAATTATACTTGGAATTTGCATAAAAGCCATGTGTTTCTTCACTCATGTAATAATCCAATACTGATTTTATGGTGCGTCCATTTGAGCGTCTGGTCAAATCTCGACGTTCCCTTAGCGGCGCTGCCTTATTAAGTATCCCATAATGCACCACGTCGCTGTCATGGCTGCTCACTGATGACACTTGCAGCACATGGGCAGAAATCAAACACATCACAGCGAGCACACGAACCCTTCACACCTCACATTCACAGCCAGAGCAGGTCTTGAGCGACGTGACGCGTGTTTCATTTCTCTGCTGAGGGTTGACGAGGATGAAGATGCTGCAGCTCGAGGCGGCGGTTCTGGGCGGACTGAGTCCGGATTGGAAACAGAGTGGCTTCAGCACCGCAGGTAAGAGACAGCGGCACGTCTGAGCTGATGTGGTTTTGTAAGGAGGATGATGATGATGATGATGGGTTCGTTCAGCCGTGTTTGGATCTGCTCGGTTCTTGTTGTAGATGTGTTGCGTGCTGGTTGGTTTGCTGAACGCAGCGGTTATACACTCTCACGTGGTTTAAATGTGCCGCATGTGTGTTGAAATGTCCGCGCCGCACCGACGCGCACGGGACTGTGTCCAGACAGGCGTGAGTTTCCGCTGACTGTGAACTGAGCGGCATTTGACAGCGTTCTAACAGCATGACTTCTGTATTTGTGTATTGACTGCATGGAGGGACAGTGTGGGCAGCGCATCGAGGACAGACGCGTGTGTATCCTGTTGAGGTGAGAGAAGATACGCTGTGATTTAGCGCTCAGTTTTAGAACAAAGCCGGGCTGCACCTGCCTGCCTTAAGTTACCTTGCATGTACACACTGCTGTGCGAGTGTTATTTTTAGTGGGCGTTCACACAGGATGCCTTAATGACAACTAGAAGGAGTGCAACACATTTAAGATGTTATTTTGATATAATACCGGAATTACTGTCGTGATTGAAGGTTTCATAATTAAGTGATTATTGTTGTTGTTGGGTTTTTTTAACGGTTCTCGAACCTGCTGCTGCGGACGGTCACGGAACACCGTATTAAATCTGTCACGAACGTTAGTGTTTCTTGCTCAGCACCGCTACAGGTTCTACGGCGCGAAACATAGCAAGCATATATCTCGATTCTCTTAACGCATGACTGTAATGACTGGCTTCTTTTATTGTTTCAAAATCATGTTGGTGTAGTTCAATTACGAATGGATGGCTCCTAGTTGGTTCTGAATACCAAAAACCATACAGCGTGATAAATGTAGTCTGATTCCTGAACAAAAAGGAGTCTTGAGAGCCGATTCTTTTAGTGAATCTGTAGATTCCGAACAAATGATTCTTTTATCCGGTTCTTTTTAGTGAATCACAAAACACCAGCGCAGGATAATCTGATTCCTGTACAAAAGAGTATTAAGAGCCGATTCTTTTAGTGAATGAAGCAAATACTGTGTAGTTCGGATACCGAACAAATGATTATTTTAGCCGGTT